>JAANYP010006151.1:0-55136 GCA_020465985.1 Centrapalus pauciflorus
AGTGTCCAATTCTACTGCTGAAGCTGAATATATTGCTGCTGGAAGCTGCTGTGGGCAGATTCTGTGGATGCAGCATCAGCTTGAAGACTATGGGCTTGTGTATAGGAAAACTCCTATTCTGTGTGATAACACAAGTGCCATAGCCATCTCCAACAATCCAGTATTTCACTCAAGAACAAAGCATATTGAAGTCAGACATCACTTCATCAGGGATCACATTCAGAAAGGTAATGTGGAGGTAAGTTTTATTTCCACAAATGAACAGCTTGCGGACATTTTCACCAAACCTCTGGATGAAACAAGGTTTAATTACCTTGTCAGCAAGCTGGGCATGTTAAACAAGAGTGACTAAGTGTCTCTCAACGGTCTAATAATTCGTATGTCTCACACTGCTCAAGTTTCTCTGAACAGCTTAGACAGAACAGGTTATACATGTTCTGTACTTAGTCATTTGTCTGAAAAACTTGAACAGCTTGAACATACAACAGGCTGAAAAAAAACAGTTTAACCTGTTTATTCGTCCAGCCTGCTCTGATGGTTCAGTCTTCAACCTGTTCACTTCTTCACACTGTAACCTGTTCATCTATTGAACTCAACCTGTTCTCACAAAGGAAAGCAGGCTGAAGGAACAGTTTGAAGGAAGAACAGCTTGAAGACTGAGAACCTTGTTGACCCTGATCATCACAGGTTTGACCATCAGCGTAGACCAACAGTTTAATTACCTTTCTTCATAATTAAGTTTCTTAAATTATGTTTTATTTAACTTAATTACTGCGGCTAATGTATGTTACGTGTGTTAGTGATCAAAAAGGTCAAGTGGTCTGACAATGTTTCTGACATGGACAACCGTTCCGTTTTCCGTTAACAAACATTTCAAATCAAACCGCCCAAATCTTTTCTCTCTAATACACACGACCATTCAAAATCCTATAAATACCACCATACTGTTTCATCTTCGTCTTCCTCATCATTCCCAGAAATTCTCAAGAACCCTAAAATCGACTAAGTGTCTTTTGCTTCCTCAAACCTTCACATTTCTCAAATGGCTCACAGACCCAATCCCTTTCTGCCAGTTTTCGTTGGTGAGGATGTTGTTAAACATCCTTCTGTCACCACGATGCTGACCCTGAAACCCACCAACTACATAGCAAACCTCACAATCCCCAAAAACTATGTGGGGAAGGGTTACGATCAAATGGTGGAATTCCTGCAAGTTCATCCGTTGAACTATGCCCTGACTGCATCTCCTAGTGTCCTGTACCAGGAGATGGTATACGAGTTCTGGTACACCTGCTCTTACAATCCAAACACTAAGGTTATCAGAGGTACTATTCTCAATGGGACTCAAACCATTGAGATTACAGTCGATCTTTTGAGGGAAGTTCTTCATCTTCCAGTGGCTGAGAACTATGATCTCCCTCAGCCTGAAAATGAGCAAATGGGCAATCTGCTACGCTTCTGTGGTGTGGCAGAACCCAAGGTTGGAGCTACTTTGTACAGGAAGGAGTTATCACCTACTTACAACTTCTTATTTGCCTCTGTGGCAATGTCGTTCAGCAGCAAGGTTGGTTCCTTTGACCAACTTAGTAGAGATGAAGTGCCGATAGTCCTTCAGCTGGTGGATGGGACTACACTTGACATGGCCACATGGATCTTCTTGAACATGAGAAACCTGGTACAACAAGGGACAAGACCAGCAGCTGTCAGATATCCCAGGTTCCTGAGTCTCATCTTCTGCCATGTCTGTGGTGAGCATCTATATCACTCTCAACCCCTACTTAAAACTGCTGCATTCCCTGTGATAGGGAATAGGGTGTTTCATACTCCTGTACTGGAAAATGAGCCTCCTCTCTCAACACCAATGAGGAGGCTGTTGGGTTTAGTGGAAGGACCCTCTGCTGTGAGGGTGGATCCAGTCACTGCTGCTCCCGGTGGAAAATCCAAAGCCAGGTCTAAGTTGGTAAAAAGAACCTTGGCAGCTGAAGCTGGGCCTGCTAAAAAGAAGGCCAAAACAGCTCAAGCTGAGTCTGCTCCCTTAGCCTCTGTGGCTGAGGAAGAGCAGATTCCTCACCCTGGCTCATTTGTTGAGCCTGAAGCCTTTGTGGCTGGTGCCTCTGTGGCACAAGAGACTATGGAACAGTCCAGCCCCACTGTTCCTGACCCAGTCTCCCATCCAGTCCAAACAGATCCCCTCTCCTCTCCACAATCACCCACTTCATCCATTCGTTATCAAAGAAAATCCTTAGCCAAAAAGAAACTAGCCCAGAAAACAGTCTCCTCTGTTCCCTCTCAACAGGGTTCAGTTGTAAAAGAAGCAACCCAAGCTGCCTCTCCTATTTTGGGAGAAGGTTCAGCTCATTTGGAGCCTGCTTCACTCCAGCCTGAGTCACCCTTGAGTCAGCCTAGACCCTCTGGTTCCTCCCAACAGGAACCAGTTGTACAAATGGAGATACCCACATCAACTATCCCAGCCTCCCAACAGGCTGAGGATATTGAAAGACAGGAGCCCTCTCCACTCCACACTGAGTCCACACTGTCCCCCACTCATATCTCCTTACACCCTGAGTCTGCACGAGGTGCCCACGCTGCTGATATAGACCAATCAGCAGCTCAGCCTCAAACTTCTGTTCCCCATGATTCAGCTGTTCAACACCAAACAGCTGCTGAGGGACCAACAACACAAGCTGATGAACCTCAGGGATCATACCATCCCTCTGGTGAGGCTGCTCCCTCAATGCAAATTCCATCAGCAGGTTTCACCACTGCTGATGTTGAAATGCATATCCCATCTCCCCATGATGAGGTGCCTTTAGACCAAGGCACTGCAGAGGGAACCACCACTGGTCTTCATGAGGGTGCTGCAACACAAGCAGCATCTGAGAGGCCCCAAACATCATCTCCTTCTCCTAATGATGCAGCTACAGCCGCTGCTGAAGGACCCCTTGATCCCTCTAACCTGGGCCACCTTACTTTTGCCCAGGCTATGGAACTATTGTCCAACGTTTCTCTTCCTTCTCCCTCTCATCCTCAAACACCAGCCTCATCATCCTCTTCTCCATCTACTCACTCCAAACAGTCCACCCATACACCACCATCTCCCAAAGACCTGCCTTTGAAGGATCAGCTTTCATTGCTGACCAACAAAGTTGGTTCTTTGGAACATACCATGCACTCCCTACCATCCATAATCTCAGACTCTGTGTCTGAGCAGCTCAAAGGATTCTTTGATACGTTTAAAGAATCCTTCCCAGTTACTCCACAAGCTGACCACTCTCCACAGCTGCTTGCACTCACTGCACAGCTGCAAAATGTAACCAACTCTCTTTCCTCTATCCTCTCCTCACAACAGGACTCTGTGTCCTCTATGACAGCTATTTCTCAACAGCTGTCCTCTCTCCTCACTTCCTGTAATACTACCATTCCTTCCACATTGGCCAGCCTGAACACTCTTATAGGTTCTCTATCAAATTCTGTGTCATCAAACCTTGCTGATGTGCAAGATTCTCTTGAACTTCATCTTGCACAGCTCCAAAGTTTGTTGTTCACAGCTTCTGATAGAGACAACATTGTTAAGCTGACCACTTTTGCTGATTCCCATTCTTCTTCTCTTCAAAACTGTCTTTCCCAGCTTGGTGAGGTGAAGGACAACTTGGCTTACTTAGTGAACAGCCTTGTTGGTCCTAAACCTCCCAAACCTGCTGGCAAGCCTGCTGACTTTGTGTCTTCAGGCAGACCAGGGGTTGAAGTCGCTGCATCATCTCCTTCAAAGGGGGAGAAATCATCTGCCTCGAAGACTAAGTCTAAGGGGGAGAAGATTCCTTCTCCTAAGGAGATACCAGTGTCTGCAACCCAAACTGATCAACCAGCAGAAACAGGTGCAGCTGAAGGTGCTTCCCAAGCTGCTATGCCTACTCAGGCTGGCTCTCCAAACCCTGCTCAGTCTAAGGGGGAGGAAGTCATTCCTGAGGACAGGCCTAGCAGCAAAAGGAGGCACCTTATTCTTTCAGAGGAAAAAGAAGAAGAAGAAGAAGAAGAAAGTATTCCTGAAGCTGCTGTCCCTAAAGCAGCAGCTAAAGGAAAAGAAAAGGCAGCGGTGGATCCTATTGAGCAGAAACAGGCAGAAACTCAGTTTCACAAAGCCAGAGCCAAAGAGATGGGCCTCCCTATGCACAAATACTTTGAGTTTAGGGAAGAACAACTTAAGGCTCTGGAAGAGTTAAGAAAAGAAGAACAATCTGCCAAAGCTGCTAAGTCTCTTGCCCTCCAAGAAGCAAAGAAAATAAAAATGTCTACCTTGGAGGTGCAAAAGAAAATAATGGAAGCTGCCAAGCAATCAGCAGGAGAAAAAGGGAAGGAAGTGGAAAAAGGTACTCAGGTCTCAGTGACCAAATCAACAGTACCTTCTGCCAGAGCCAAATTCCATTTTGACAACTTGGCCAAAAAGAAATTTCATGATGTTGCTACTAGAAGGCTGGCCAAGGAAGGAATTGTCAAAGCTGTTCCCATATCAAGAAAAGGCACTCAGTGGAAACTTCAGATCACAAGGATGGGTGCAACAGGCCCTGAATTGGAATCATATGATCACGCTGATGTGGCTCAAATGGGTTACAGGGAATGGGTGGAACTGGCAGTTGCCCTGAGCCAGTCTAAGTCAGAAACGGCTAAGACTATCAGGGCATACATAAAGAAGCTGATGGAGAGAGTGAGTGAGTTGGGCCTGATCCCTAAAGAAGTCAAAGAGGGTGTCTCTGTGACATCCCCTAAAATCAAGGCCAGAAGGAAAAAGAGAGATTCAGAGCTGGAAGAACTCCTTATGATGATTGAACAAGGAGATTATGCTGTGGAAATTAAAGGAGTTGACCACAGCCTGCCTGAAGGAGTTGAATTTGAAGATGGCAAAGTGATTGAAGAGCCTGAGTTAGGGGCATTTTTTGTGGATCCCTTATCTCAGAAGAAATGTTTTCAAAGAGCTTCTGACCTACACAAAGTTGGTCTTAAGCAGCTTGCAGCCTTCAGAATTGCCACCTCCTTCAGTCAGTCCAGCCAATGGAGAGCAGCTGTCTGGGAAGAGCTGAAAGGATTTTATGACAGAGGTGAGCTTCAAAGTTCTAACTTTATGTTTCTTACAGCTGAACTTGAAGAACATGAAGAAACAAGGGAAGAACTTTTAAAAAGATTCAAAGAAGGGATGCCACCCCCTGTCGAATGAAGTCCACCTGCCATCTGGGTAGGTGAAGAATGGAAGCTGTCCATTAGTTGGACAGGCTTGCCATTATCTGCTCCCGTCTCAAACAGTCCAAATCTTGTACATTAGTTGTACATTCTGTACATTAGTTGTACACAATTACATTAGTTGTAATTTTTTATTTTTTACATTAGTTGTAAAATACATTAGCACATTAGTTGTACTTTTGTAAGAACATATGTTGTTCAAGTATAGTCAAGAATCAGTGTATATATAAACTGATCTTTTACTTTACTGTAATGTTGTAATTTTATTTCAGCAAATGTACTGTAAAAATATATAGTGATTTTTGACAAAACCAGCTTGGACTGGTTATTGCAAATAGGGGGAGATTGTTAGGCACAAAAAGGCCTCAGTCAAACCTGCTCTACATCTGAGGGGGAGATTTTATAATCAAACCTGTTGATACATTTGAAGGTTGAATTTAAGGCCTGTTATATGCCTTATTGAAACCTGAAAATGATTTGCAATATCAGTCTAAAGCTGTTCTATACGTTGCATGTGTTGCAACCAAGACAGTTTGTCCAAGCTGATCAGTCTGCTGATCAGGCTGGACATAAACTGTCTACGCTGCTCTACACTGTTGAGCAGCTTGGGCATTTTTAAAGTGTTCTGTTCTTTGTGAACAGAACCTGTTCTTTGTGAACAGGCTAAACACTTTATGGAATTTGTTTCCAAGTCATCATGTATTGTTTTTAACTACCAGATCAGTTTACACAGTTGAAGACAAAGTGGAAAGCAGAACCGCTCAGCCTGCCCAAGCTGTTCTGTTACATGAAGACAAACGGATATTTGAAAAAGGGTGACAGACCTTTTTCTTATATCAAAATAGGCCTTTACAAGGAAGAAAGACGCAAAGTTGACATTCCTAAAATGGTTAAAGGCAATGCAACAGTAGAAAGTAAAAAGACAAAAGTTCTGCACAAGAGAAGGCAAGTCTGCTTTTCAGAAAAGTGCAGAAAAGTTATATTGTCTTTTCAAACAAGACTTCTCCTTTTTCATTCTGCCCAATGAAGATGTTTCTCTTAGATCCTCTAAGTGAGTATAAAAGGAAGCTTCTAAGGTCAGAAAGAATGTGAAGAAAGCTAAGTGCTTAAACCAAGAGTGAACGTGCAAGTGTGATATTCATGCATGCAAATCTTCTGTAAACAAGCTTCTGTGTGTCTAAGCTGTTTACCAAAGCTGTTCCTTAAAGTCTTGTAAAATACAGTGAGTGCATCTTAGTGAGTGTGTTCATTGTAATCTAGTTTGAGTGTGTCTTAGACTAGAAACCATACTGTTGTATTCTGTCATCTCAGCTTGAACAATTCCGCAGTCAAGCTTGTTTGTAATTAACATTTGTTGATAATACATACAAACATTGAGAAAAAGAGTGTGTAGATTTTAAATACTGTATTCACCCCCCCTCTACAGTTTATTACTATATACTTTGGGAACCTTTCGGGACCTACAATTACCTCAAAATCTTGTCAATTGTTGATGTTTGTAACTTCCTTGTCTTTAATTCTCCAATTGATTACAAATTTATGTTGACTCTTGGTGATTTTGTTGAAGAAACCGTATGATTGTAGAGAGAGAGAGTAGAGAGAGAGTAGATTTCTTAAATGGTGTTTAAATTACCATTAATTTTGTTTATATATTTCATTTAGTTATATTTGCAAATTAACCCACTAAACTTTTGTATTTTACATATCTTTTAATTTAATCATCTTTAATAATTTATAACTTTTATATAATTTAATTAAATAATTTCATACTTAATTAAATTGCAACATAAATAATGTACTAAAATTACATTATTAAATCAAAATACTGAAATTAAGGTTGGACCAAAAGTTAGGTTGTTACATAATCAGCCTAATCTTCATTACCAGTTGTGAAGATATCATAAAGCTTTCCACGTGAAATACCAAGTGTTATTTTGATATTTCCTTAGGTATTCCAATTGAAATAACTGATCCTAACCTATTCTGTTATTCTAAATGAGCCAACACACCTCATCGGTGATACTAACAAATAGGCTCCATCGTTTACCTCAAAGTTGATTGGTTTAGGTGTCTCATCATTATAACTCTTCTTTCATATCACAGACTCATTAATCAGAGTCCTTTCAATTTCTTTCCAACATGTAGGGGTTCTATATTTCCTCCCGTACAAAACTTTAAACGGTGTTTTCTTGATTTTAATTATGATAACTAGTCTTATACGAAAATTCCATCAAAGCAATTGATCATTTCAGTTGATACTTAAATCCAAAGTACCCGATCTCATCATATATTCCAATGTGTATTATAGTCCACTCATTCTGATCTTCTATCAGTTGTCGGTAAGCTTTACTTGTAGCCATATTTGAGTGCCTAATCCCACTTGTAAAGCAAACGAAGAGTTGAAAATGAAACGACTCTTCTAATCAGACATAATCGATTCTAGAATACCATAAAAAATAATAACCTTACTCACGCAAATCTGTGCAAGTCTTTCCAACAATAACTTTTCTCAAGTTGGTATATAAAATATACCGAATTATTCAAGTAGTCTACGATCTACCAATCGTAGAAAACCTCTTATTTCAGTAATAGTGTGAGACGGCTTCCAAATTCCCAATAGTTCCAACAACTTTCTCAGGTGTATATCTTGCTCTTCTTTAAACTTAAAGTACTCCAGAATATTGTCAATGACTACAATTACCGATTGATCCAACATCGGTCTACAAATCCCTATTCATAATGTCCATATAACAGCTGGGGTGTTAATTAATCAAAATGTCGTAACCAGAGACTCGTAGTGCTCATAACTATCCCTGAAAGCTATTTTCAGTATGTTCCCTCTTCGGACTTCAACTAATCATATCTCATTCGTAGATCAACCTTAGAAAAATAATCAGCTCTCATGCAGCTGATCGAATAATCATCAATTCCTGGCAGCGGATACTTATTTGTTATAGTCAATTTGTTCAAATCACGTTAATCTATGCACATTCTCATTGTGACATCTTTTGTTTCATAAACAATATCAGGCTCCCCATGGCAAAGAACTCAATCTAACGAAGCCCTTATCCAACAACTCCTGAAGTTGCTTCATCATCTCTTACATTTTCGGTAGGTGCAACACAGTACAAATAACAATGTATTGGAGAAGCTCCAGGGATCAAGTCAACACAGAATTTCACTTGTCTTTCAGGTGGCACACCAGACAAGTCTTCCAGGAACACATATGGAAAAATTTGGGACAACAGGCGCATCGGCCACAGTTTTCTCTTCAGTCTTGGCTTCAATAGCATATACCAAACAAGACTCACAGCCCTAAGCAATCAGCTTTCGGGACCTAACAATCATCAATAGACATTGATCCCCACTTCTCCTATCCCCATATATACAAATCTCTTGCCCCTCCTGCGTAGTTATCTTTATTATTCCTTTATTGCAAACTACATGAGTCTCATCACATATACGCAACCAGTTCATTCCAGTAATCATATCAAATCAACGATCTCTATTGGAATTAAGTCAAGATTGAAGACAACCTCTTCAATCACTAGAGTACAATCAGGATACACACGATCTATTTTAACTATTTTGTTACTTAGCAGTTTCAACATTAATCACAACGGACAACTTAGACCAAAGCATTAATATTTGTTGAGCAAAAGCAGTAGATACAATAATCGTTCGGCACCAAAATTAAACAGAACTCATGACCACCTCCGGGTCGTTCTTAGATTCTGGATCGTAGTATTAGACTTTTCTTTGCTGTATATGCAAATTTCATTAGTGTCCAAAGTCTCTTTAAACTTTTTATGGTTGATTAAATCACCATTTCATTAAGTATTATACCCCCATTTCGATTAATTATACGTCACATACATTTCTTACTCTACACTTCGCATTGTATATTTCAATTTCTCCTTTAAAATTAACATGTATTTTCCATGTATATCATACCCTCGTATGTTTTCCCAATAATTTCTTGATTTGTTTTCCTCATATAATATTCATATATACCAATATTGAAACAGTCTCTTTGATTCCAACTACATCAAAAGTCTCACGAACAGTTCAAATCCTGTTGGTCTTAACCACAACCCTTTTAAGTCAAAATATCAACACAATGTACCATACAGTTTCTCTTAATAAAAGCTAATGCTACATACTTTATGATAACCATAACTAATTATCATCAATTCCTCGAACATGTCATATATGGTATTAATACAATTAATTTCCAATTCTTTAACCCATTATGGTCAAACTTAAACTTTATTACAACTTCTGAACTCATTCATAAATTCCAAGATATCTATAGCATCTTTTCCAATTCAAAGCTTCAAAATCCATCTTGGCTATTCATCTAATGCCTATTTATATACTCGAGTATTCTCATTCACAAACATGATTATACCTATATTAGTAATAACATTTCATATTACTCAAGTTCATGTTAACTTCAGAATCATAAAACTTCGATGAAATATTACATATAGAATCTTTAAAGTACTCTTCTAATTCCGTAATTTAAGGTACAAAAGTTATAACAATAGTCTCATAGATCTCATCTCCTTTGTTAAACTTTTCATTCATAGTTTCATCATCTAATGTTAGTACATGTTATTTCTTTAGTCGAAATCTGCAATTTCTGATAAAATGACTCACTTCCACCATTATAACAAGCATCGGCCTTCCTTGGACATTTGTCAGCCTTATGTCCAAATTGGTAACAATGTCGATATCTTTTACATCCATCACGTTTATTTGTTCTTGACCTCAAATACGGTCCATTTAGTTCATCTCCTCCAGACTTTGCAATCTTTCCAATAGCTCTTTCTTCATGTTCAACATGAGGCACAATATCAGACTCACCATATTGCCTACTAAACAACAACTTGAATTGTTCCCAACTAAAGGAAGTAATCAACTCGGGTCCCAATTCTTTTTCCCAACAGTTCCACCATTTCTTGGCTTGTCCAATCAATTGATCCTTAGCCAAATAAACCTTGTACTCATCCTTACATTTCATCTCCGTAAAAATATGTTCCATAATTGTAATCCATATTTCTGATTCCTCAATTTTCAGAGATCCAGAGAATGTTGGTGGTTGCCAGTATTTGTATAATCTAATTACATAGTTCATGTAAGTCTCATTAATTCCGGTTTTATAATAAGTCTTTTCCTTGCCCTTGTATTTACGTTTCGCTTTATTCCTAAGGTTTATGTCATCCACAACATAATTCCTTTCATGTTCCCTCTTTTCTTTTCTTTTCTCTTGTCTTCTTTTCTTTTAGCTTTGGTCTCATCTCGAGCTCGAAATTGATCTTGAATCATTCTGTTTTGTTCTGCCATCATTGATAGCATCATTTCCCTCGTTTCTCGTGGCGTCATTCCTCCTCCAGACAAATTCTGAAAATTTAAACATGTAAATCATTTAGTGATCCCATCACATAGTTAACTACAACACATGTTGTCCCGTATGAAAATCACTTTCCTATAAGCACTTGATCATATCCTATCTTAGTTCAGATCATTACTTATAATCACTACATGTCATCACTTAATGTTTGAGACCAAGACCTCACGGACATTTGAATCTCAAACTACTGCTCTGATACCATTGCCTGTGACACCCTTGCCACAATAACCACCATTTACAATACACCCTGGATTAATCACCAAACACATGATTACATAATGATCTGAATACTTAGTTAAAGTGCGGAAGCATTAAAAGTACATAAATTAAAAGAATACAACTGAGTCAAACACCCTACGGTGCTACAAGGTTTCAAGTTTAAGTCTACATACTCAAAAGCATTACATCATCCCAAATTTATTACAACCATAATCCCATTTTACAATTACCAAGCTGAGTAGTAGATATCTTCAAACACTTCAACAGATGACCTAGCTAGAAGGTCCCGCAGCGGATTTCCCTTTTTTCTTGTAAAAATTCAACAACTGAGGGGTAAGCGAATGCTTAGTGAATACCAATGATTTTACACATTCCACAAATCCTTATGATGCCCCCCAAGAGTAACCGCGGTAACACATACCGTATACTCCACACGTACTCAAAGTACGCAAACCCGAGCCGCAGCTCCTTCGAGATGACACTCAGCATAAGAAAAAAAAACCAACCATCTGAGGCAGACATAACATCGGGGATGACCTACTGTCTATTCTGAGCACAGAGTTGTCAAACTCTTGGTCATATAGCACAGTAACATCAGAGTACAGACGCGATCCGCAGATCCATCAATAAGATGCACAACAAAGAAACGGACATGCAACAAGTATGAATGTGCATCAACATATACGCAAGTTAGTAGAGTGTCAAACGAAAGTGAAACAACATGCCTCAGCAGGCGAAGCAAACATAAAGCAGATGCAGACATGTTAAAATCAAAGGTACTCACAGTGGGTGCGTTAGTTAACTTCAAGTTATCTTATTTCTTTTCGGGATTTCAACCGACTCAAAAGTACCCCACTGTGGGTTAAACAACACCACAAGGGACCTGTTACATTTCCATAAATAAAACATATCATACATATGTTTGGTAACAATTTCCATCATGATTATATAATATTAAAGTGTTACAACAATCGGAACCGTCATCCGAAACTCACGTTAAAAACCATCATTCGAGGTGTTATTATTCCCAATTAACCCTCCTTTATTTACCTTAATATGTTACAAAAAGTATCTCAAAAGTGTATTTAATTAACCATAAATTCGAGTCCTTAAAAACCCATCCGAATTTCACTAGAATAGCTTAGAACTCGCCGAGTACAGGTCCGAATTTCGGATCCTCAACCGGATTTCGGACCCATCCGAATTACTTTACCCATCCAAGTTCGGGTCTCATCCGAGTGCGGTTCTTATTCAAGTTCGGTTCCATCTAAGTTCGGGTCTCATCCGAATTCGGGTCCCCACCGAATTCGGATCCAACACTTATGAATTTTTGAAGATTTATTCGAGTGTTCTTGGGAACTCGCCGAGTTCACCAGCAGTTCTGCACTCGCAACTTGCGGGTTTTATACTAAAAATTACCAAATTCGATTTCTAGCCACATGCAACTTGAAATAATGTTTTATTAACAATTATAATATACCAAAATTATTTTCATATTTTTATAATTATCATAATTTCTTTATTTCTATTTAACATCACTATTGTATGTTGTTTTCGTAATAATATTTTAAGTTTATATATTATTAAAGATAATTATTCATTAAATATAAAACTCATGCAAAACATTTATCTATTCTAATAAATAACTAAATAGATGTCACATTCTGATTTATTAGAATGTCATTTTGCACATTCATGTATTGACATGTGTAACTTAATATTCAATTCTATTTTTAAATTTATATTTTATATTATATATATTTTTATTTACTTAAAATAAAATGCAAGGTTCATTTGTTTAAAATGTTTCAATTTAGAAGCAAAATACATATTTAATTCTATTTTTTAATTACTTACAAATTTAATTCTATTCTTTAATTTTATATATTATTTACTCACAATAAAAGCCAAAGACGTCAATATCAAATGTTGGTTTGTTTCTAAAACAGTCGACTTTCACCATGGTCAATTGTACATTGTCTTATCTATAGTTTAAAGTAGACGATGTTTAAAAGTTTTAATTTCAGATAAGGATGATAGCTAGCAACAAAACAACAAATATTGTGTGTAAAGAGGTATTTCTAAATTTATGATTTATCTTCGATACATATGTTATATATTTATTTTTAACATCTTATAATCTATCCATAAATCCTAATAAATAAGTAACTAGATGCAACTTGTTTTTCTTTTATGATGCCACTTGTCAATTGTCATCATTAATACAAGTATTTTAATTGCTTTTAATATAATGAATTGAAGTTATTAATTTTAAGGAATTAAGTTAGGAAAGAAAGATAAAAGGTTATTTATATATTTTTTAATCAATTAATTTTATAATTGAATTGTTCTAAATTAGGAAAAAGGACGGAAAAATGAAAAAGTAAATCCTTGATAGATAGAATAACACTTGACAATGAGATGTTCTTTTTTTCGGTAGATCTTGATAAAACTAAAAATCATATGGATGATTGAAGATACTATAAGTCAGAGGATGACAAAATTCTTTTATTATAATATATAGATATAGATATAGATGATGTACATAATTAAAACAAACTTAATTTTGCGTGAAAAGCAAAATTAAAGTAGGTATTAATTAACAATCATAAGTGCATGTACAAGTATCAACTAGCGTGCATCGACCCTCAGCATGTATCCCTCTTTTAGCTTCGCAGGAATTATTGCATGTTGCCTCATCGCATATATCATACGTCCAACTATCTGCGCATGCTTCACCAATCATCATCTCACTCCCTATATATCATATACATCAACATTAATCAACATCAATATGTTTAATAATACCATTGCATCGAATAGATTACCTACATCGAGATCGATCGAGCATGAATTAAAAGAAAAACATTAATTTTTCTTTTTTTCTTATAGTAAATACTGTCACTCGATTGATCAACTTACCACTGTGATATTCATGTGATAGGAGCTTAATTAACTAGAGGTTTGATCGATTAATAGACACAAAGTACAATTATTTAATAAGCTTAATTAACTACGTACCGGCAATTGTGAGGATCAGCAGAAGAGCAACATATAGCCTAAGAGATGCCATGCATGCAATGTTTATGGGGATGCTATTACTAGATGCTTACAATTAAGATGTACTATCGATCGACTAGCTTATAATTGTGTTTATTAAGCGGTTCTTCAATTCTCTAAATTTATAAGAAGTGATCAATTGAATACTTCATTTTAATTAATGTGTATACCATTAAATAATATTATATTGTCAGTTATATCACAATTAATACGTACACATATTAATTTAAATCTTGGATATATTAAAAGTAATAAATAAACGACATATATTATTAAACCAATAACATAAATGGTACGTTACCTTTAGAAATGAGTGCATGCATGCCCCTTAAATCGATCACAATAACTATATGTCGTTCGTTACTTGTTTCCAATCCAGTGTACTTACGTACATTGAATATATGTGCTATACTACTTATTTATAACAATTATAATATACCAAAATTATTTTCATATTTTTATAATTATCATAATTTCTTTATTTCTATTTAATATCACTATTGTATATTGTTTTCATAATAGTCTTTTAAGTTTATATATTATTAAAGATAATTATTCATTAAATTTAAAACTCATGCAAAACATCTATCTATTCTAATAAATAATTAAATAGATGTCACTTTTCGATTTATTAGAATGTCATTTTGCACATTAATGTATTGACATGTGTAACTTAATATTCAATTCTATTTTTTAATTTATATGTTATATTTTATATATTTTTATTTACTTAAAATAAAATGCACGGTTCGTTCGTTTGAAATGTTTCAATTTAGAAGCAAATTACATATTTAATTCTATTTTTTAATTACTTACAAATTTAATTATGTTCTTTAATTTATATATTATTTACTCACAATAAAAGCCAAAGACGTCACTGTCAAATGTTGGTTTGTTTTCAAAACAGTCGACTTTCACCATGGTCAATTGTACATTGCCTTGTCTATAGTATAAAGTAGACAATGTTTAAAATTTTTAATTTTAGATTAGGATGGTAGCTAGCAAAAAAAACAACAAATATTGTGTGTAAAGAGGTATTTCTGACTTTATATATATATATATATATATATATATATATATATATATATATATATATATATATATATATATATATATATCTTTAATATCTTATAATCTATTCATAAATACTAATAAATAAGTAACTAGATGCAACTTGTTTTTCTTTTATGATGCCGCCTGTCAACTGTCGTCATTAATACATGTATTTTAATTAAAAATTTTATTATATATTTACTATAGCTAAATATAATATATCCAATTTGGTGATAAAAAATAAAGATGATTTAAAAAAAAATCAAATTTGATTTTTTAAAATTTTGAAATGTATAAAAACTAAAATTTTAAACTTAAACTTATATTTACATTAGTTTGTAATGATTTAATTATTATTTATTATTGTTACAAGTATTTACCTATATATAAATATTAAAAAATAAATAAATAACAAATTGTGATACATTGAAATTTTTTTTATAATTTGTCAATTCATTATATTAAAATTTTTAAATACATCTATATTTTTCTTTCTAAATAAATTAAATTTCCAATATAAAAATTTCAAATAAGATATTATACTAAAGTGTATCATCAATCAAATATAAACTAATTTCAAATCTTATCTTAACGTTAATGTTATCTAATTTTAAGTTTATCGCTCTATTCAAATTATCCGTGTCATACACGGGTTATAAACTAGTTACTAATATATGATGAATGGACATAATTATATAAAAGCATGCATGGATATTATATATATATATATATATATATATATATATATATATATATATATATATATATATATATATATATATATATATATATATATATATATATATATATATATATTAATAGATTAATGCGACAGTAACTTGAGTTTTTTTTTTATTATAACAATTCAATGGTTTCGTATTTTATTTCCCAAACATTTTTCTAACTTTTCAATATTGATTTACTAAATAATGATATTTTTTAAAATATGAGCATTAATTATAAAAATAAATGATCAAAAATATTTTTCAAGCAATTAAAATACAAAACATAACTGAACTAGGTTCGAAGAGTGAAATTGAAAAACTTATATAGATTCAAGAAGTAAGACAATTGATACCGTTAGTTAGTTCTTATCATTGGTTTTCTAGATTTTGCAATGTTAAAATTACAAACAATGTTTTGTTAAATTGGATCGTAACCAGAATTAATTAATTAGATATTCGTAACCATAATTTGAAAATTTGACTTGATTAGGTTTAATCATTAATTTAATTTGTTGGTTTTATGATCAAATCAAATAATTTTATAACGGTAATGTCTCTAATACATCAATTAGAGTTTGTCAACGTTATAATAGTAATGTTCAATGTTATACATTATCATATTTAATAAAAAATCAAAATATTAAATAGTTACATTTTAATTATAAAACAATTTCATTAGAATTTTGTATTGTACATTTGAATAATAAAGTCTTTTTCATACAATTACGCATAACATAATAGTTTCAAAAGACAACTCCAAACATAAGTGTAAATGTGTAATTAAAATCATAATTTTAAATGTGTAAGGAATGTTGTAATAATAAATGTGAAAAGAGGATTAAACAAAAAATATATTAAAATAAAAGGGCTAAATAAAAGATAACGCTAAGATAAGGGTGTATTATGAAAAACTTAAATTTAAAAAAAAAAGGAAAAAGGGAAAAATCCCATTGGATAAAGCCATTTAGAAAAAAGATAAACAAAAAATCTCATTGGATAAAGCCATTTGATAAATGTATATATCTATATAGGTTTGATGTATCACGCAGAAAGTCGATGCATCACGCGGGAATTTGATGCATCACGCGAGAATTTGATGCATTTGTGGTGGTGCATTGAGGTTTTCCAAAATTTTTCGATGCATGTTGGTTTTCTATTAAACCCCTATATATATATATATATATATATATATATATATATATATATATATATATATATATATATATATTTGTTTTAAAACATTAATTATACAAAATAAATAGAATTATAATATGCATGTTTAAAAATTAAAGCCAATATATATGATTTCGTTATTAGTAACCTATTAGTTTAATTGCTTTGAATATAATGAGTTGAAGTGATTAATTTTAAGGAATTATATATATATATATATATATATATATATATATATATATATATATATATATATATATATATATATGTTTTAAAACATTAATTATACAAAATAAATAGAATTATAATATGCATGTTTAAAAATTAAAGCCAATATATATGATTTCGTTATTAGTAACCTATTAGTTTAATTGCTTTGAATATAATGAGTTGAAGTGATTAATTTTAAGGAATTAAGTTAGGAAAGAAAGATAAAATGTTATTTACATATTTTTTTCATCAATTAATTTTATAATTGAATTTTTCTAAATTAGGAAAAATGACGGAAAAATGTAAAAGTAAATCGTTCATATATAAAATAACACTTGACAATGAGATGTTCTTTTTTTCGGTGGATCTTGATAAAACTAAAAATCATATGGATGATTGAAGATACTATAAGTCAGAGGATGACAGAATTCTTTTATTATAATTTATAGATATAGATTTAGATGTTGTACATAATAAAAACAAACTTAATTTTGCGTGAAAAGCAAAATTAAAGTAGGTATTAATTAACAATCATAAGTGCATGTACAAGTATCAACTAGCGTGCATCGACCCTCAGCATGTATCCCTCTTTTAGCTTCGCAGGAATTATTGCATGTTGCCTCATCGCATATATCATACGTCCAACTATCTTCGCATGCTTTAACAATCATCATCATCTCACTCCCTATATATCATATACATCAACATTAATCAACATCAATATGTTTAATAATACCATTGCATCGAATAGATTACGTACTTCGAGATCGATCGAACATGAATTGAAAGAAAAACATTAATTTTTTCTTTTTTTCTTATAGTAAATACTGTCACTCGATTGATCAATTTACCACTGTGATATTCATGTGATAGGAGCTTAATTAACTAGAGGTTTGATCGATCAATAGACACCAAGTACAATTAATTAATGAGCTTAATTAATTACGTACCGACAATTGTGAGGATCAGCAGAAGAGCAACATATAGCCTAAGAGATGCCATGCATGGAATGTTTATGGGGATGCTATTACTAGATGCTTACAATTAAGACGTACTATCGATTTACTAGCTTATAATTGTGTATTAAGCGGTTCTTCAATTCTCAAAATTTATAAGCAGTGATCAATTGAATACTTGATTTTAATTAATGTGTATCATATTAAATAATATTATATTTTCAGTTATATCACAATAAATACGTACACATATTAATTTAATTTTTGGTTATAATAAAAGTAATAAATAAACGACATATATTATTAAACCAATAACATAAATGGTACGTTACCTTTAGAAATGAGTGCATGCATGCCCCTTAAATCGATCACAATAACTATATGTCGTTCGTTACTTGTTTCCAATCCAGTGTACTTACTTACGTACGTTGAATATATGTGCTATACTACTTATTTATAACAATTATAATTTACCAAAATTATTTTCATATTTTTATAATTATCATAATTTCTTTATTTCTATTTAATATCACTATTGTATATTGTTTTCATAATAGTCTTTTAAGTTTATATATTATTAAAGATAATTATTCATTAAATTTAAAACTCATGCAAAACATCTATCTATTCTAATAAATAATTAAATAGATGTCACATTTCGATTTATTAGAATGTCATTTTGCACATTAATGTATTGACATGTGTAACTTAATATTCAATTCTATTTTTTAATTTATATGTTATATTTTATATATTTTTATTTACTTAAAATAAAATGCACGGTTCGTTCGTTTGAAATGTTTCAATTTAGAAGCAAATTACATATTTAATTCTATTTTTAATTACTTACAAATTTAATTCTATTCTTTAATTTTATATACTATTTACTCACAATAAAAGCCAAAGACGTCACTATCAAATGTTGGTTTGTTACTAAAACAGACGACTTTCACCATGGTCAATTGTACATTGTCTTATCTATTGTTTAAAGTAGACAATGTTTAAAAGTTTTAATTTCAGATAAGGATGATAGCTAGCAACAAAACAACAAATATTATGTGTAAAGAGGTATTTCTAAATTTATGATTTATATTCGATACATATGTTATATATTTATATTTTAACATCTTATAATCTATCAATAAATCCTAATAAATAAGTAACTAGATGCAACTTGTTTTTCTTTTATGATGCCACTTGTCAATTGTCAACATTAATACATGTATTTTAATTGCTTTTAATATAATATATTGAAGTGATTAATTTTAAGGAATTAAGTCAGGAAAGAAAGATAAAAGGTTATTTATATTGTGACACACTTGCCACAATAACCACAATTTACAATACACTAAGGATTAATTACCAAACACATGATTACATAATGATCTGAATACTTAGTTAAAGTGCGGAAGCGTTAAAGGTACATAAATTAAAAGAATACAACTGAGTCAAACACCCTACGGTGCTACACGGTTTCAAGTTTAAGTCTACATACTCAAAAGCATTACATCATCCCAAATTTAATACAACCATAATCCCATTTTCCAATTACCAAGCTGAGTAGTAGATATCTTCAAACACTTCAACAGATGACCTAGCTAGAAGGTCCCGCAGCGGATTTCCCTTTTTTCTTGTAAAAATTCAACAACTGAGGGGTAAGCGAATGCTTAGTGAATACCAATGATTTTACACATTCCACAAATCCTTATGATGCCCCCCAAGAGTAACCGCGGTAACACATACCGTATACTCCACACGTACTCAAAGTACGCAAACCCGAGCCGCAGCTCCTTCGAGATGACACTCAGCATAAGAAAAAAAAACCAACCATCTGAGGCAGACATAACATCGGGGATGACCTACTGTCTATTCTGAGCACAGAGTTGTCAAACTCTTGGTCATATAGCACAGTAACATCAGAGTACAGACGCGATCCGCAGATCCATCAATAAGATGCACAACAAAGAAACGGACATGCAACAAGTATGAATGTGCATCAACATATACGCAAGTTAGTAGAGTGTCAAACGAAAGTGAAACAACATGCCTCAGCAGGCGAAGCAAACATAAAGCAGATGCAGACATGTTAAAATCAAAGGTACTCACAGTGGGTGCGTTAGTTAACTTCAAGTTATCTTATTTCTTTTCGGGATTTCAACCGACTCAAAAGTACCCCACTGTGGGTTAAACAACACCACAAGGGACCTGTTACATTTCCATAAATAAAACATATCATACATATGTTTGGTAACAATTTCCATCATGATTATATAATATTAAAGTGTTACAACAATCGGAACCGTCATCCGAAACTCACGTTAAAAACCATCATTCGAGGTGTTATTATTCCCAATTAACCCTCCTTTATTTACCTTAATATGTTACAAAAAGTATCTCAAAAGTGTATTTAATTAACCATATATTCGGGTCCTTAAAAACCCATCCGAATTTCACTAGAATAGCTTAGAACTCGCCGAGTTTGTCCATAGAACTCGCCGAGTACAGGTCCGAATTTCGGATCCTCAGCCGGATTTCGGACCCATCCGAATTACTTTACCCATCCGAGTTCGGGTCTCATCCGAGTTCTGTTCTTATTCAAGTTCGGTTCCATCTTAGTTCGGCTCTCATCCGAATTCGGATCCAACACTTATGAATTTTTGAAGATTTATTCAAGTGTTCTTGAGAACTCGCCGAGTTCACCCTAGAACTCGCAGAGTTCACCACCAGTTCTGCACTTGCAACTTACGGGTTTTATACTAAAAATTACCAAATTCGATTTCTAGCCACATGCAACTTGAAACAATGTTTAATTAACATATCTTGAATGTTTCCACATCATTTTCTATATCATTAACACTCAGATTCGTCAGATTAGACCAAAAATGGGGGAAAACCTCAAGAACACAAAAACTTCATAAAAATTCAGATTCATTACCTTTTTGGATGTTTCAACAAACGATTCTTGTTTCTGTAGCTTCTATAACCTTCAATTGATGTTTATCAACTAAAATATCATACATGCAACAACAATCTATCAGATTCAAAATCCGAATTTTGAATTTTAAACTCTCAAAATAAAGCTTCAAACTTGAAACTATGTTCTTACCTTAAAACCTTTTTGATTCTTGATAATATTCAGATAAACCTCAATAAATATCGAACTTCAGCAGAAATTTTAGAGAGAGATAGAGAACTTTGTGATAAAATGGTGAAATGAATCCATTTGAAAGACAATGTGTCTTTTATTTTAACACTTTCGGGTTTTGGCACAATTAGCCCCTCAACTTATCTTATCCCACTAAATACTGATTTTACCATAGTTTTATCATCACTAACATTTATAAATCATAATACTCCATAATAATAATTCAAAATTCTCAAATTTCTTAATTTCTTAAAATAGCAACCAACTTTTAAATATCCGGATACATAATCAATTTTTTTCATAATCCAACTTAATTATACAAATTACAAAATATCCAACTAATTAATCTAAATTACAATAATTTAGATTTAAGGATGTTACAGCATGGGCTCCACCACGCTCAAACTTCGTCCTCGAAGTTACTTGGATCCAAACAGTTGTGAATATTTCTTTGTTTCTTAACTTCTTTACATTCATATCCATATATATTCCGGCTTTTCAACATATACTAACCTTTCTTGATTTCTAATTCGGTATAATCTGTGAAGACCATCCCTTACGGGGCGGTAGTCACTAGTCTAGGTCCCATATCATGCAACACGATATCAATCATAACTAAGATAGAGTAATTAAGTTGCGGAATTATAAATTACAAGTACAAACATATTAGGATTAAGTTTAATACAGATTACAGTTTTCAAATTAAACTTATAAAGGGCACAAGTCACTACTACAAATTGAAGCTAATGCAACACTTTTGATGCAACACTTTTAAAAATTGTTACCTTTTTATTTAAGTTTGCTCTAAAGCAACACATTGACAATAAGTGTTGCATATAATGATTTAATGCAACACTTTTTTTAAAGTGTTGCCATTTTTACTAAAAAAATGCAACAATTTTCTAAAGTGTTGCAATTTTTACTAAAAATTGCAACATTTGTTTAAAATGTTGCATATTTCAATAAAAAAATGCAACACATTTTTAGAGTGTTGCAATTATAATGAAAAAGTGCAACACATTTTAGAGTGTTGTATTTATAATGAAACAAATGCAACACATTTTTAGAATGTCGCATTTATAATGAAAAAAATGCAACACATTTTTTAAAACATATAACATTTTTTAAGTGTTGCATTTATAATTAAAAAAACATGACATGTTTACTACTACAAAAACTCTATTTAAGCCCCTTTATTATAACCAGGTTAAGAAAAAAAACTTTAAAACCTTGCTACAACTTAATCCCGTGTTTTTTTAAACACATAAAGCCCGTTTTTTTTTTAAACCGGGTCCTATTTACAACAGAAAGACAAACACATTTTCATCCTCCTAATACACTAATTTTTTATTTTCCCGCTCTTTTTCCAAAAATAAAAGAATTTAATTTTAAAAAATAGTAAAATAAAAGAATTTAATTTTAAAATAATTTTTTTACAATAAAATTTAAAACTTTAGTATACAATAAACTTTAAAAACTTTATGAAATTATAATTAAATACTTTAGTATACAATAAAATTTAACAACTTTTTATTATCAAATCTTTATATGTTAGTTATGAAACTTTGACACATTAAAAAAAAATAATCATTCAAATTTCAAATGCATTTTCGTTAATAAAAATTTGTATTAATATTTTCCAAAACTTCAATAAATGTTGAAAAATTTATATTTTAAAATAACTTAATTTCGAATAATCTTAATTAATATTTATTTATTAAGTTGATGGTAGAATTGTTGTATCAAGTTTTAATCAGTCAGACAATAAATATGTATTATTAATAAAAACATCTTCAACAAGAAAACTTGTATATGGTTTAATTTAAAATCTTTGACAAATTTATACAATTTAAATTAATATATTTTATATATATTAAAAACACAAAATAATTATCATTTAATAATACATGTTAGACGGTAGAATTTCTTGAACACCCTCTCACCTTCTCTATCTTCTTTCTCTCTCTACCGAAACCCCTACTCGCTTCTACGGCCGTCGCTCACCGTCTGCCGCCGCTCACCTGCAACTAGTAACACTACTGATTTCTCCATCCCCCTCTCTCTCTCACTCGCTCCGTCTCCCTCTCAAAACGAACGACAGCGGCCTCAAACCTAGCACCGCCGCCGCCGCCACATTATGTCTCCGTCACCACCCTCGGTCTCACTCGCTCTCCCTATCACTCAATCACCGCAATCGATGCTCATTCATCTGCCATCACCACACAACCACCGCCGCTGAACAAGGAATGTCCGTTGGTGCAGCGCCGCCACTAGAACCGCCGCTTCTCGTACTCGCCGCTGCTCGCCAACAACGGTTTGATTTCAAAATCATTGCTACCGATTTCAATTTCTTCTGTTAATGGGTTTCGTTTTTGAATCTTCTGGGGTTTGTTTTTTTGAATCTGTTGAAGTTAGGCTTTTTGTTTGAATGTGAGTTAGGGTACGAATGTTTCTGATTTCACTCCATTAATCCTTTAATGTTTCTGCATTAGATATACATGAATGTGTTATGTAGGGGTGCATTTGATGATATTTGCATTTACATCAACAGCTCCATTTCCTTTTCCTGAAAGAAACAGAAGTCAGAAAGAAAAATGCTAAAATTATATGTTGATTGAATATCCCAACCATCTCGTGCAGTTCTCATATTATGCAAGTAAATTAATTCATACATTTTCCTAAATTGACTTTCTGATTATTGACCTTAATTTGTTGTTTTTAGTTCTTGAAAGTATCAAGTATATATACATTTCTTGCTCTTTGATCATTCTTGTCTAATTTTCAGTTTCTTATGGATGTTATTTGAAGGGTAAACGGGATAGATATCTTGTCTTATAAAATTAGTAGAATGGTGATGCATTTGGTTGTGTTAGTGGGTCTTTACTAAATAAATAAGTCGCTGAGTAATTTAATTACTGGTTCTTGTTTTTTTCACTTCAATAAGACTTGATGTTGTGGGTTTGTTTATAATTTATATATTGTGGATTTGATGTCTTTAACTGTATAATTAAGATAATGATGAAATAATCATTAACAAAGAATCAATATTTTAAGTTGATGTTCATGGGTGAAGTTGATGTAGGCAAAATGTAAAATTGATTACCTTACTTAGAAAATACTAAAAGTTCAGTCCTTTTCCTTAGGCGAAAAAACTAGTCACTGTTTTAATGCAATTTTGTCTGATTTAATTTGCAACTGTAAATTGATTTTGTATTTCTTATGAGAACAGTTAAAAGTGAGAGCGATGCAATCAGTTCTGATCGATGAAAAATTGTATCAGGATCAGATGATCACTATGTGCTTGTATGGGATAAACAGACAACATAACTTTTAGAAGAGCTCAAGGGCCATGATGCTGAGGTTTTTATGCTTAACTCATTAACTTGTGTATTTCAGGTCAATATACTTTTTCATTTATTAGGAGACCCTTGTTAGTTCCAGTAGTAGTAGTATCTAATCTTATGCTTTGTATGCCATATGTTTCTAGAATACATGTTACAGAGAGTTTGATGAAACCATCGGATACTTGCTTTTGAGCACTTGAGTTATATAAGATGGCAAGATGCAATTAATAATCAGCTTATTTCATAATAGAAGAGCATAAAATGGTTTTCCATCAATTTTTTTTTGTTAAGTCTTAGTTGTGGATATGTGAATGAAGTTATTAGTTTTACAACTTTCATGAATTGATAACCATATTTTCTAAAATTTTCTACATTGATTTGTATAACACAAAAGTAGGCAACGTAATGTTTTTATAAACAAAATCATACTTGTATGAATGACCAAAAAACATTTTTCTTTCCTTCGCTGTTCATTCTGACTTCACTAAATACCAACAAGAGCTTCCATAAAATTTATAAGAACACATAATGCATGCTTTCATGGTTCTCAGGCTTGCTTTTTAAATTGGTTCATTGTGCTTTGGAAATTTACTATTGCAAATTGGTTCTCATGCTTACTTTTTAACCAATATGGAGCAGATCAATTTAATTTTAACCAATATGGAGCAGATCAAGTTTTGTAGTTCATCACTTATTCTTGTAGGGCTTGGCTATGAAAGATTGAAAGGTATTCTTGTTGTTTATGTATGTCATTCATTAAACATTGTTTCTGTGTATTTCCTCAATCAAACATTCTTTATCTAGAAAGCATGCTTTCATGGTTTTGGTTTTGTGTTGATGCTTCTTTAAGTTGGTGAACCAATGGAAGACAAGAATTTTATTGTTAAAATGCTTCAGGAAAAAAGAAAGTTTGCATGAGCATTCTGCTCATTTGGATGTAAGTGCGGTTTAAATTATAATATATTTTAAAAAAATTATATACGCTTTGGACCAGGTTATTTAGTAATAAAATTACATATGTATGCACAGGTATGCTGCTGTTTTTGCAGCTTTAGTTGTTGGATTGGCTTGCTTGGTTGGGATTGACTTTGGTGCAAAGCTGCTTGCTTCACTTGCAAAGTGTTTTGAGGTTACATTGTTGTTCCTGAGATTGACTTTGGTGCAAAACATATATGATTAGGCAGGTAACTCATCTAATTCTAGATTATTTCGCATTTCCCAACTACGAATATTTAATAAACTTAGTCGAATTAGTGTATAATGACTAGGGTATCTAGAATAAGAGTTGACCATATGACACATGCTTACCTTGTATAAAAAATGTTGCATTTAAAAAGTGTTGCATTTATAAAATAATGGCAACACATTAAAAGTGTTGCTTTAAAATATAAAAAGTGTTGCATTTAAAAAGTGTTGCATTTATAAAATAATGGCAACACTTTTGAAAAGTGTTGCATTATCTAGCGAAAGTGTCGCTTTAGACCTAAGACGACGTTGGCTAAGGTGGCACTACATAAAGTGTCGCATTAGGCCTATAGCAACACTTTTAAGGCCTAACACAACACTTTTCCCATGTTGCTTTAGGTTCATTTTGTTGTTGTGAGTCTAATCTAATCCATGTCATCATACAATCAAGATAAATATACCCAAACCACCACATTGTCATCTTCCAATCAGTACCAAAAAGGGTTTGCTGAGTAGAGGTCTATGAAAACTTCTGTCTTGATCTTGTAAGACCTAAGAACCAGGTCCAGCAGGTGACTTTCCTTTATCTTTTCCTGTAAAAAAATGTAAATAGCAACTGTAAGAAAAGCTTAGTGAGAATATAGATTTTCAGATTAACATGCATTATCAAGCGGATCATGGGTCTAGCGTGATATGTCTTGACTGCCGCTACAACCACTCATGATTGAGACATAGTAGTCATAGAGTCGGATGATGTTCAAGCCACGCTCACGCTTAAATTGTGGAGATCAGCCATATACTGGGCTAGCTACCAGTAAATCAACATGGCGGAACATCGGAGTATCATACCAAGTTCAATAGAACTGGTGAATATAGCATGATCTAGAACAATAGACCGTCAATGCTAATCATCTTAAGCTGAATCGATATGTCAAAGGTGCGAGCAATAGTGAAGCATAAATAATCAATGTCATGATAGCAATAAATCTCATAGCAATATCTGAAATGAACTGTAAATACAATGTCATATGAAATGATAAATCAAATAGCTATCATGATCCACAGGGCATCACCGAACCATGGTGTGCACAGCTCACTGGTCTGTGGTCTTTATCAAGCAGATATGAAATCCACCACCTGAGTTATCTCAGGATTTATCTTTAAATCTTTATAAGTCTGATCTCTGTCAATTCTTTTCAATTCAAAGACCCACTTTCAATCTCTTTAATCTTTATACCTTTGTTCAGAATTTCACTGAACCTGTCCAAAATCATATCATGTCATATTATTAGCTTTTAGCTTTCAAATTATTATTTCATCTGATTCTGATAACTTATAATTCATCAATCTTTCATATTCTTTGTAATCTTAATAAGATATAACTATTAATATATCTCACATTGTTTTAATCAATCTTTCATCATAAATTCATGGGTAATGAATTTATAAAGCATCATTTAGTTGTGATTGTAATTTATCAAAATAATTCATTCGGATCCGTATCCCCCGAATTCGGACCATCCGGATTGGTCATCCGGATTCGGATTGGTCCGGATTAGGTCAACCGGATTCGGACCGGCTAGACCATCCAACCATGTGACCGATTTTGGACCAATCCAACCGAAATGGGTGATCCAAAATAGCACCATCCGAAATACATAAGAACCGAATTTGAGGCATCCGAAATATGACCAAATAAGGATCCGAAATGCCATCCGATTTGAACCATCCGAAACAGGTACAATGTGAGATCCGAAATGGGGCACCATCCGAATTCGGTCATACCCGAATTCGGATCCCACACTTAGATTTTTTTTTTCCAGAAATGTTCTTCATGTTCTTACATATATTCATTCGGATTTTTGCCATTTTTACTCTAAATCTCATTTTATCCACATGCAATGTAATATAATGTTATATTACCATACTTAGGTTGTTTTTATACTAATTTTCCTATCAATAACATCATAATTTGATCAAGATTGTCCAAAAATTCATATTTTTGTCAAGAACACTTATTTTCTCAAAATTCAGATTTTAGTTTATCTTGGACAATCTAACCATAAATTTTTGCTTCTAATACTTCTAATTACTTAATCACCTGATTTCTAACCATTTATTTTAACATGCAACAACAAATTTCCATGTTATAAATTCTTTGGTTTCGGTTTTCTCAAAACCGAACCAAACACATATATATTTTGAAATTTAAGTAATATTACCTCAAAATCTTGTCAATTGTTGATGTTTGTAACTTCCTTGTCTTTAATTCTCCAATTGATTGCAAATTTATATTGCTCTTGGTGATTTTGTTGAAGAAACCGTATGATTGTAGAGAGAGAGAGAAGAGAGAGAGAGAGTAGATTTCTTAAATGTTGTTTAAATTACCATTAATTTGGTTTATATATTTCATTTAGTTATATTTGCAAATTAACCCACTAAACTTTTGTATTTTACATATCTTTTAATTTAATCATCTTTAATAATTTATAACTTTTATATAATTTAATTAAATAATTTCATACTTAATTAAATTGCAACATAAATAATGTACTAAAATTACATTATTAAATCAAAATACTGAAATTAAGGTTGGACCAAAGTTAGGTTGTTACATAATCAGCCTAATCTTCATTACCAGTTGTGAAGATTTCATAAAGCTTTCCACATGAAATACCAAGTGTTACTCCTTAGGTAATTCCAATTGAACTAACTGATTCCTAACCTATTCTGTTATTCTAAATGAGCCAACACACCTCATCAGTGATACTAACAAATATGCTCCATCGCTTACCTCAAAGTTGATTGGTTTAGGTGTCTCATTATTATAACTCTTCTTTCATATCACAGACTCATTAATCAGAGTCATTTCAATTTCTTTCCAACATGTAGGGGTTCTACATTTCCTCCCGTACAAAACTTTAAACGATGTTTTCTTGATTTTAATTATGATAACTAGTGTTATACGAAAATTCCATCAAAG
Organism: Centrapalus pauciflorus; assembly: GCA_020465985.1. Classification (NCBI taxonomy): domain Eukaryota; kingdom Viridiplantae; phylum Streptophyta; class Magnoliopsida; order Asterales; family Asteraceae; genus Centrapalus; species Centrapalus pauciflorus. The sequence goes on from JAANYP010006151.1 coordinate 28,702, forward strand.
CAATTGATCCTTTCAGTTGATACTTAAATCCAAAGTACCTGATTTCCTCATATATTCCAATGTGTATTATAGTCCATTCATTCTGATCTTCTATCAGTTGTCGGTAAGCTTTACTTGTAGCCATATTTGAGTGCCTAATCCCACTTGTAAAGCAAACCAAGAGTTGAAAATGAAACGACTCTTCTAATCAGACATAATTGATTCTAGAATACCATAAAAAAATTATAACCTTACTCACGCAAATCTGTGCAAGTCTTTCCAACAATAACTTTCTCGAGTTGGTATATAAAATATACCGAATTATTCAAGTAGTCTACAATCTACCAATCGTAGAAAACCTCTTATTTCAGTAATAGTGTGAGACGGCTTCCAAATTCCCAATAGTTCCAACAACTTTCTCAGGTGTATATCTAGCTCTTCTTTAAACTTAAAGTACTCCAGAATATTGTCAATGACTACAATTACCGATTGATCCAACATCGGTCTACAAATCCCTATTCATAATGTCCATATAACAGCTGGGGTGTTAATTAATCAAAATGTCGTAACCAGAGACTCGTAGTGCTCATAACTATCCCTGAAAGCTATTTTCAGTATGTTCCCTCTTCGGACTTCAACTAATCATATCCCATTCGTAGATCAATCTTAGAAAAATAATCAGCTCTCATGCAACTGATCGAATAATCATCAATTCCTGGCAGCGGATACTTATTTGTTATAGTCAATTTGTTCAAATCACGTTAATCTATGCACATTCTCATTGTGACATCTTTTGTTTCATAAACAATATCAGGCTCCCCATGTCAAAGAACTCAATCTAACGAAGCCCTTATCCAACAACTCCTGAAGTTGCTTCATCATCTCTTACATTTTCGGTAGGTGCAACACAGTACAAATAACAATCTATTGGAGAAGCTCCAGGGATCAAGTCAACACAGAATTTCACTTGTCTTTCAGGTGGCACACCAGACAAGTCTTCCAGGAACACATATGGAAAAATTTGGGACAACAGGCGCATCGGCCACAGTTTTCTCTTCAGTCTTGGCTTCAATAGCATATACCAAACAAGACTCACAGCCCTAAGCAATCAGCTTTCGGGACCTAACAATCATCAATAGACATTGATCCCCACTTCTCCTATCCCCATATATACAAATCTCTTGCCCCTCCTGCGTAGTTATCTTTATTATTCCTTTATTGCAAACTACATGAGTCTCATCACATATACGCAACCAGTTCATTCCAATTATGATATCAAATCACCGATCTCTATTGGAATTAAGTCAAGATTGAAGACTACCTCTTCAATCACTAGAGTACAATCAGGATACACACGATCTATATTAACTATTTTGTTACTTAGCAGTTTCAACATTAATCACAACGGACAACTTAGACCAAAGCATTAATATTTTTTGAGCAAAAGCAGTAGATACAATAATCGTTCGACACCAGAATTAAACAGAACTCATGACCACCTCCGGGTCTTTAGATTCTGGATCGTAGTATTAGACTTTTCTTTGCTGTATATGGAAATTTCATTAGTGTCCAAAGTCTCTTTAAACTTTTTATGGTTGATTAAATCACCATTTCATTAAGTATTACACCCCCGTTTCGATTAATTATACTTCACATACATTTCTTACTTTACACTTCGCATCGTATATTTAATTTCTCCTTTAAAATTAACATGTATTTTCCATGTATTATCATACCCTCGTATGTTTTCCCAATAATTTCTTGATTTTTTTTTCCTCATATAATATTCATATATACCAATATTGAAACAGTCTCTTTGATTTCAACTACATCAAAATTCTCACGAACAGTTCAATTCCTGTTGTTCTTAACCACAACCCTTTTAAGTCAAAATATCAACACAATGTATCATACAGTTTCTCTTAATAAAAGCTAATGCTACATACTTTATGATAACCATAACTAATTATCATCAATTCCTCGAACATGTCATATATGGTATTAATACAATTAATTTCCAATTCTTTAACCCATTATGGTCAAACTTAAACTTTATTACAACTTTTGAACTCATTCATAAATTCCAAGATATCTATAGCATCTTTTCCAATTCAAAGCTTCAAAATCCATCTTGGCTATTCATCTAATGCCTATTTATATACTCGAGTATTCTCATTCACAAACATGATTATACCTATATTAGTAATAACATTTCATATTACTCAAGTTCATGTTAACTTCAGAATCATAAAACTTCGATGAAATAGTACATATAGAATCTTTAAAGTACTCTTCTAATTCCGTAATTTAAGGTACAAAAGTTATAACAATAGTCTCATAGATCTCATCTCCTTTGTTGAACTTTTCATTCATAGTTTCATCATCTAATGTTAGTACATGTTATTTCTTTAGTCGAAATCTGCAATTTCTGTTAAAATGACTCACTTTTCCACCATTATAACAAGCATCGGCCTTCCTTGGACATTTGTCAGCCTTATGTCCAAATTGGTTACAATGTCGACATATTTTACATCTATCACGTTTATTTGTTCTTGACCTCAAATACGGTCCATTTAGTTCATCTCCTCCAGACTTTGCAATCTTATTAATAGCTCTTTCTTCATGTTCAACATGAGGCACAATATTAGGCTCACCATATTGCCTACTAAACAACAACTTGAATTGTTCCCAACTAAAGGAAGTAATCAACTGGGATCCCAATTCTTTTTCCCAACAGTTCCACCATTGCTTGGCTTGTCCAATCAATTGATCCTTAGTCTGTTGGGTTTCCTATACCCTTGCTAGGTTAAATTAAAACTTTGCGGAAAATTAAATAACCTAACTATGCAAGAGTATAAAACCTTAAGGATCTAACCAAACAAGCTAAGCAACTAATTATTAAAATAAAGAGATGAATAAGAAAAACTAACCTTGAGAAAATTCGCAATTTTCTCCACGAAGAACGATTACACGAACAACCTCTGAATCGAGCAACAAGCGTCTAAAGCAAGATCGCCTCTAGTTGTTCACACCCAATGAACAAAAGAAAAGATAATTATAACTTTTCTAAGCTCAGATCTCAGAGTTCCAAAAACTGGTATCCCTTGTGATCGTTAGAGAACTTGAAATCGAATGAACGAGGAATGAAGCAGGCAGGGGCTGCCTATTTATAGGTTTTAGAAACTTACAAATTTTTGATCCCAAATCCATGTGGGATGGATTGGTGGCCGGCCCGCCTATTAGGGTTTAGGGGGTGTCCTGTTGACTATCAACTAATTGCAGTTTAGCCCCTGTACTTCCTCAATTAATTCTATTAGCTTCTGGTTAATTTATTAACTATTAATAAATTAACAAACTAACCCATTAATCAAATATAATCAATTATTTAGTTTCTAATTAATTTATTAAACATAATAAATTAACAAACTAATTATCATTATATATTTAAGTTCATCTTCTCTTTACAATTCATTGCATGCACCCAAAAAGGATCCAGCCTGATAACAATATGTTTACAAATAATTGTGACTTGGACACTAATTCCAACAGTCTCCCACTTGGACAAGTTGGCAACTATTTGTCTAAACACATTCTATTACCAGCCTGCCTTGCTACTCGGAGCTGTCGAACTCTGAATCATATCAGAGCTAATCCTTTAGATAAGGGATCAACTATTCCTTCGTTCTCTGATATCGTATGAAACTAAGACATGGATTATAATCAATCTTTGGTTTCAAAATTATGTTTCTGATTTCCGATTAATATTACTATATGAGACTTATTAATTGAACACTTCAATTAATCAGAAATCAGAAACATAATTTTGAAACCAAAGATTGATTATAATCCATGTCTTAGTTTCATGCGATATCAGAGAACGAAGGAATAGTTGATCCCTTATCTAAAGGATTAGCTCTGATATGATTCAGAGTTCGGCAGCTCCGAGTAGCAAGGCAGGCTGGTAATAGAATGTGTTTAGACAAATAGTTGCCAACTTGTCCAAGTGGGAGACTGTTGGAATTAGTGTCCAAGTCACAATTATTTGTAAACATATTGTTATCAGGCTGGATCCTTTTTGGGTGCATGCAATGAATTGTAAAGAGAAGATGATTAACTTAAATATATAATGTTAATTAGTTTGTTAATTTATTATGTTTAATAAATTAATTAGAAACTAAATAATTAATTATATTTGATTAATGGGTTAGTTTGTTAATTTATTAATAGTTAATAAATTAACCGGAAGCTAATAGAATTAATTGAGGAAGTACAGGGGCTAAACTGCAATTAGTTGATAGTCAACAGGGCACCCCCTAAACCCTAATAGGGGGGCCAGTCTTTGAATGATCTAATTACATAGTTCATGCAATTCTCATTAATTCCGGTTTTATAATCAGTCTTTTTGTAAGGTCTACGACTGCAAGATCTATCTAGACGCGGATCCGTTAACGAGTGCGGAATCCTCGTTGACGGTTAGACGGACAACTCTCAACCAACGGAAACACGGAGACTATTAGACGCTGAACGAACGACACACGAACGATCCTACGTACTAATTCTCTCCGAAACGGGACTCACCAAGCTGATAAACTCGAGATCGCCTCTTGCTCAATTCCTCACGAATTCTGCAAAAAGTCCTCTAATCATTCGAGTCTATCCCTAATTATAGACCCTGATTCGAGTCTGTTGTGGGCCAACCTCGAATCTGGCCTAAGGCCCATTCGAATCTGTCCATCTGACAGATTCGAATCTAGCCTATTCGAATCTAAGGACTCATTCGAATCTATCACAGATTCGAATGTATCCTTTTATGCAATTCGAATCTAGCCTTTGACATATATAACTAAGTGTTTGAAACTTATGTTTTAACTTATACTTGAGTCAATCTTTGACCTTTATGTTTGAACTTCTTGTAATATGTTACATCAAGTTCAAACACACAATCAATAACAGACAAAACACATATTAAACATATATATCAAAATACTTGGTTAATACTCAGAATATTACCTAAACCATAATGCAGATCGATTAGACTGCTATCGTCACACAGGGTGTACCAACAGACTCCCCCTTGACGATAGCTTCTAATTATTTACATTACATCAAATTTAAGTGCTAGAGCTATATATATTACTACCCGCATATAATCCAGCATCTATACAAACTTTGACTACCTTTTGGAACTTCCTGGCTTCAGATCTCCATGGTTCAGTAAAGAAGATAGGCTGATCATGAAGCTTCTTCAGGTCGTCCTTTGATAGGTTTATCAAGTGCAATGGATCATATACCTTCAAAATTACCTGCTCGTCTTGATCCTCCATGATAGCTTCAGCAGTGTCAATCTCTAGGTACCACCACTTCATGTTGCTCAAAACGTTCTGTGGCATTGGTTTCATTGGGACTTTCTTTAGACACCTCACAGGTTTGTATTCCATCCTGGCCCATGGCCTACCTGTATGAGGATCTATTCTTGACTGATCCTCGACCCTCTTTCCGGTCCTTGGCTTGAGTCGCTCAAATTTGCCTGATCGCCCTTCTTTCCTTATAATTCTTTCAATTACGTTCGCGTAGGGATCATCTCCAATATTGATCAGCTCCTTCCAGGCTAACTCTTTAACTTCAATCTTGGGCAATGAATTAAACGCTTTCAGTGTCCGCCTCATGTATTGAAGGCCATCTCTTCTTTTCAAGATAAATAGTTGCAGTTCTTTGTCAAAGAACCAGCTTATAATCCCTCCTGAGAAGTTTCCAGCACTTGGATTTCTCATCTTCTTCTTCATCTTCAGCTGATCTTTCTTTTCTTCCTTCTTGAACCAAAGATTTATCAGATCAGCTCTAGATGGCTCTTTCTCAGCCTCTTCAAGTTCTTTATCTTCAACTGAGGCTACCTTGATGTAATCAATATCAATCACATTATGATCTTGGCTTTCATACAGTTCAGTGATTGGTTGTGAATTGATTATTACTTCATTAACGTGATCATCTTCATCATCTAGCACTTCATCATCCGATCTCCAGTCAGCGACATCATCTGGAATGAATTCACCTTCTTCTAATTCTTCAATATCATCTTCAAAATCAAATTCCATTAGCTCTTCTTCAATATCTTTCAGCGCATCGATCATGTCGCTATCTAAAGTCTTTGAAGAACCTGCTTCTCCTCCTGCTCCTCCCTCTCCTCCTTCTGTACTAAGCTCCCCCTGAACTTGTGTAACTTGAGCTGCAGAAAAATCTACAGACTCAATCTCTTTGTTCGCACCGGGATCATCGCCTTCATTATCATCATCTTCTCCCTGTACTTCCTGATCTTTACAACTCGTCTCCCCCTGAGTTTTTAGATTTTTCATAAGTTGCTCTAGGAGGGACCGCATTGCTCGGATTTCAGACGATTGATCAGCAACAAATGATTTAATCTTCGTGTTTTCGTCTCTAACACTTTCAACAATGTTTCTCAGTTCTGCATTCTCCTTATCAAGATTAGAGTTATGCTCCTGGAGTTCACCGACTGCTTTTGTGAGAGTTATGATTTGAATGTTCTGAAAGTCGACACGGCTCTTAAGTTGCATGATTCGTTGGTTGTCGGTATAGGCTTCTGATGTAGAAGGGATGGACTGAATGGGAGCAGGATTGAATGGTTGGGGAATGTAGGGTTCAGGTTGCTGAGGTGGCGGTGATGGTGGAGCTGTATCTTGGGGTTGGGTCTGGGTTTGAGGCGGAGGTTGTGCATCGGACTGTGATGAAGTCCCCTGCATAAACCTGTGACGTTTGGCCCGTTGCCTTGTCACCAACTGAGGAGTCTCTTCGTCTTCAAAATCTGACTCCTCCAATTCCCTGGCCTCTCACCTCCTCGAACCACCTTCATTGATAATCAATCGTGAACCATAGGTTCCAATTTGAATATGAGGATCTGTAGACACTGATTCTGGAGCTTCAACTTCGATTTCCTCCATTTCTTCTGATTCTGTAGCAGATGAAGACTCATCATTGCCAGTCTGCTGTGGCACATATTCGTCAACATCTCTGAAGACATCTTCTTCTCCCTCTGGAGGCTCAAGTAATTCTCCCACCAATGCTGCAGCTATATCTTCATTAGCATGAGGACCTGCCTCCCAAATTTCATTTAGAGTTTGGCACAACTGATCAGCTTCGCTTGGGACATTTGAAGGCCCTGCTTCTTGTACCTCCGGTTGCTGACGTGTAGAAGGCCTTGAAGCCTGTGTTTGACTCGCAGACGCTCTTTGTCTTCTCCTTTGAGGCTGTGCTCGCGGTTGTGGACGTTGCTGTTGTTGTTGCGGTTGTTGTTGTTGCTGTCGAGGCTGAACTTCTACTTCACCTGCCCAGTTGGCATTATCTGGTGCCACAAAGTTCCTGTCTAAAACAGCTCCAAACAACGGTCGCTCGACCGGAATAGCCAATCTTCCTCGATGGGAGGAACAATCAGCGAATATCCTTTTATCCATAATAGCTACGTTCTGAACGTCATTTGATGGCGGCAGATTTGGCAAGAAGTGCCTGATCAACATCATTATAAACCTCGGATATAGCAGAAACTGCTGATTTTCAGGAGCGGTTATTTGGTGCACAAACTCAGAGAAGAACATCTCCGAAAAGCTATATGGTCGATTGTAAACCATAGCGACTATCCCAGATTGAATTTTCGCAACTATATAATCGAATCCAGCTTTCTTCGGAGCAAAGCAAACCATAAAAACATGGGCTAAAAACCTCCATTGCCCAATTAAACCACTTTTCATGTATGACACCTTGGTCACATCAAGACTGTATCCCATCATCTGGAAGGCCGCTTGCCTTATACTTAGAGGAAACTCTATCGGACCAGCTTCTTCTTCTTGTGTGCCCAACTGCAGCACTTGTCGTAACATATCTGCCGAGAAAACTAACGGCTGTCTCGCAATTCGAGTGCGTAATACTGTCGGTGTGACCGAGCAGTCTACCTGCAGATGGTCATAGAATTGACGAATATACGGTAATATGAGCTGAACATTATGGGATAGAGCAAATCCTATCCTAGATTCCACAAGAAATTCAAGCATCTGCCTGTATCCCTGCGCCTCAGGGAGGTCATGATCCGGATGAAGCACCATATTGTGCTTAGGGACAAAAGCACGAACTGCCATATCTGCACAATAAATAAAACTGTTAGACTCATTAAAAATCAATAAACTTGTTTAAATTCAAATTTGTTTTATTTTGTACTTTATTTTGTATTTAATAAAGTACAAAATCTAACACAATTAAATTTCCACAAGTTTAATAAAATTTAAATTAAAGAAATTAAATAAAGTACAGATTCGAAGGTAACAGATTCGAAGTGTCCATATTCGAATGTAATGGACAGATTCGAAGAGTCCCTATTCGAGTCTAATGGACAGATTCGAATATCATGGTCATCTCGAATCTATTGATAGATTCGAGAAACCCATGAACAGATTCGAATGCCCAAGAACAGATTCGAAGTGCCGACAGATGAATTTTCAACAAAAACCCAAGATTTTAACCATTTTGAACTTGGTAAATCACATACATTAGTTCAACTAGGTTCTAATCATTGATTTATGTCTTTAATTTGATCTTTTATAGGTCCAAACTTAGTTATTTAGCAAAGACTCTATTTTGACCCATAAAACTTCAAAATGTGATGTTTAAGCCCAAAATTGTGTATAAAACTACCAAAATCTTGTACAATCCGGTTGATTATACCTAGATATGAGTGTAGAATCGAACACAATAGCTTTAGACTCGATGAAATGTCGTTTAATGGAAATCCGATAGACTCGAGAACAGATTCGAAATCGCTGATATAGATTCGAGAGTATAGATTCGACAACAGTAAAGTAATAAATGACTTCACTATTGACCTATATATACTACCAACCTTCGAGTCTATGAGTAGTTTCGAGTCTACTGACAGATTCGAAATACTTCACATTCGAGTCTGTCTTAGATTCGAAATTACCAACACTTAGAAAAATTTCGGAAATTTTGAAATAACTTCAACTTTTCAACTTTTTTCTACGGTATTGTGTAACCAGATAAACTATGCCAATTCTTTTACCCTAAGCACAGATATTTCACGCAATGTTTATTTTATCCAACTTCGAATGCACCCTCAGTAACTTTTGACCTTTTACCTAAGTAAGAATTAAACTAACCCTAAATAAGATAAAATAAAATAAAATAAAATAAAATAAAATTTTGACTAAAAAATTTTAATCTAGACTTAAGTTATAAAAACGAATTTACAAGCTAAGCTTAATACTAAACAACATATTTTTGATGAGTATAGTCGAAGAGAGGTTCAATCAGATAGCGATGTCCGATACTAACTTTCAGTACTTAAACTTTCACACTTAGGAATTTTTGAATTCCTTTGATTGTTTGTCGTGACATACCCATTTAGCCGATTATTGGTATTTTACCCTGTTAAACATTCTACATTTCGGAATATCCCTTGGCCTTTTTATTTATCAGGAAATTATCTTACGTGACTCAGACATAGACATACTTTTATGATCAAGGCACACAGACAAAAATTCTAACTTGTTGGTATTTGCAAACTTTCTTTAAAAGACAAACATCGGACACAGGTCTGTATTCTCATACAACAAAGTGTCTTAGTTCGACTTAAGGTTTATTTTAAAGTTAGCAGATAGCGGTGACAGGTCTGTACTGACGTACAACAAAGCGACATGTCTGCTAACTCGAATCTAAACAGAGACAACAGGTCTGTACTTACGTACAACAGAGTTGCATGTTTTCGACTCTCAGTTTTTCATGATATTTCTATTCTTTCCATTTTCAGATGTATTTGATGTTGCCATACATCCCAAGAAAGTTTGCACACCTCATTTAGACTTAAAGTTTGTATGTCTTGTACATAAAAATTAAGACCGATTGGTCGTACATCTAGGTTAGTGACACGCTTGACTTTTTCTAGAATATTTTATTAGCCTTGAGATTCCCTATATGTATTATGCCTACCAACACATCAAACTAAATAAAGTATAACACTTAGGATTTAGTTGCATTATGTGTGAAAGCCTAAATACTTAGAGTCTGTAACGACGGTGCTAATTTTCGTCACTTTGAACCTATGTATCTAAGACTTAACTCCTTTTCTGATATTTCCCTTTTTTTTTTTTGTAATTTTCTCTCTTTTTCCTTTTGTTTTTCATAGCAAAAAGCAGTAAACTAAGCTAACCTACTAACTTAATAGAAACTTACTAAAAATAGTAACTAACTAAAAATAGAAACTTTCCTAAATTAGAAACTTTCCTAAATTAGCAGACTACTGAAAAAGAAAGAAATATAACAACTATAAAAGGAAATAAAATACTACTAAGGTCAATTTACTCTGGGTTGCGCATTCCATTAAGTTGAATTAAATACTCAAAACGTGACTTATCAATCGCTTTGGTAAATAAATCAGCATTATTATCTTCAGTTGCCACCTTTACCAGTTTGATCAAGTTCTTTTCAGCACAATCACGAATAAAATGATGTCTTATGTCTATGTGCTTTGTTTTACTGTGTTTAACTGGATTATTTGTTATCGCAATTGTAGATTGATTGTCTATCCTAATTGGAGTTTGAGTATAAGCCAAACCGTAATCCCGCAATTGTTGTTGTATCCACAGAACCTGTGAACAGCAACTACCAGCAGCTACATACTCGGCCTCGCACGTTGACACGGCTACCGATGTTTGTTTCTTGCATTGCCAGGACACCAATCTCCCTCCGAGGAACTGACAACCTCCAGTCGTTGATTTGCGCGTTAAGCTGCATCCTCCGTAGTCCGAATCTGTGAACGCCTCCAACTCTAGATCTCCCTCCGCGTGATACCAAAGTCCCAGCTTCGGTTTCGACTTGAGGTATCGTAGAATCCGCTTCACAGCTTTCATATGCATCTCCTTCGGATTCGTTTGAAACCTAGCACAAATACACACAGCAAACATAATATCAGGTCTTGAAGCAGTTAAATACATAAGTGACCCAATCATGGCCCGATATAAAGTCGGATCCACATCGGAATCACTTTCAGTACCCGGCCCGAGATTGTGATTCACTTGAATCGGCGTGCTGAAGTGGGCAGTCAACTTAGTTCCCTCCATCCCAAACCGTTCTAATATGTCATAGACATACTTAGTTTGATGGATAAACATTCCTTCCTTCTTTTGGTCAACTTGTAACCCTAAAAAGAAATTCAACTCTCCCATAGCACTCATCTCGAACTTAGACTTCATAACCTTCTCGAAATCTTTGCACATCTGTTCGTCTGATGATCCAAAAATGATATCATCAACGTACACTTGTACCAAGATAAAGTGATCTCCCTTTCTCTTGACAAATAGAGTACTATCTATCCTACCCCTCTCAAAGCCATTTTCTAACAGATGGTTGGATAGAGTCTCATACCATGCCCTAGGTGCCTGATGTAATCCATAAAGAGCCTTATCTAAGTACCCGTGGATTACCCTCACACCTTTTCTGGAGAGATTCCCAAAGTTCTTTCGACGTCCTTTGAGTCCGAAATGTGTGCAAGATATCTTGAGGTAACGCCATACGGATAATGGAGAAAGCCTTGTTTTCAGCTTCAAATAGTTTCTTGTCATCCTCTTTCATCATCTGGTATGACAGAACCTTTTGACGGCCTTCAACCTCAGATACTGGTGGAATGTACCCTTCATCTATGCACACCCACATGCGCATATCGTTGAATCGTACAAAATCCGTAAATCTGTCCTTCCACCAGTAATAATCCTCAACTTTCATCAGCTTTGGCGGTGCATTTGCCTTCCCAACTTCGTGATCCATCTCAAGGAATTTCTGAAGGTTTGACATCTTTTCTGAAAGAATTTGAATTTGAACTTAATTAATTTAATTTGAAACTGATTTAGATTAACTTATTCGAATCTAGATAGATTCGAAACTAATTAATATTAAATCTTTTGAGATTAAATTCGATTAAGTCTTAAAAGTCAATTAGATTCGAAATAATGTCAGATTCGAGGAACTCCTTAGATTCGAAGTTATATCAGATTCGAAGGACTCTATAGATTCGAAGACCCTTAGAATCGAAGGCACAGCAGAGTCGAATGACAGGAGATTCGAAACACTAGATTCGAAACAATGCTAGATTCGAAATAAACTCGACACTAAACTAGACTCGAGATCCTATTCGAGTGAAGCAACAAATTCGAAACAAAGTAGATTCGAAACACTCTGAAATTGACTCGAAAGGAGCGAATTTTGGTTAGACTCGAAAATAAAGTAAAACCCTAATTACCCCTATAGATTCGAGCGCCGCAAACTCGAAAAATTCGCTCCTTTCGAGTCAATTTCAGAGTGTTTCGAAACACTATTTTTCAAATGAAAAAAATAATGATTTCGACCAAAAACGTGAAAAACGACAAAGTGTTTCCCGAATATGAATTTGCTAAGCTCAAAAACACGTTTTTGAGAGAAAAACCGTCCAACTAGCGTCAAGAAACCTAGAATGTATCTGATGAACACGAAGAACACCAAGAACACTCCATAGGCTCTGATACCACTTGTAAGGTCTACCACTGCAAGATCTATCTAGACGCGGATCCGTTAACGAGTGCGGAATCCTCGTTGACGGTCAGACGGACAACTCTCAACCAACGGAAACACGGAGACTATTAGACGCTGAACGAACGACACACGAACGATCCTACGTACTAATTCTCTCCGAAACGGGACTCACCAAGCTGATAAACTCGAGATCGCCTCTTGCTCAATTCCTCACGAATTCTGCAAAAAGTCCTCTAATCATTCGAGTCTATCCCTAATTATAGACCCTGATTCGAGTTTGTTGTGGGCCATCCTCGAATCTGGCCTAAGGCCCATTCGAATCTGTCCATCTGACAGATTCGAATCTAGCCTATTCGAATCTAAGGACTCATTCGAATCTATCACAGATTCGAATGTATCCTTTTATGCAATTCGAATCTAGCCTTTGACATATATAACTAAGTGTTTGAAACTTATGTTTTAACTTATGCTTGAGTTAATCTTTGACCTTTATGTTTGAACTTCTTGTAATATGTTACATCAAGTTCAAACACACAATCAATAACAGACAAAACACATATTAAACATATATATCAAAATACTTGGTTAATACTCAGAATATTACCTAAACCATAATGCAGATCGATTAGACTGCTATCGTCACACAGGGTGTACCAACACTTTTCCTTGCCCTTGTCTTTACGTTTCGCTTTATTCCTAAGGTTTATGTCATCCACAACATAATTCCATTCATGTTCCCTATCTTCTCTTGTCTTCTTTTCTTTTAGCTTTGGCATCATCTCGAGCTCGAAATTGATCTTGAATCATTCTGTTTTGTTCTGCCATCATTGATAGCATCATTTCCCTCGTTTCTCGTGGCGTCATTCCTCCTCCAGACAAATTCTGAAAATTTAAACATGTAAGTCATTTAGTGATCACATCACATAGTTAACTACAACACATGTTGTCTCGTATGAAAATCACTTTCCTGTAAGCACTTGATCATATCCTATCTTAGTTCAGATCATCACTTATAATCACTACATGTCATCACTTAATGTTTGAGACCAAGACCTCACGGACACTTGAATCTCAAACTACTGCTCTGATACCATTGCCTGTGACACCCTTGCCACAATAACCACCATTTACAATACACCCTGGATTAATCACCAAACACATGATTACATAATGATCTGAATACTTAGTTAAAGTGCGGAAGCATTAAAAGTACATAAATTAAAAGAATACAACTGAGTCAAACACCCTACGGTGCTACAAGGTTTCAAGTTTAAGTCTACATACTCAAAATCATTACATCATCCCAAATTTATTACAACCATAATCCCATTTTCCAATTACCAAGCTGAGTAGTAGATATCTTCAAACACTTCAACAGATGACCTAGCTAAAAGGTCCCGCAGCGGATTTCCAATGATTTTACACATTCCACAAATTCTTATGATGCCCCCCAAGAGTAACCGCGGTAACACATACCGTATACTCCACACGTACTCAAAGTACGCAAACCCGAGACGCAGCTCCTTCGAGATGACACTCGGCATAAGAAAAAAAACCAACCATCTGAGGCAGACATAACATCGGGGATGACATACTGTCTATCCTGACCACAGAGGTGTCAAACTCTTGGTCATATAGCACAGTAACATCAGAGTACAGATGCGACCCGCATGTCAATCAATAAGATGCACAATAAAGAAACGGACATGCAACAAGTATGAATGTGCATCAACATATACGCAAGTTAGTAGAGTGTCAAACGAAAGTGAAACAACATGCCTCAGCAGGCAAAGCAAACATAAAGCAGATGCAGACATGTTAAAATAAAAGGTACTCACAGTGGGTGCGTTAGTTAACTTCAAGTTATCTTATTTCTCTTCGGGATTCCAACCGGACTCAAAAGTACCCTACTATGGGTTAAACAACACCACAAGGGACCTGTTACATTTCCATAAATAAAACATATCACACATATGTTTGGTAACAATTTCCATCATGATTATATAATATTAAGGTGTTACAACAATCGGAACCGTCATCCGAAACTCACGTTAAAAACCATCATTCGAGGTGTTATTATTCCCAATTAACCCTCCTTTATTTACCTTAATATGTTACAAAAAGTATCTCAAAAGTGTATTTAATTAACCATAAATTCGGGTCCTTAAAAACCCATCCAAATTTCACTAGAATAGCTTAGAACTCGCCGAGTACAGGTCCGAATTTCGGATCCTCAGCCGGATTTCGGACCCATCCGAATTACTTTACCCATCCGAGTTCGGTTCTTATTCAAGTTCGGTTCCATCTAAGTTCGGGTCTCATCCGAATTCGGGTCCCCACCGAATTCGGATCCAACACTTATGAATTTTTGAAGATTTATTCAAGTGTTCTTGGGAACTCGCCGAGTTCACCAGCAGTTCTGCACTCGCAACTTTCGGGTTTTATACTAAAAATTACCAAATTCGATTTCTAGCCACATGCAACTTGAAATAATGTTTTATTAACAATTATAATATACCAAAATTATTTTCATATTTTTATAATTATCATAATTTCTTTATTTCTATTTAATATCACTATTGTATATTGTTTTCATAATAATATTTTAAGTTTATATATTATCAAAGATAATTATTCATTAAATATAAAACTCATGCAAAACATCTATCTATTCTAATAAATAACTAAATAGATGTCACATTTCGATTTATTATAATGCCATTTTGCACATTCATGTATTGACATGTGTAACTTAATATTCAATTCTATTTTTAAATTTATATTTTATATTATATATATTTTTATTTACTTAAAATAAAATGCAAGGTTCATTTGTTTGAAATGTTTCAATTTAGAAGCAAAATACATATTTAATTCTATTTTTTAATTACTTACAAATTTAATTCTATTCTTTAATTTTATATATTATTTACTCACAATAAAAGCCAAAGACGTCAATATCAAATGTTGGTTTGTTTCTAAAACAGTCGACTTTCACCATGGTCAATTGTACATTGTCTTATCTATAGTTTAAAGTAGACAATGTTTAAAAGTTTTAATTTCAGATAAGGATGATAGCTAGCAACAAAACAACAAATATTGTGTGTAAAGAGGTATTTCTAAATTTATGATTTATCTTCGATACATATGTTATATATTTATATTTTAACATCTTATAATCCATCCATAAATCCTAATTAATAAGTAACTAGATGCAACTTGTTTTTCTTTTATGATGCCACTTGTCAATTGTCATCATTAATACAAGTATTTTAATTGCTTTTAATATAATGAATTGAAGTGATTAATTTTAAGGAATTAAGTTAGGAAAGAAAGATAAAAGGTTATTTATCTATTTTTTAATCAATTAATTTTATAATTGAATTGTTCTAAATTAGGAGAAAGGACGGAAAAATGAAAAAGTAAATCGTTGATAGATAGAATAACACTTGACAATGAGATGTTCTTTTTTTCGGTGGATCTTGATAAAAGTAAAAATCATATGGATGATTGAAGATACTATAAGTCAGAGGATGACAAAATTCTTTTATTATAATATATAGATATAGATTTAGATGATGTACATAATTAAAACAAACTTAGTTTTGCGTGAAAAGCAAAATTAAAGTAGGTATTAATTAACAATCATAAGTGCATGTACAAGTATCAACTAGCGTGCATCGACCCTCAGCATGTATCCCTCTTTTAGCTTCGCAGGAATCATTGCATGTTGCCTCATCGCATATATCATACGTCCAACTATCTTCGCATGCTTCACCAATCATCATCATCTCATTCCCTATATATCATATACATCAACATTAATCAACATCAATATGTTTAATAATACCATTGCATCGAATAGATTACCTACATCGAGATCGATCGAGCATGAATTAAAAGAAAAACATTAATTTTTCTTTTTTTCTTATAGTAAATACTGTCACTCGATTGATCAACTTACCACTGTGATATTCATGTGATAGGAGCTTAATTAACTAGAGGTTTGATCGATCAATAGACACAAAGTACAATTATTTAATAAGCTTAATTAATTACGTACCGGCAATTGTGAGGATCAGTAGAAGAGCAATATATAGCCTAAGAGATGCCATGCATGCAATGTTTATGGGGATGCTATTACTAGATGCTTACAATTAAGATGTACTATCGATCGACTAGCTTATAATTGTGTATTAAGCGGTTCTTCAATTCTCTAAATTTATAAGAAGTGATCAATTGAATACTTGATTTTAATTAATGTGTATACCATTAAATAATATTATATTGTCAGTTATATTATAAAAAATACGTACACATATTAATTTAAATCTTGGTTATATTAAAAGTAATAAATAAAACGACATATATTATTAAACCAATAACATAAATGGTACGTTACCTTTAGAAATGAGTGCATGCATGCCCCTTAAATCGATCACAATAACTATATGTCGTTCGTTACTTGTTTCCAATCCAGTGTACTTACTTACGTACGTTGAATATATGTGCTATACTACTTATTTATAACAATTATAATATACCAAAATTATTTTCATATTTTTATAATTATCATAATTTCTTTATTTCTATTTAATATCACTACTGTATATTGTTTTCATAATAATATTTTAAGTTTATATATTATTAAAGATAATTATTCATTAAATATAAAACCCATGCAAAACATCTATCTATTCTAATAAATAACTAAATAGATTTCACATTTCGATTTATTAGAAAGTCATTTTGCACATTCATGTATTGACATGTGTAACTTAATATTCCATTCTATTTTTAAATTTATATTTTATAGTTATATATTTTTATTTACTTAAAATAAAATGCAAGGTTCATTCGTTTGAAATGTTTTAAATTAGAAGCAAAATACATATTTAATTTTTAATTACTTACAAATTTAATTCTATTCTTTAATTAAATATTATTTACTCACAATAAAAGCCAAAGACGTCACTGTCAAATATTGGTTTGTTTCTAAAACAGTCGACTTTCACCTTGGTCAATTGTACATTGTCTTGTCTATAGTATAAAGTAGACAATGTTTAAAATTTTTAATTTTAGATAAGGATGGTAGCTAGCAAAAAAAACAACAAATATTGTGTGTAAAGAGGTATTTCTAAATTTATGATTTATCTTCTTTACATATGTTTATATATATATATCTTTTAATATCGTATAATCTATTCATAAATACTAATAAATAAGTAACTAGATGCAACTTGTTTTTCTTTTATGATGCCGCCTGTCAACTGTCGTCACTAATACATGTATTTTAATTATAAATTTTATTATATATTTACTATACCTAAATATAATATATCCAATTTGGTGTTAAAAAATAAAGATGATTTAAAAAAAATCAAATTTGATTTTTTAAAATTTTGGAATGTATAAAAACTAAAATTTTAAACTTAAACTTATATTTACATTAGTTTGGAATGATTTAATTATTATTTATTATTGTTACAAGTATTTACCTATATCCAAATATTAAAACATAAATAAATAACAAATTGTGATACATTGAAATTTTTTTTATAATTTGTCAATTCATTATATTACAATTTTTAAATACATCTATGTTTTTCTTTCTAAATAAATTAAAATTCCAATATAAAAATTTCAAATAAGATATTAATCTAAAGTGTATCATCAATCAAATATAAACCAATTCCAAATCTTATCTTAACGTTAATGTTATCTAATTTTAAGTTTATCGCTCTATTCAAATTATCCGTGTAATACACGGGTTATAAACTAGTTACTAATAAATGATGAATGGACATAATTATATAAAAGCATGCATGAATATTATATATATATATAAATAGATTATTGCGACAGTAACTTGAGTTTTTTTTAATTATAACAATTCAATGGTTTCATATTTTATTTCCCAAACATTTTTCTAAGTTTTCAATATTGATTTACTAAATAATGATATTTTTTAAAATATGAGCATTAATTATAAAAATAAATGATCAAAAATATTTTTCAAGCAATTGAAATACAAAACATAACTGAACTAGGTTCGAAGAGTGAAATTGAAAACTGATATATATTCAAGAAGTAAGACAATTGATACTGTTAGTTAGTTCTTATCATTGGTTTTCTAGATTTTGCAATGTTAAAATTACAAACATGTCTTGTTAAATTGGATCGTAACCAGAATTAATTAATTAGATATTCGTAACCATAATTTGAAAGTTTGACTTGATTAGGTTTAATCGTTAATTTAATTTGTTGGTTTTATGATCAAATCAAATAAATTTATAACGGTAATGTCTCTAATACATCAATTTGAGTTTGTCAACGTTATAATAGTAATGTTCAATGTTATACATTATCATATTTAACAAAAAGTCAAAATATTAAATAGTTACATGTTAATTATAAAACAATTTCATTAGAATTTTGTATTGTACATTTGAATAATAAAGTCTTTTTCATACAATTACGCATAACATAATAGTTTCAAAAGACAACTCCAAACATAAGTGTAAATGTGTAATTAAAATCATAATTTTAAATGTGTAAGGAATGTTGTAATAATGAATGTGAAAAGAGGATTAAACAAAAAATATATTAAAATAAAATGGCTAAATAAAAGATAACGCTAAGATAAGGGTGTATTATGAAAAACTTAAATTTCAAAAAAAAAAAAGGAAAAAGGGAAAAATCCCATTGGATAAACACATTTAGAAAAAAGATAAACAAAAAATCTCATTGGATAAAGCCATTTGATAAATGTATATATCTATATAGGTGTTAGGCACAAAAAGACCTCAGTCAAACCTGCTCTGCATCTGAGGGGGAGATTATTAATCAAACCTGTCGATGTTTTGAAGGTTGAATTTAAGGCCTGTTATATGCCTTATTGAAACCTGAAAATGATTTGCAATATCAGCCTAAAGCTGTTCTATGTGTTGCATATGTTGCAACAAAGGCAGTTTTGCCCAAGCTGTTCAGTCTGCTGAACAGGCTGGACATATACTGTCTACGCTGCTCTACACTGATGAGCAGCTTGGGCAGTTTACAAGTGTTCTGTTCTTTGTGAACAGAACCTCTTCTTTGTGAACAGGCTAAACACTTTACGGAATGTGTTTCCAAGTCCTCATGTATTGTATTTGACTACAAGATCAGTTTACAAAGTCGAAGACAAAGTGGAAATCAGAACTGCTCAGCCTGCCCAAGCTGTTCTGTTACATGAAGACAAAAGGTTATTTGAAAAAGGGTGACAGACCTTTTTCTTATATCAAAATAGGCCTTTACAAGGAAGAAAAACACAAAGTTGACATTCCTTTTTTGGTTAAAGGCAATGCAACAGTAGACAAAGTGAAAAGACAAAAGTTCTGCACATGTGAAGACAAGTCTGCTTTTCAGAAAGGTGCAGAAAAGGTTATGTTGTCTTTTCAACAAGACTTCTCCTTTTTCATTTCGTCCAATGAAGAAGCTTCACTTAGATCCTCTGAGTGGGTATAAAAAGAAACTTCCAAGGATTGATCGATTAAGCCAAAAAGCTAAGTGTTGAAATCAAGAGTGAACGTGCATTCAAAGTGTGTCTTTCATGCATGCAAGTCTGCTTGAATAAAACAGTACTCAGTGTCTAAGCTGTTCTTGTTCAAGCTGTTCCTCAGAGTCTTGTAAACACAGTGAGTGATTCTTAGTGAGTGTATTCATTGTAATTAGTTTAAGTCAGTCTTAGACTAGTTAGATATACTGTTGTATCTGTCATCTCAGCTTGAACCTTTCCGCATTCAAGCTTGTTTGTAATTAACATTTGTTAATAATACATACAAACATTGAGAAAATTGTGTGTAGTTTTTAAAGTGCTGTATTCACTCCCCTCTACAGCTTAAAGCTATACACTTGGGATATCTTTTGGGACCTATAACTGGTATCAGAGCAGTTTAGAGTGTGTGTCATTCTAGATCTCTCATTCTCCCAAAATTTCCATGGACAATATTGCTGCAAATTCCTCATACTATGACAATGGCTCAATGGGCAAACCTCCAAAGTTCAATCATCAATTCTTTTCTGGTTGGAAGTGCAGAATGATGCTCTACTTAGAGAATCTGGATGTACAACTACCAGAGATTGTAATGGAGGGTCCCTATGTGCCAACCTCTGTTACAACAATAACTCCTGCTGTTGAAGGAGCTGCTCCTGAGATCAGAACATTTGAGAAAGCAAAAGCTCAATGGTCTGATGAAGACAAAAGACTGGTGGCTCTTGATGCAAAGGCCAGAAACAATCTGGTCATCTCTCTACCTGATGATGTGTTCAAACAGGTTGAGAAGATGAAGACTGCCAAGGAGATGTGGGATACTTTGTGTACCGTCTATGATGGACCCACAATCACACTTGACAACAGGATTAACAATCTTGTTAGACAGTATGAACTCTTCTTTGCAAAACCAAAGGAGACTCTCACTGAAACCTACACCAGGTTTACTGCTCTTGTAAATGATCTCAAAGCTGTTGGGATCACCAAGGACAGCCTGACTTTGGTAAACAAATTCTTAGATGTTTTGACTGAAGAATGGAATTATTTTTCTACAATTTTAAGGAATTCAGGTGCCATCAAAAGTATGGATCTTGTTAACTTATATGGATCCTTACTAAATGATGAGAAATCAAGGCAACAGAAGAGAAATGCCTTGGAAATATCTAAGAAAGGTGCAGCCTTTGTGGCTAGTGTGAGACAACCTGTAAATCAAGTGAATGATGTGTTCATTCAACCTGATCAAAAAGAAAGCATTTGACAAGACCAAAGCTGAGTGCTTCAAATGTGGCAAAACTGGCCATATAGCTGCCGACTGTGTGTCAAAAGCTATTGGTCAGACATCCAAACCACACAAGACAAACAAGGATGATGGCTACAGGGTTAAGTACCTTATGGTCATGGCTAAGCTGAGGAAGTTAGAAAACTCAGTGGTTTCTAACAGGCAAAAGGGACTAATGGCTGAAACTTGTGACTGGGAGGAGTCTGATTCATCATCTAATGAAGAAGACAACAACTGTCTGATGGACAACACTGATGTCCCATCAACAACCAACTTCAAACAGGATCTGGCTGAAGCTGAAGCTTTCCGCAGCTTGGAGAATTGGAACCCTACAATGATGTATAAAGTACAAAATTTTATGGATTACAGTTCTGAAGAAAAAGTTAAAATGTTTGAATATATGCTTGTTGATCTGAAAGCTGCTGTTGAGAAGCATGCTGTTTTATTATCTGAAATCTCTAAGCTTAAAACTGATATTGAAACAAAATCCAGTAAACTGGACAGCTTCCATAAGTTGGAAGCTGAGCTTGATGAATTAAAACACATCAATTCCATTTTACTGGAAGAAAAGAGAGAAACAGATATAAAACATGCTAAGCTTCAAAAGATAGTTGACTCTTGGTGCCAATTTGCACAAAAAGTCAGCCACTGCATAAGTCAACAGATTCCTGCACAAACCCAAGCCTATCTTGGAGGGGATCTTGACACAGCAGCTTCCATTGTTGAGGTTAATAATTTAAAAGAAGACTTGTCCACTCTTGGTGAGCTTCCAAACACTTTTATTCAAAGAGTGAATGGTAAATTAATCTTAACAAACAGGTTTGTCAGGCCTCAAAACACTGACAGCTTGTGTGAACCCAGCTCAAAAGCTGTTGATGAAATCAGTCTTTCATCTAATAAGCTTGCTAAGTGTTCTGCTGATTCACACAAGCAAAAGAAAGGAAAGCATGTCCAAACTGCAGTTGTGAACACCAAACCTGTTGACAAAACAGACTTTGGGTCTAAAGCTGGTGTAAAAAGGCATACTAATCCTTTTAATGCTGAACACTTTGAAAATAAGTTATCAAAGGGAAAGCAGTCTGCCTTTAACAAGAGTAAGTCTCAGGTTGAAGGCAAACCTGCTGTGATTTCAAATAAGTTTTCTAATCATAGTGGTAAACTGGTTTTAAATGAGAATAAGTATTTAAAAACCAGGAATAATGATTATGTTGATAGGCAACATCAATCACGTCACAGGTTGAGCAAAGGCAAAGCCATTGCTCAGCCTGAGAGATCTGGGAATAAGTTTCCTAAACCTATGGAAGGTCAAAAGCCAATCAAGCTTCCTATCTTTGATATCTGCCCTCCTAAAAAGAGGAAAGAAGAGACAGGCAAAGCTGTGGCTATTGAACTTTCCACTCAAGCTGTTGATTCATCAAAAAGTAATAAGTTTGCTAAATCTAATGATGGAATCAATAGAAATAATCCAGAATGTGTTTCTGAAAAAGTCTTCTTCCAAAAATGCTAAAAGAAGAAAATGTTATAAATGTGGAATGAAGACACATTTGGCCAAAGACTGTCCTGATACTGAGGACATGAGGCTTGCTGACTCTGATGGTTCTCTCACTGCCAACATAAACAGTGTTGGAAGCATCTCAGTCAATGAGAGTGGTATTCAAACTGATACCATTCAAATAGGGAATATTAGTGTTGACATCACAAGTCCATCAACAAATGTTGATAAAGTAGGAGAACTCATCTCTGTGATGAGTTCCCCTAAAAGTATCTAATATTCTTCTTATCACTCTGCAGGAAAAACAACCATCCCAGGTTTGGTACTTGGACAGTGGCTGCTCAGGGTATATGACAGGTTGTAAGGACCTGCTGAGTGATCTCAGGTCTGAAAAAGGGCCAAAAGTCACATTTGGTGACAATGTACAGGGATCCACTGAGGGATATGGAACTCTTAAAGCTGGTGCTGCAGTGTTCAAAAGAGTAGCCTATGTGGTTGGGCTAAAACACAACCTTGTTAGCATAAGCCAACTGTGTGATGCTGGCTATAAGGTTAACTTTGATAAGCACCTGGGTTACATATTGGATCCCCGAGGCAAAGTTGTGCTGTGTGCTCAACGAAAGAAAGGTGTATATGTTGTGGACATGCAATCTGCTGATCCCACAACTGAAACCTGCTTCCTCACAAGAACAAATGCAGACTTAAACTGGTTATGGCACAAAAGGCTGTCACATCTGAACTTCAAGAACATCAACAAACTCTGTAAGAAAGAGTTGGTGACAGGTTTGCCTTCTATGACTTTTGTTAAAGATAAACTCTGCGCAGCTTGTGAGAAAGGCAAGCAGAGAAAATCATCATTTAAATCCAAACATAACTTCTCTATTGATACTCCTCTCTTCTTAATCCATATGGACTTGTTTGGACCTGTTAATGTCCCAAGTCTAGGAGGAAGAAGATACACTCTAGTAATTGTTGATGAGTTCTCCAGGTACACATGGGTTATCTTCTTGAAGAGCAAAGGAGAGGCTGCTAGAGAAATTATTGGATTTGTGAAAAAGATGGAAATGCTGAACTCTGCCCAAGTAAAGCAGCTTAGAAGTGATCATGGTATTGAATTCAGAAACAGTACTCTTGAAGACTTCTGTGAAGAGAAAGGAATTACTCAAAACTTTTCAGCTGTAAGAACTCCACAACAAAATGGAGTTGCTGAAAGGAGAAACAGAACACTCATTGAAGCTACTAGAACCATGCTGTGTGCATCTGGTTTACCTTCATCATTCTGGGCTGAAGCTGTTAACACTGCCTGCTTCACCCAAAACAGATCCTTAGTGGTGAAAAGGTTCAACAAGACTCCGTATGAGCTGCTCAAAGGGAGGAAACCAAATGTCAGTTACTTCCATGTATTTGGTTGTCCCTGCTTCATTTTGAATCAAAGGGATCAACTGGCAAAGTTTGAACCAAAAGCTGATGAAGGTGTGTTTGTTGGCTACTCTGCTATCTCTAAAGACTACAGAGTGTACAACAACAAAAGAAAGGTGATAGATGAATCTATCAATGTCACCTTTGAAGAGTCCAAGAATGCTACCACCAAAGCTGTTCCTGAATCAGTTTCAGGAGAATTAAACTTTGATGATCTGATGCATTCAAACAATGAAGAGGACTCAAAAGCTTCCACAACACCCAGTGTGGAACCTGTTAATCATGATGGGCATGATGGTGATTATATCAATACACCCTGTGTAAATAAGTGTACTGACCTAATTACAACTGCATGTCCTGAACCTATCAATGCTGATTTTCCTGGTTCCTCTACTGATATGTTCAACAGTGGTCAGTCATGTTCAACAAGTGAGCAGGCTCAAGACAACAGTGTGTCTGAAAATCTTGAGAGCTGTTCAACAGGACCTGCTGAAGCTGCTGATAACTCAGGAGAATCATCATTGAAGAATGATCCTAAGTGGACCAGATGTCACCCCAATGATCAAATAATTGGTGACATCAACAAAGGGGTACAAACAAGGTGGGACAGCTTAGGGAACTTCTGTATGTTCTCTAGTTTTGTTTCACTAATGGAGCCAAAGAAAGTGGATGAAGCACTAAAAGATGCCAATTGGATCACTGCCATGCAAGAAGAACTCAATCAGTTTGAGAGAAACAAGGTATGGAAGCTGGTTCCTGCACCTAAAGGCAAAACTATAATTGGCACTAAATGGGTTTTCAGAAATAAGATGGATGAGCAAGGTCATGTCATAAGAAATAAGGCAAGACTGGTCGCTCAAGGTTATAGACAGGAGGAAGGAATTGACTATGATGAGACATTTGCTCCTGTGGCCAGACTAGAAGCAATTCGTTTGTATCTAGCCTACGCTGCTCATAAGAGCATGAAGGTATTTCAAATGGATGTGAAGAGTGCATTTTTAAATGGAAAGCTGCAAGAAGAAGTTTATGTCAAGCAGCCTCCAGGTTTTGAAAATGAACATCATCCAGGTTTTGTCTATAAGTTGGACAAAGCTCTCTATGGTCTCAAACAAGCCCCTCGAGCCTGGTATGACACTCTTACTGAGTTCTCTATGAGCAATGGGTATTCCAGAGGTAAAGTGGATACTACACTGTTCATAAAGAAGGTGAAATATGATATTATGCTTGTTCAAATTTATGTGGATGACATAATATTTGGTTCTACCAATGAGCAGTTATGCAAGAATTTTTCATTACTCATGAAATCTAAATATGAAATGAGTATGATGGGAGAACTTACTTTCTTTTTAGGATTACAGGTTAAACAAACCTCAACTGGAATTTTCATAAATCAAAGAAAATATACCTTAGATCTTTTAAAAAAATTTAAATTTGATCAAAGTTCTCCTATTAAAACCCCAATGGCAACCAATGTAAAATTGGATGCTGATACAAGTGGCAAAGCTGTTTCAGTAACAGCTTACAGAGGTATGATTGGGAGCTTGCTATATCTAACTGCTAGTAGACCTGATATTATGTTTGCCACCTGTCTGTGTGCTAGGTTCCAAGCTGATCCAAAGGAATCTCATCTAGCTGCTGTTAAGAGAATCTTCAGATACCTGAAGGGTACACCCGGTTTGGGTCTTTGGTATCCCAAAGACTCCAGTCTTGAACTAATAGGTTATTCAGATTCTGATTTTGCAGGCTGCAGGCTAGATAGGAAAAGCACAACAGGTGGATGTCAACTCCTTGGTGGTAAGTTGATAAGTTGGTGCAACAAGAAGCAGAACTCAGTGTCTACTTCTACTGCTGAAGCCGAGTACATTGCTGCTGGAAGCTGCTGTGGGCAGATTCTGTGGATGCAGCATCAGCTTGAAGATTATGGGCTTGTGTATAGGAAAATTCCTATTCTGTGTGATAACACAAGTGCCATAGCCATTTCCAACAATCCAGTTTTTCATTCAAGAACAAAGCATATTGAAGTCAGACATCACTTCATCAGGGATCACATCCAGAAAGGTAATGTGGAGGTAAGTTTTATTTCCACAAATGAACAGCTTGCAGACATTTTCACCAAACTTCTGGATGAAACAAGGTTTAATTATCTTGTCAGCAAGCTG
>JAANYP010006152.1:0-25961 GCA_020465985.1 Centrapalus pauciflorus
TATCGAGAATAATCATCAACGATAACCAACACATATCGTTTTCCATTTATGCTTTGAGTTCTCATCGGTCCACATAAATCCATATGAAGTAACTCCAAAACTCTTTTTGTTGATGGTTCGGGCTTTGGTTTGTGAGATGATCGTTTCATTATTCCTTTCTCACAAGCTCCGCACAGATGGTCCTTTTCGTAGCGTAACTCAGGAAGTCCTTTGACCAATTGCTTCGCAGCCAGCTTGTTGATGTTATCAAAATTCAAATGGGATAATCTTCGATGCCACAACCAAGAGTCTTTTGAAGAGGCTTTTGATAGTAGACAAATGTTATCCTTTACTACAAGCTTAGATACGTCAATGGTGTAAAGGTTAGATTTTCGGGAACCAGTCAAGATTTCTTTTCCATCCATGTTCTTAACACTGCAGTTCTTAGCCCTAAATGTTACTTCTAATCCTTTATCGCAGAGCTGTCCTATGCTAAAAAGATTATGAGATAACCCCTCAACATAGTCAACATCCTTGATGACCAGATTATTTAGAACTAAGTCCCCGTATCCTCTTATTTGAGCCTGATGGTTGTTCCCGAATTTCACAGTTCCGCAATACTGTTCAACAACATTGGACAGCAATTCTCTTCTTCCTGTCATGTGCTTGGAGCAACCCGAATCCATATACCAAATGGACTTAGCCTGAAAAACACATAAATTCATATAATGAAAAACTATATGCATTCAAACACATCCATTTTTAATTCACAATCAAACCGTGTTCTGAACCGAGATGTTCAGAAAACATGATGAGTTAAGACCGGGTCCTGGGCTGTGTGCACAGAAGCCAAACGTGTCGGTTTAAGCACAACCGACAAGCAAAAGAACGGGTCCTAGTCTAAGGTAACTAGAAGCCATTTCTTTGAAGCACGGGTCTTGATCAGAAGTAACCAAGAACCATCTGCATTAAGATCACACAACCTTGGGTACCCACCTCAATATGGGTCCCTTTTTGTTAGGATTTCCAGATTTATATGGCACGTGTACAGATTTAGAAACCCAACTAGCATTTGTGTGTGGTCCAGATGCACAACCCTTTGGAATCCATTGAAGATTGGATTTATTGGGTTTTGGAACCTTAGGCGCTGAAATTGCCTTCGGTTTTTGTCTTGTTGAGACCTTCTTGACCGTTGCTTTGGTTTTGGGCCTTGGCAACGGACATGTCTCAACTTTGTTTGTGGCCGATGATGCACTATTTTTAGTTTTCTTTTTCCGAATACGTTTAACAGGATAAGGCACAAAAGCATTCATTTCAGGAACCTGTCGTCTATATTTAGTTGGACATAGATTAAACAAATCCTTGAAAGAGTACTTTAACGGAATAGTAGAATTCGGTACATCATTACAAACATTGTCACACGCTTTGTTACACAAATTGTCTTTAGAGATTACAGACATCCTATCTCTAGTAACAAATTCACTTGGCATTAAAGCCTTCTTCACAAAAAAACTTGTAAAATCCTGCATGGTGGTTTTTGGGACTCTCCTTATATGATCTGTAGGAACAAAACGATTAGAGTCAGTAAGCATGGAAGATTTAGACTTGACAGACTTTTCTTTTTGGTGGTGAGTGGGTTTCTTAAAAGACTTGGATTTTATCTGAGTCTTTTTAGAAACCTCATTCTTGAAAGCATTTGAGCACTCACCTTTGACAAAGATAGAAGAAGTTTCAGCTGTAGCCTTACCTTTATCTGATGACATACATGGAATTTTTAGGGAATGAGAAAGTGTTTGTTGTTTTGAAAGATCTTTCAATTGTTGTGAAACTATTTCAAAATTTTCTCTGTAGACAGTGACTTCCACAGTTTGTTGAAAAGATTGATTTACCAATTCTTCTTCTCTCTTAAGAAGAGCATCTTGAAGATCAAGTGCTTTCTCTTGAGACGACTTCAATTCCTTTTCTAAAACAATGATTTGTTGTTGAAGAACTTTTGCAGGAATATAAAGTTGAGGAGTTGATTTTTCAGTTTCAGTGTTCAATTCAGTTTCTGAATAAGTTGACGAGAGATCTTCCTCTAAAGTGGGTACTCTAGAAGAATAACTCTCGTTAAGTTCTTCATAATGAAAAGAAATTTCTTTATCTTTACGCGTAACACGTTTCTCATTTTCTTGGTTTAAAACTTCTTTTGATGACTCAAAAAAGAAAGATTTAATACCGGCTCCCATATAATTCATGTCATAAAATACAGGTAAGACATTTTGTGCTTTTTCCAAATATTTAGGATTTTTAAAACCAATTCCCTGTTTAGAATGGTAAAACCTAGTTTCTTTGGGCTGATTTAAATGGATAGTTTGTTCTGTTTGACCCCTTTTCAAAAATGCATCGTCAAGGGTCTTTATTCTTGCGTACAAACTTATCCTTTCTTCTTCAATCATTTTGTATTTTTCTAAACTGTCTATATTTTCCATATTTACCACATCTAATTGTTTTGTAAGAACAGAAATTTCTTCTTTTAAAGAGAGTTTTTCTTTTGAAAGCGTTTCCATGCAAGATTCAAGGTATATATTCCTATCCTGAACATCTACTTTTTCTATCAACATCTGTTTTATAACATTATGATTAGTTAACCATTTTGCATGATATAATTCAGATGATTCTTTCAGAATATGAGCTTGATGTTCAGCCTGTACACACTTTGCAGTTTCAGCTTTTAATCTATCTTGTAGATCAAATATTTGTGTGTGTAGTGTACATTCATTATCTACAAATAATTTATTTACATGTGCAGGAATGTAATAGGAATATACCTCACTGGACTCGGAACCGGATGTGGAGCATTCGGGATCGTCGGTTGTTGTCATCAGACATGCTGGTGGATGTTTCATTGTCTCCCCCTCAGCAGCAATGTCTGAATTTGCAGCAGTGACATCAGTACAAGTCTCCAACCCCTGACGATCAACCATATAGCAATTCTTGCCCTTTTCATCCTCGTCTTCAGAATCTTCAGCATCCCAGTAGTCCTCCTGGGCGACGAGGGCCAACGCATCCGATTTCTTCTTTGCAGCCTCGAGCTTTCTTTCGTAATAAGCAACGTATCTCTCAAAGTTATTCTTGCATTCCCTAGCAAAGTGGCCCGGTTTGCCACATTTGTAGCAGAGACGTTCATCAGTGGCCTTTGGCTCGTCTGCTCTTGGCTTCTCCTCTCTTCTTTCCGCCGGCCTTTTGTCGGCCCGACGGTGCTCGCGGCTATCATTACGCCTTCGGTCCCGGCGGTCATCCCGACGATCATCCCTTCGATCGTCCCGCCTGTCATCTCTCCTGTCATCTCTTCTGTCATCTCGCCTTTCGTCACGCCTTTCATAACGGCGATCATCGCGATAGTCGCGTCTGTCATCATACCGGCGATCATCCCTGTCATCCCTACGGTAGTCATCGCGGCGGTCATCCCTCCTATCATCTGAGTACCTCCGAGGACCAGTGTCATATCGGAGTTGGTTGTTGGTCTTGTTGGAGAACCGTCATTGTTGGAGACGGTTGGTCCACAAGGCAATCTGTTCTTGGATCGTAGCTTCCTCCTCATCATAGACCTCACGCGGAGGGGAAGCATACCTGTACTGAGACGATGAAGAACCAGGAGCAAAAGATGGTGTCGGAATCTGTGTGTTGGTGATCAAGGCTAGGGAATCATTTGGTTTCAACCTTGTGTTGGCTGATAGCAGTAGAGAGGCCAATTGATTTGCCAGTAGTTTCTGTTGATCCACATCCCCTTGATATTTCTTAAGCTCCTTAAAGACGACATTTATGGATACCTCAGGAATGTAACAGAACTCTTTTTGTTGCCCTACATGCAAGCTGCCACTCGGGGGCTAAGGCGGCAAAGAATTGGATGTTTATGTCATCCTGATCCTTCTTGATGTGCAGTTTATTCAATTCGTTAAGGACTGCACAAAACCTGGTGAACGTGGATTGCAGAGATTCCCCGTCTTTGGCGCAGAATTCTGAAAACTTTGCCTTCGCCTCCTCAATTTTGGCACGATCATCAAGATCTGCCCCCAGCATTTGGATTTCCAGCTCGTCCCACATTTCTTTTGCAGACATTTTACTGTCTACACCTACCAAAATAGCAGTGGGGAGGGCTTGATAAATCAGATATTCTGCCCTCTTATCAGCGTGCTGGCGATCCCTCTCGGTGTCATTTGCCGGCTCTCTTTCAAATTTTGAGGCTAGGACAGGAGGGTTAGCCTCGGGTCTGGCAGCTATCTCTCTGTAGTAGATGATGGGTCCTTCGGATATTGATTGAAGCATCAGATTCCCGAGAGGTTGCATTCCAACGAATTTCAGGAACCGGGCTTTCCATTGTTCGTACTCATCAGGATAGAGAACTGGTGGTCTGTTCTCAGATCCGAGTACAAGAGCTTCACGAGACATTATGAGTATAGGTGCTGATTAAGAATATGGAGATCTTAGAGGTGGAAACTGAACACGGATGGGTTGGACTGAAATCAGAGTGTTCTGAATTCGGATGCTTGATTTTGGATGAACAGTGGATCAGATGGGTTGATGATGGATGGCTAGACTTCGGATGGGTCGATTTCAGATAAATAGTGATTCGAATGAAGGTCAAATTCGGATGAGTGTCCTAATTCGGATGAACAGTTGTACTTGGGGGAACCAAAGTCGGATGTCCTAAGTTCGGATGGACCTATGGACCGAATTCGGATGAGCCGAATTCGGATGAACAGAAAAGTGGCCGAAATATGATGGTTCCGAAATAGGGACAGAGGACCGAATTCGGATGGTCCGAAATGGTGTGGTCCGAATTTGAAAAAATTTTTAGAACAAGTCCCAATAAGTGAAAAATGAATAGCCTTTCCTGAACTTCGGATGGTCCGAAGTTCGGATTGGACCGAATTAGGGTCCAAAATTCACCTAAGTATGGTCCGAATTAGGATGATTGTGAGGTCCGAATTTGGTGCCTATGTGGTCCGAAATGCTACAGTATGTAATCCGAAATACAGCAGGTTTTTACGTGTTTCTAAGGCAGAAAAGACAGAATTCGATTTTTATCAGTTTTAATTCCTAAAAACAGTTCTAAATGATTTATAAACTATTTTAAACACTTTTGGTGATTTAAAACAACCTAGAAAACACTTAAAACTAGCATGAACACATGAAAACCCCACTTAAAAAACCCATATTTTCAAGCTTCAAAATGGTCGATTCTTGATGATTTTAACAAAGATATGGAAGTAAATGAGTTTAAAATCAGTATATAATGATAATGTGATGTTTATAGAACCATTATAACACAAGAAACTCGAAAAACCATGGAAAATGAAGATCTAACCGGTTGAATATTGAAGAACTCGAAGAACATGAACAAACCCAGCAGAATCCGAAAGAAATCAGTTGAAATCCACCCCTCTGAGCTCTGATACCAATTGATAATATGAAATCCCGTATATGATCAGCACCTTAATGTTTTTCTCATCAAACACATGAAGAAACAGAGCTCAATAAATGTGTTTTATAAGAAAGAAGACAATATGAATGTTATATTATTGATGAACAGTGGCGGCTGTAAAGGAGATTCAAATTGTAGTCAACCGTGTAATCTCATAAAGTAAACCCTAGGAGCCTTTATAGGCTCATTTAATTAACTTACAAGACTTGGCAACAATGGCCCCTACACTTTTACATAAACATGAAATACATAGAAATAAATACAAGACAAATTACAATGATAATAAATATTACAAAATAACTCCTAGGATCGAAATAATTAATCTAACATATATCCCTATCACACAAATTCCATCTCTTTCAACAATATTAGACATCAATGCAACAAACCAAATGACACTTTCATAGATATTGAGTTTTGATTAAAATAAAATGTTGGTTATGTCCAAATTGAAAGAAAGGTAAAAATATGTTGAGGTTTCCATGTTTATAAAAGGAGTCTCCAAACTTTGGTTTTAAAGTCTCAGTCAAATGCATTTTAAGTATTTGATTCATACTTTTTAGAGCATAAATATGTGTGAGTCAATCTTTGAAGAGCGGGGTGTGATTTGAGGATTAGGGGTGACAAATTTGACAAAATGGGCTAAATGGACTGGATAGTTAAATTGATCCGTAGTTAAAAACTAAGATAGAACATATTTTTTAAATGAAAATTTATAAAACGGTGTATCAAACAAATGTTTTTAAAAAAATTTCAAAATTATGTAAAATTTATGACTTTTGGTCGTCAACCGTTTGACCCGTTTGCTTGAATGGGCCGACTATTGAGGATCGACCGAGATGACTTGAGAGATTAGTCTATATAATTGTAAAAAAAAACTATAAAGTGAAGATTTCTCATTGGAGCCCCATAGTTTCTCTTCGGTTTTAAAGTTTTCTCTCTAAAGGCCAGCTATAGTTTTCTTCGTTTTTGAAAGTTCCCACTTGTATTCTTATGTTCAAATTTCTTTATCTTTTCATCATTGGACAGGTTGCCGAAAATTTTTAAGACTGTGTTCCAAACAATATATAGGATAAGAATCAAGACATTAGCTAGCGACCTTCATATTTATGTAAGATGTGCTCCCAACTTCATTTCGTGCACATTACAAGACACATGACCGATATACAAATGATGAATATAATAAATAACGAGAAAACTAAAACACCGTCACCGTTTGTTATTAGTTGTGTGATTATGGGGACATATTTTCCTTCATACGAGTCTCCTCCAACATAGAATGGGTTGGAGATGATCTCACTATGACTTTGTAACCATTGTAAAAGATGCAAATGTTCTAATAAATGTCATAAAAAAGAAGAAAAAACTTGCAATGTAACAAAATTTGTTTCAAAAAGGGGTGTAAATGAGCCGAGCTACTCGTGAGCTACTCGAGCTCGACACACTACTCGTGAGCTACTAGAGCTCGACTTACTACAAGCTTGAGTTAAACGAGTGCGAGCCGAGCTCGAGATTCACATATCGGGTCACGCGAGCCTAAACGAGCCCATATATAAATAAAATTTTTAATTAATAAATATATAATATATAGATTAAATAAATATAAATGTATAAATGAATTATCAAAAACTAATTAAAATATTAATATATATATCTATACATAATAAACGAGTCGAGCCCAAACTTTACATACAGAGCTCAAAACGAGTCGAGCTCGAGCTCGAGCGTGATGCTTTTAAACGAGCAAAGCTCGAGCTTTAATGGGCTCGAGTTCGGCTTGGCTCGTTTACACCCCTAGTTGTAAAAAATGTGGAATTATTTCCTAAAAAAATTAGTGAACCTTTTTTTATAAATTCGTAGGCTTGATCACAAATTTGGATGTCATTAGAATGAAAGGCACGTGGTGTTCTTGCATAGGAGAATCCCACACCAACAGGGTTGTCAAGAAAGATTATGCTTGCCATCAGCGTTTTCGAATTATCATTTTGTATATAAATAAATGAGTCAAGTAATATGTTAAGTTCAGTTATTAACCATTAATTTATATGTTTTTAGGTATTTTATAAATAGTTAATCGAGTTGAACGTATTAATATCTTTTTTAACTTTAAGTTCGAGCTTGAAACATTTCATTTTATAAACTAGACATAAGATTTAATACTACTTGACTCGATTACGCCCGTAAAAGATAACTCATATGCATTTGAAATCAAATTCCTTAACAATAGTCAATCTATATATTAATTATAGAACTAAAGTAGCACTTCAATTTATCATGATTGTCATGATGTTTTATCAAAATATATGATCTTTATACTTTATGTATTGTTCTATTGTATATCCTCATTATATCAATGTCTCACACTCTCACCATTTCTCAAGATTTATTTCTAGTTAATTAATTATTATTATATTATATTTTTAACCAACATTATAGCCATCAAACCCATGTTATTATAATTAGTCTAAATTAATTTTAAATCTAAATTTAGAAGAACAAAAAATCCGTGAATTAAAATTAAGATTGTGTGAATTTCAAAATTAGTATTGCCGTTAAAATAAAAATTCAAGTAAAAGAATTCTAAACTCAATTAGGTATTATAGTTGATAAAAAAAACTAATGATGTAATTGATTGAATATAACATTGCAATACGTATGAATAATAATAAATATTTGTTAGTTGTTAATTGTAAGTTTTTACAAATGACCCCAAGTTATCAAATAATTTTGTAGTTGATAAAAAATGACAAGTTCAAACGTAAAAAGAATTAAACGTGATTATAACTAACAAAATAAAATGATTATTGTTATTCTTTATAATTGAATATAATAATACAAATATATGAAACTACATCATAAGTCACAATTCACAAACATGAATATTTATAATAACTTCAGGGTTAATCTATGCACAAAAATCTATTAAATTTACTTGACTAAAAATTTTCAAGTACTATATGTGAATTTAATAATTGACTTTAATCCCCACAAAACGTGTGTCACATCTAAAAATCTATATCTATATATATATTATTAAAATAAAATACTTCACGACACATGTCGCTTCCTCATCGGATTAAACTTTTATTTTCCCGTCTTTTTTCCATAATTAAGTATTTCATTTTACTAATTTATTTATTATTAAAATATAGAATATTCTATTTAAAATATTTTCCTATTTAAATCATAAAATGCAAAAAGAGAAACACTTTATGAGACATCCTCATTGATTAGTGCTATAATTGATGACATCAGGATCAACATACAACCCAAAGATTAACATGCAATTTAAAATTGATAAAGTTAACACAGTTTTAAGTAGCTCCACACTAAAGCAAGAAAAATTTATAAGACTACAGAGTCATAAGCTAACTATTACAACATCATAAATTGTTCTCAAAGCGTAAAATCTCAGCCCCAAAGCTATATCATCCATGTACCAATAAGCTTCTAAGGTCACCGGGGAAAACTGAGAATGATAGCTTAATTGGAAGGTTCAACTACAACTTTACCTTTTCCTGAAAACATTGAAAGTCAACGGGTAAGCTAATGCTTAGTGAGATAACAGATTAATCATTCAATAGATATTTCTTTACAAACTAATGTGAAAACGAGCAGTGCAAGCCCCATTACAAGTGAAAACCATGCAGTGCAAGCATGGGGTTTGACAGTTCAAAATGCTGATCGGGGATGTGCCGAACCTGACCAGGAAAGTGTATGGGATGATCAGTCCCAACAGTGGCCAGCTGTCAGCCCCAGTCCAGGTCGCATCAGATTACGAAGTGATAATCATGTAGTGCAAGCATGAATTATAAGATGCACTTTCAAATGAACGCTGCCTACATGTTTGTCACATGTCAAGTACGAGTGTGCATCATGTCAATTAATCATATGTGAGTGTCATTTGATGTATATTGAACAACAAGAACATGTCATTGAAAAGTAAATGAATGTAAGGACAATAAATGTTCGAATAATAATCTATTACTCACAGTGGTTTACTTAGTGTAAATTGGCTCTGAATCAATGTGTGTTAATCAACACCACAAAGATCCTGTTAAGTCAGTGTAATAGTGAATCAGTGTTAGTATCAGCTTAAAACTTAATTTTAGAGATTTGATTGATTTGAACCAAAATTCGGACCACAACCGTATTTCATATGAACCCGAAATCCGGATGGCCCGAACTCCATCCTTAGAAATTGTGTTTGTATTGATCCGAAACTCGGATGCTATGTTGATCCGAAGTTTGTGTCTATACTTGATAATTTTAAGATTTTCCATCCGAGTTGCCTCTGATCCGAAATACGGTTATGACCCGAACTCAGATGGATCCGAGATATGACTTGATCCGAATTTCATACTTATACATTCCTTATATTTTCCAGATTTCACTTTTGATAATTTATGCATGTTTTGGGACCAAAAACTATTTATATGAATTTAATTGTACTATTTTAACACTTTATAACATGAAACATAGCTTAATTATACCAAAATCAGTCTCTTTTGTCCGTTTTTCTTAGTTGTCGATGAACACACACACTAAAAACACATAGTGATTTCAAAATCATACTTAGAAAGTGAATCAGAAGCTGAAATTTGGTATACAACTTCACTAACACTCGATATAAACAAATCCAGAATAATCTATAACATGCAATAACATCTGGAACCTTAATCTTTGATTTGGTTCATACTCAAAACCCAACACAAAACTCTTAAAAATTATAAATTTGAGCTAACATTACCTCGATTTATTGTTTGTAGCAATTATATTCCTCAATTGCAACTTGATTCCAATTTTTATGCTTCTAATTCAACGGTTTTGGGGTTTTTTGATTTGTAAAATTTGAAGAACCCGTGGGTTCCTAGAGAGAGAAGGAGAGCGACGAGTAGAGAGAGAGTGTGTGTAAGTTGTAAAAGTGAACGCTTGTTGACATTTCTCATAATATTTATTCCTATTTTCCCTTAATTGCACTTTATACCCTTCAACTTTGTAGATTTCTCATTTAAATCGTTTTGTATGTCTATGTCGGTTCCTTATTGTTATGCTTGCTCAAAAAAACTACAATGAGGATTTCTCCTCATTATTTCTCATATTTAAATTTGTGAACGAAATTTGCTTAATTCGAAATGATAATCCATCAACACATCAATTGAATCTTTAATCGTAAATTACATATGCTTAAAAAGTAGGGATGTTACACTTTAATAATTATAAATAATTCAATTACTTTTAATATTATTTTTAGTAGAAAAACTTATTTTATAAGTAATCTGTTTTTAATTTTATATTAAACTTTTTAATAACATAAATAGTTATTAAAAATACCCATGTAATACATGGGTTAATAAGATAGTTACTAATAAAGGAGTAAATAAATTGTTATTTCACATTCTCTCACGATGCTACTTGACATCATTTTATTTTGACATTTGACATTCACTTTTTTTTATAAGAAAACATTATATTTTGATGCAGGTTTCTATGGTTCTCGTGATATGTATGAATTTTACGTAAACATCTTGTTA
This sequence comes from Centrapalus pauciflorus, assembly GCA_020465985.1. Lineage (NCBI taxonomy): Eukaryota > Viridiplantae > Streptophyta > Magnoliopsida > Asterales > Asteraceae > Centrapalus > Centrapalus pauciflorus. Next base: position 10,981 of record JAANYP010006152.1, read on the forward strand.
GAAGAATACATATATAAGTATAAAAATTACCTTTTAAACCAGGTCTTCTTCCTTTTTCAGTTTTTATTTTACGAAATTGATTACTTCATCATTTGGACCCAAAAATAAAAACGTAAACTTGTTTAGAAAACCCATTAAGTTATGTAATTGTTTTATTTCAAACATATCTTTTTAAAAAAGACTAGTATTGTACTCGCGCAAAGCGGCGGCGACGGGCGGCGGCGATGAAAAAAAGAAAAAAAAAACATAATTCAGTCATTCAAAAATAATTTTTTTGAAACCAATATTACATTTATCAAAATATATTATTGCAAGCTTTTTCAAACTAATAAATGTTCATAATGATAACAAAATTTATATGAAGAAAAATATTTGTGAAATTCCATCCTTGTTATTCTCAATTTAGTTTGTAAAGTGGGATAGGATGCGATGCGATGGGTGTCAGGGCCGGCCCTGGGCCTGGTCCACCTGGGCCACCACCCAGGGCCCAATCTATCTAAGGGGCCCAAAAAATATTTAATATGTTAATATAGCCCAGCAGTCCAGTATTAGGTTATATGTGTTTTGCGCGAAAAAAATCTTAAACAATGTGTTGGTTCAGCTGTAGTCATCTCACCTTGGAACTCTAATGTCGTGGGTTCGAATCCCATTGTTTGCATTTTATTTATTTTTTTATATCTCATCACTATCACTTGGATTATCATATATAGATATCGTCTATTTGTTTTATATCAATATACAATCCATCAAATTCAATATTCATACTTTTGTTTTCCAATGAATTTGATTTTTTTATTTTTGTTTATCACGTGGTTTATGTTATTTATTATACGATTATTAAAAATACTAATGAGATAGATGTTATTTTTTTTGACACATATGTTACTATTTATATTACGAATCATTTACAATTTAAATTTCTTTTTTTCAATTTACTAATAAATATATAATTTAATTTTGTATGCAATTTTTACCCAATTTATAATCATACGATGTTAATATTAAATTTTTTTTTTTGCGGTTTTTGGATTGAGGAAAAATTCAGAGAAGCACCATGAAACCATTACACGATGACAGATTGTAAATTTTTTAAAGATATGACATTGACAATAGTGCAACAAAATCAGTATTATTTAATTGTAATTTTGTTATACGAATATTGCTTATATATATAGAGGGCCCCTTTTTAAGTATATGCCCCGGGCCTAAAAAAATGATAGGACCGGCCCTGATGGGTGTACGGTAGGTGGGGTAAGATTGAGTGGAGTAGGATAGGTGATGTGAGATAGGTAGGGTGGGGTGGGTATGGTTTGGTTGGATAGGGTGGGTTGGTAGGGTAGGGTCGGATAAGGTATGTTTAGGTAAGGTAGGGTGGCTGGGTAGGATAGGGTAGGGTATGTTTAGGTAAGGCAAAGAATAGTAACGTACCTGCGCAAAGCAGCGGCGATGACATTAGTTTTTATTTGGTAACATGTCCGTTCAGTAGCATAATTTTTTTTAAAAGACAAAAGGAAATAACAATATGACACAATTCCCATGTTTTCTTGGTTGAACCAAAGTTGACTGCGGTGCTTACAGAATTTGTACATATTTGTATATATTTAGTGATTAGTACGCTAGTTTCTTTGATCCCACTCGGTGTCCCTATGGTGGTATGCACAGTCGTCCCCTCTGGGCAAATGAATCCCATTGTTTTCATTCGAGAATCCTTATATCTGAGTTCGAGCAGCTACGCTCTCATTGGTCAAAGTTATATACACGGATGTCGTCATTTTTCACTACAAGAAAATCACCTTTTTGCGGCGACAAATGTCGTCGCTAAAGGTGTAAATGTTGTCGCAGAAGCTCTATTGCGGCGACATGTCGTCGCAAAACGGTTGTCGCTGTAACCTCGTAGCTAAACATCTTTTGCGACGACATTTTGAACCTTTTGCGACGACAGTTTCCAGCAATATCGTGTTGACACGTCATCACTTTTTGCGACGACATTGTTGTCGCAAAAAGTATTATGAAAATTAAATCAAAATTAAAATCAAAAACTTTTGCGACGACACTGTCGCCGCTAAAGGACATTTTTGACGACGACATTGGAACCTTTTGCGACGACATGTGGTCGCCAATTGTTTTAAAAAAATTTATGAGGTCTTTAGCGACGACATGTCGCCGCAAAAGGCCAACATGTCGTCGCAAAAAGTGACATAAAATGCACAGAAATAGGTCTTTAGCGACGACATGTCGCCGCAAAAGGTCAATTTGTCGTCGCAAAAAGTGACATAAAATGCACAGAAAGAGGGCTTTAGCGACGACTTGTCGCCGCAAAAGATCAATTTTTCGTCGCAAAAAGTGACAAAAAATGCACAGATTTTGGCTGTTTTTTTTTGGCCCCCAATCGGGTTATAGAAACCTGTTTTCTGCATTTATAATTTGATACGTTCCAAAAAACTCAAATCTAATATATTTCAAACCAATAATAGTTACAAAAGATTTATCAAATAAGCATTTACAATTAAAAAACATTATATAATATAAACTAATAATCATCTTCGTCTTCGTCGTTTTCCTCGTTTTCGTCATTTTCCGAGTCTTCGTCATAACCAGGAACGTCTATATTCGCGGCTCTTAACGCATTGTATAATAGTTCTTGTCGAGCCATTAGTTTTTGTTGCTTTTTTGTTTGTCGAGCAACTAATTTATCCACTTCTGCTTTTGAATACGTTTCCGGTTGTGATTGAGACTTTGAACTCGAAAAACTTCCTGGTAACTTTCTTCCAATTCCGCGATTATGACCTCGGCGTTCTCCCAAGACTTGAGACAATATCTGTTCTTCGGTCATCGGATTCGAACTTCTGACTTGACTATTCCGAAGCTGCTCCATCTCATGCTGTATAATTACAAAAAAAATTCGATATTATATATATTTCATAATAAACACTAAAAGAAAATATTTATATACAATTTCATGCATTTAAGTAAAACAATTACTTACATATTGTCGTGCGGCAATGTCATTGGCGAAAACGTTGTTCCGACGATGCATATCACCAAATTGGTCGATACTAGGAAACTGACCCGTCGTAGGGTCATACTGTAACACATTTAATGTATATGTAAATAAAAACATATATATCAAATATTAACATGTATATATTACCAACTAATATTACAATAACTCTATATATTACCAAATATATATCATAACTATATTATACATATTACAACAAGTCTATAATTACCAAATTATCAAGTATCTTACCAACTATATGTAATTGTATATAACAACCATAATTTAAAGATAAGGTGACTTACTAACTATATATATGCATATCAAGTCTATACAAATTATCAAGAATACATATCACCATCTCTATATTACCTTTTGCGAACTAATATTACAACAAGTCTATATATATATATATATATATATATAGACACACACACACAAATTAACAAGTATACTATATATATCAACTATCATTTAGAGATAAAGTGACTTACACGACGATCTTGTATTTGAACGTATGCTTGGGATCCATGATAACTTGGATAGAGTTGTTTCGCTCTATTTGCGGCATTTACAACTCCTCGATGTATGGTCCCCTCTTACATAAAGTAGTCACAATACTTGTGCCACTCATCAATTTCCATTTGTTCGGGAGGGGATTTTCGAATGTCATCCGGACGTTCGTACCCCCCTCGATTGCTAAAGTGTTTTATTTTGAAACGGGATTTTCGATCTTTAAATCTAGAAGCACATTGTGCATTAACTCCCGCAACTATTTGCGTCGAATGTGGACCCGACAAGTGAGGTTCCATGTCAAAATATGTCCGCAATTTATAAAAAATAGTCATGTTAGTGTGTATTTTAATGTCTTTACAAAAATATATTAAACAAATTTAACCTGTAGTTCAGGCCACAGAGAGGCTTTTAGATGATCGGGTACATCACTCCACGAATTATAATATTTGGGGACGTCACCCACAAAAGTCCCGATCAAATTGTTGAAGCCGCTAGCATTATCTCCAAGGGCTCGATACGTCCCCTGTTTAGTATCAAATCTAATGGGCAATGGTCGTTTCCCATTCTTTTTCCATAACTTTCTAAGAGCTTCATTTGTTGTTTTTCCACGAGTCTATGAACCTACAATTTAAATTAACCAACATGAATAATACAAGTAATTAAACAAATAACAACTAAAATGTCCAAAAAGTTTCTTAATACATTGACAAATGGATGGTGGTTGCCAAGAACCCCCGGGAGGATCACCACCACAATCACCACCGTGCCCAGTCGCTACAGTCGTCATCTGTAAAGAAATTAGAAGTATAATAACCTACAAACAAACATTAGTGTATGTTGACAGTTCAATAAACATATTGAAAAAACAACTCAATAAACATATTATAACTAATTAATGTCTTTACAAATTACAACTTCAAATCAATCAAATTCATCACTGGAACAATAACGTATTTCACACTCATTGTCAGACTCCAAATTATCACTGTCAGAATTATCAACAACGTCAACATCATTATCAGCATCGTCGATAAAATCGGCATCGTCGTGAGCATGAGTAGGATTAGCATGAATAATATCTACTTCAGTATCTTCCATTGCTTGACCAACTCCTCTCAAGCTTGTATAAGTTAAATTATCCAAATCAGCAGACAATGTAGAATCAGATGAATTGTTGTTGTTTATAACATCATTTTCATTATTATCCACAATGATATCTCGGTCCCAAATCTTGCGATGATTCACCTCTTGGACGACCCTCCAATGATGGTTTCTAGAGGGGTCTTCAAGGTAAAAAACTTGTTTTGCTTGGGTCGCGAGAATATATTGTTCGTCTTTATACCACTCATGCTGGGTAGAAATACTGGTTATGTTATTCCTAGTGACACAACGTTGAGTACGCTGAGTATTGCTGGTGTTAAACCATTTACATCGAAATAACACAACGTTGCAACCAGCTTTATAATTTAGCTCCAAAATTTCTTCCAATTGACCATAATATGTACTTCCATCGGGCCCAGCTGTTGAAATTCCGCTGTTTTGAGTGGTACGACGTACGTCGCGACTATAAACCACAAACCTCACACCATTAACAATGCAAGCGGTGTAAGAATATGCACGTATTTCTGGTCCATTTGCCAATGCAAGTAACTCATTATTACATCAAGTTGGATCATCTACTTGTTGACGATTGATCTATGAAAATGACAGTCAAACTTCAGTAATAGTTGTTATGTGTGTGCGTGCGTGTGAGCGTATTGAGTTTACATTATTCCTAAACGAGCCGGGAAATTCGATTTGTAAATTACTCCCAGGCATGTCAGTAGTAAATTCACTGTAAATAATCTCGATATCAATATAATCACCGGAAAGTCATGTTATAAAAAGATAGTTAGAAATAAAAACACTTACGAAATGTACTTATCGATCTCAGAACTGTTGTTAAGTACAAACCATTCAACTTTCTTTCGAGTTGTATGATGCAAGTCTTTACGTACACCTTTACTAATTGATGTACATACAGATTGGAACACACGCAACTGACGTGCAATATTCGGGGCATCTTCGTTTCTGTCCGGACGATTAAATCTCGTCTGAACACCTCGAAGATACATTGAGCAGAACGTTAAGGCTTCGTCTGCAACATATCCCTATGCTATAGAACCTTCAGGCCTAGCTTTATTTCTGACATAATTTTTTAAATTTTTCATGTATCTTTCAAACGGATACATCCATCTCATGTAAACAGGCCCACCTTGAATAGCCTCGTCAGGTAAATGCATAACCAGATGAATCATTACGTCAAAAAAAGCTGGCGGAAATATTTGCTCAAAAGTACACAAAACATTGATCAACTGTTCTTTAGCTTTCAACATATCCGACTCCATCAAATTCCGAGCACAAATTTGCTTAAAAAATGAACAAAGTTCGATTATGGGCGTCGAAATTGTTCGATCCAAGTACCCATGAACTCCAACTGGAAGCAACCGTTGAATCATCACATGACAATCATGAGACTTCAAGCCAGATATTGACAGGATCTAAGACTAATTAACCAAGACTAACTGATTTGAATTTATCAGAGTATAAATCAATAATCTTGCTTTGAATCAAAGTTTAATTAAGAAGTTTGCAGAATAACACTTAACTATTTTAACAAAAGCTTTCAGAACAAATAGCAGATAAACACAATAAATAATCAAGACTGTTTGTATTACTGAATTCAATGATTACAATCACCTCTAATCTGTTTGATTAGACGAAGAACACAGACTGTTCTTAGGGTTTTACAACCTTAGAGGCTTATGAAAACTTAATCAACAAAGCAATTACAGACTCGAATATGCAGAAAACTCCTATATAATAGAAAGACCTATTCTATGTATTTATATTGCTTCTTGATATGTTTCCTTGACGAACCATGACTTCTCTGATAGTAGATATGCTGGAATCTTTGAGTATATCTTTTCCTGAAAATCAGCACTTTCTGTTTATGAAACTGTTGAGCAGCTTGAATCACTTGACAGCATGAACAGAGCAGCTCGAGTTGATTTACTCTGGCAGCTTGAACTTTTACACTGGCATCTCGAGTTTCTTCAACTAGCAGCATGAACTTTGGATTTACATAAAAACTCTACTAACAGTTTGAGAAGTCTAACTAACAGCTTGAACCTACTTAAACTATTTCCCAACAATCTCCCCCTAACTTAAATTCTTTACACAAGACTTTAAGTTCTATACAAAAATGGAAATGAATAAGTAAACTGTTATTTACAAACCAAGGCTTTCAAAAACTTATAACTGTGCAAGTTTCTGATCTACAGCCTTCAAAAATTCTTTCTTCATATCATCTCTATCACAAGATACCCTAACAGATTTTATCTGAAGTAGCATATCTTTTGGTAAATCATAAAATTCAAATTGAAGAATATACCAGATCCATCTGAGAATTTGATTCTGTATGTCCTTGACTTGACAAACAGATCAACTTGCTTGACTTTTATCTCTTTCTTCACAGCATCCTCTATATCTTTCCTTGCAGATTCAGGATCAACAATTGTTTTTAAATCTTTAATTACTTGCTTCACTTGTGGTAGAGCAGATCTAACTTGTGTCACAGACCCAATATTATGCATTTTGATAAGCTCATCTCTGGTCAACTTCTGAACCATCTGCCAAAATGTATCATATTCTTCTTCTGGTCCAGACTCCCTTCCCACTATAAACTGAACTCTTAAATCACGGTTGTCCAGTGACTTGGCATACCAGTAGTTGATCAGAGGCTTTGTAAAATCATGCTGATCAATCAACTTCTCTATCTCCATTGCCTTTTGCAATTGTTGTTCAAACAACACCCTTTTAACTTGATGCAGCTTTGCTTGTGATGATGGCTCAGATGCAGGAATAGAAGCAACAGCTTGATCAGTAGAAGCAGGGGCACTGGCTGCAGCTTCAGTTTGAACTGGTTCTTTTGATGGTTGGACTTCTTGGGAGACTTTTGTTTTCTTTCTTTTCTCCATTTCTTTGCCATGGATTTCTTGCAGCCTTTCAGTAGTCATGGACTGAGCCATTTTCTTTGGAATACCAGCTGCAAAGGAAAAATTGATTAAAAATCTTCTATGCTCAGCCTTGGAGTGCCCTGTTGGCAGCTTCCTCTTCTTTTCTCCTTGTTTACCCACAAACCCCTTTAGGTAATCACCTAGAGTCTCATCATCATCCATTGGGGACTGGGTTTGCTGATCTAATTCTCTATCCTGCTCTTCTGCTAACCGTTTGGCAACTTCAGCATCAAAGGCAATTTGGGCTTCTTTGGAAGAAAATTTATGCTTTGGAGACTCAATAAGAATGCCCTTGCCCTTTTCTTTTGCAGCAGAAGATGTAGCTTGGACTGTACTGATTGGAGTATGAACACCTTCCCTTATGACAACTCCAGTTGCTTTTGGGGCAGCAGCTTGAGTTTCTAGGCTAACAACTCAAGTGCTAAGTATCTTTAGTATTATATAGCCGCTTTGCGCAAGGACAAGACAACTTATGTGGAAATAAATCGGGTGCATCTTTCCATGTTATATATTTTCGTAGTTTGGATCTTTTATCTTTATGGATGGTTAATGTATTACAATATTTTTATGGTTTCGTAGAACTATTATTCAACAAGTAACTCTGTATTCTGTGCTTACTTGCTTACATGGTTACATTTCCCTTTAAAACGTGTCTTGTTAAGTTTGTATGTATTTTTTTTTATGGATTACAATATTTCTTTAAATACATAGTTTAAGGCGAGATGTGTTCATTACATTTAAAGTAGCTTACAATATATACACACACAAATGTGATGCTTTCATGTTGTTTTAAGATATTTACTCAGTACATATAGCTAAATATGAAATGAAGTTTATAATACTAACTAATGCTTTTATATTATGTAGGGTACATGAAAATGTCAACCGAATTACGTTGAGTTTTGAAGATGTGGTAGCATTGCTAGTCTTCTTTCTTATGTTAGTATATAACTAAAATTTAGAAACATGTAATAAAAATTATATTGGTGCCTTGGTGGTGTTTTATGGTTGTTTACAAAGATGATTCAATATTAGAACGAATTTGTTTGTTTTGTAAAGAATGATTATATTCTATTGTTTAATGATTTTCATATCAAATTGGAATATATGAAATTGATTTGTAATGAAAACTATAGGAACTAATGAAAACTAGGCACAATTGTTGATTTAGAAATACAGGAAATAATTAAAAAATAGGTAATAAAATTTATTAGAACATGCATTTATCCCTCGGTAATCCCTCAAAAATTCGTCAGTAATCTCTCGGAAAGCTGTCGGTATGCTGTCGGTAAATAACCATTGGTAAACCATCGGTAACTTATTTCCTCGGAAATTCGTCGGTAAATTAGTCCCTCGCTAATCTGTCGGTAAGTGTCGTCGGTAATCCGTCGGTAAATGCACCTTCGGTAATCCGTCGGTAAAATAGTTCTGTCGGTAAATCCGTCGGTAATACATGTTACCGACCAGAATTTAGTAACCGATCTTGGCCCTCGGTAAGCCATCGGTAAATCCGAATTCTGAGGGACTACATTTTTCTTGTAGTGCTATAGTTTTCTTCGGTTTTGAAAGTTCCCACTTGTATTCTTATGTTCAAATTTCTTTATCTTTTCATCATTGGACAGGTTGCCGAAAATTTTTAAGACTGTGTTCCAAACAATATGTAGGATAAGAATCAAGACACTAGCTAGCGACCTTCATATTTATGTAAGATGTGCTCCCAACTTCATTTCATGCACATTACAAGACACATGACCGATATACAAATGATGAATATAATAAATAACGAGAAAACTAAAATACCGTTACCGTTTGTTATTAGTTGTGTGATTATGGGGACATGTTTTCCTTCATACGAGTCTCCTCCAACATAGAATGGGTTGGAGATGATCTCACTATGACTTTGTAACCATTGTAAAAGATGCAAATGTTCCAATAAATGTCATAAAAAAGAAGAAAAAACTTGCAATGTAACAAAATTTGTTTCAAATAGGGGTGTAAATGAGTCGAGCTACTCGTGAGCTACTCGAGCTCGACACACTACTCGTGAGCTACTAGAGCTCGACTTACTACAAGCTCGAGTTAAACGAGTGCGAGCCGAGCTCGAGATTCACATATCGGGTCACGCGAGCCTAAACGAGCCCATATATAAATAAAATTTTTAATTAATAAATATATAATATATAGATTAAATAAATATAAATGTATAAATGAATTATCAAAAACTAATTAAAATATTAATATATATATCTATACATAATAAACGAGTCGAGCCCAAACTTTACATACAGAGCTCAAAATGAGTCGAGCTCGAGCTCGAGCGTGATGCTTTTAAACGAGCAAAGCTCGAGCTTTAACGGGCTCGAGTTCGGCTTGGCTCGTTTACACCCCTAGTTGTAAAAAATGTGGAATTATTTCCTAAAAAAATTAGTGAACCTTTTTTTATAAATTCGTAGGCTTGATCACAAATTTGGATGCCATTAGAATGAAAGGCACGTGGTGTTCTTGCATAGGAGAATCCCACACCAACAGGGTTGTCAAGAAAGATTATGCTTGCCATCAGCATTTTCGAATTATCATTTTGTATATAAATAAATGAGTCAAGTAATATGTTAAGTTCAGTTATTAACCATTAATTTATATGTTTTTAGGTATTTTATAAATAGTTAATCGAGTTGAACGTATTAATATCTTTTTTAACTTTAAGTTCGAGCTTGAAACATTTCATTTTATAAACTAGACATAAGATTTAATACTACTTGACTCGATTACGCCCGTAAAAGATAACTCATATGCATTTGAAATCAAATTCCTTAACAATAGTCAATCTATATATTAATTATAGAACTAAAGTAGCACTTCAATTTATCATGATTTTCATGATGTTTTATCAAAATATATGATCTTTATACTTTATGTATTGTTCTATTGTATATCATCATTATATCAATGTCTCACACTCTCACCATTTCTCAAGATTTATTTCTAGTTAATTAATTATTATTATATTATATTTTTAACCAACATTATAGCCATCAAACCCATGTTATCATAATTAGTCTAAATTAATTTTAAATCTAAATTTAGAAGAACAAAAAATCCGTGAATTAAAATTAAGATTGTGTGAATTTCAAAATTAGTATTGCCGTTAAAATAAAAATTCAAGTAAAAGAATTCTAAACTCAATTAGGTATTATAGTTGATAAAAAAAACTAATGATGTAATTAATTGAATATAACATTGCAATACGTATGAATAATAATAAATATTTGTTAGTTGTTAATTGTAAGTTTTTACAAATGTCACCAAGTTATCAAATAATTTTGTAGTTGATAAAAATGACAAGTTCAAACGTAAAAAGAATTAAACGTGATTATAACTAACAAAATAAAATGATTATTGTTATTCTTTATAATTGAATATAATAATACAAATATATGAAACTACATCACAAGTCACAATTTACAAACATGAATATTTATAATAACTTCAGGGTTAATCTATGAACAAAAATCTATTAAATTTACTCGACTAAAAATTTTCAAGTACTGTATGTGAATTTAATAATTGACTTTAATCCCCACAAAACGTGTGTCACATCTAAAAATCTATATCTATATATATATTATTAAAATAAAATACTTCACGACACATGTCGCTTCCTCATCGGATTAAACTTTTATTTTCCCGTCTTTTTTCCATAATTAAGTATTTCATTTTACTAATTTATTTATTATTAAAATATAGAATATTCTATTTAAAATATTTTCTTATTTAAATCATAAAATGCAAAAAGAGAAACACTTTATGAGACATCCTCATTGATTAGTGCTATAATTGATGACATCAGGATCAACATACAACCCAAAGATTAACATGCAATTTAAAATTGATAAAGTTAACACAGTTTTAAGTAGCTCCACACTAAAACATGAAAAATTTATAAGACTACAGAGTCATAAGCTAACTATTACAACGTCATAAATTGTTCTCAAAGCGTAAAATCTCAGCCCCAAAGCTATATCATCCATGTACCAATAAGCTTCTAAGGTCACCGGGGAAAACTTAGAATGATAGCTTAATTGGAAGGTTCAGCTACACCTTTACCTTTTCCTGAAAACATTGAAAGTCAACGGGTAAGCTAATGCTTAGTGAGATAACAGATTAATCATTCAATAGATATTTCTTTACAAACTAATGTGAAAACGAGCAGTGCAAGCCCCATTACAAGTGAAAACCATGCAGTGCAAGCATGGGGTTTGACAGTTCAAAATGCTGATCGGGGATGTGCCGAACCTGACCAGGAAAGTGTATGGGATGATCAGTCCCAACAGTGGCCAGCTGTCAGCCCCAGTCCAGGTCGCATCAGATTACGAAGTGATAATCATGTAGTGCAAGCATGAATTATAAGATGCACTTTCAAATGAACGCTGCCTACATGTTTGTCACATGTCAAGTACGAGTGTGCATCATGTCAATTAATCATATGTGAGTGTCATTTGATGTATATTGAACAACAAGAACATGTCATTGAAAAGTAAATGAATGTAAGGACAATAAATGTTCGAATAATAATCTATTACTCACAGTGGTTTACTTAGTGTAAATTGGCTCCGAATCAATGTGTGTTAATCAACACCACAAAGATCCTGTTAAGTCAGTGTAATAGTGAATCAGTGTTAGTATCAACTTAAAACTTAATTTTAGAGATTTGATTGATTTGAACCAAAATTCGGACCACAACCGTATTTCATATGAACCCGAAATCCGGATGGCCCGAACTCCATCCTTAGAAATTGTGTTTGTAACCCCCTATCCAAAATTCAGATGACACTTGATCCGAAACTCGGATGCTATGTTGATCCGAAGTTTGTGTCTATACTTGATAATTTTAAGATTTTCCATCCGAGTTGCCTCTGATCCGATATACGGTTATGACCCGAACTCAGATGGATCCGAGATATGACTTGATCCGAATTTCATACTTATACATTCCTTATATTTTCCAGATTTCACTTTTGATAATTTATGCATGTTTTGGGACCAAAAACTATTTATATGAATTTAATTGTACTATTTTAACACTTTATAACATGAAACATAGCTTAATTATACCAAAATCAGTCTCTTTTGTCCGTTTTTCTTAGTTGTCGATGAACACACACACTAAAAACACATAGTGATTTCAAAATCATACTTAGAAAGTGAATCAGAAGCTGAAATTTGGTATACAACTTCACTAACACTCGATATAAACAAATCCAGAATAATCTATAACATGCAATAACATCTGGAACCTTAATCTTTGATTTGGTTCATACTCAAAACCCAACACAAAACTCTTAAAAATTATAAATTTGAGCTAACATTACCTCGATTTATTGTTTGTAGCAATTATATTCCTCAATTGCAACTTGATTCCAATTTTTATGCTTCTAATTCAACGGTTTTGGGGTTTTTTGATTTGTAAAATTTGAAGAACCCGTGGGTTCCTAGAGAGAGAAGGAGAGCGACGAGTAGAGAGAGAGTGTGTGTAAGTTGTAAAAGTGAACGCTTGTTGACATTTCTCATAATATTTATTCCTATTTTCCCTTAATTGCACTTTATACCCTTCAACTTTGTAGATTTCTCATTTAAATCGTTTTGTATGTCTATGTCGGTTCCTTATTGTTATGCTTGCTCAAAAAAACTACAATGAGGATTTCTCCTCATTATTTCTCATATTTAAATTTGTGAACGAAATTTGCTTAATTCGAAATGATAATCCATCAACACATCAATTGAATCTTTAATCGTAAATTACATATGCTTAAAAAGTAGGGATGTTACACTTTAATAATTATAAATAATTCAATTACTTTTAATATTATTTTTAGTAGAAAAACTTATTTTATAAGTAATCTGTTTTTAATTTTATATTAAACTTTTTAATAACATAAATAGTTATTAAAAATACCCATGTAATACATGGGTTAATAAGATAGTTACTAATAAAGGAGTAAATAAATTGTTATTTCACATTCTCTCACGATGCTACTTGACATCATTTTATTTTGACATTTGACATTCACTTTTTTTTATAAGAAAACATTATATTTTGATGCAGGTTTCTATGGTTCTCGTGATATGTATGAATTTTACGTAAACATCTTGTTAGAAGAATACATATATAAGTATAAAAATTACCTTTTAAACCAGGTCTTCTTCCTTTTTCAGTTTTTATTTTACGAAATTGATTACTTCATCATTTGGACCCAAAAATAAAAACGTAAACTTGTTTAGAAAACCCATTAAGTTATGTAATTGTTTTATTTCAAACATATCTTTTTAAAAAAGACTAGTATTGTACTCGCGCAAAGCGGCGACGGCGGGCGGCGGCGATGAAAAAAAGAAAAAAAAAAAACATAATTCAGTCATTCAAAAATAATTTTTTTGAAACCAATATTACATTTATCAAAATATATTATTGCAAGCTTAGTATTTCAAACTAATAAATGTTCATAATGATAACAAAATTTATATGAAGAAAAATATTTGTGAAATTCCATCCTTGTTATTCTCAATTTAGTTTGTAAAGTGGGACAGGATGCGATGCGATGGGGGGTGTACGGTAGGTGGGGTAAGATTGAGTGGAGTAGGATAGGTGATGTGAGATAGGTAGGGTGGGGTGGGTATGGTTTGGTTGGATAGGGTGGGTTGGTAGGGTAGGGTCGGATAAGGTATGTTTAGGTAAGGTAGGGTGGCTGGGTAGGATAGGGTAGGGTATGTTTAGGTAAGGCAAAGAATAGTAACGTACTTGCGCAAAGCAGCGGCGATGACATTAGTTTTTATTTGGTAACATGTCCGTTCAGTAGCATAATTTTTTTTAAAAGACAAAAGGAAATAACAATATGACACAATTCCCATGTTTTATTGGTTGAACCAAAGTAGACAGCGGTGCTTACAGAATTTGTACATATTTGTATATATTTAGTGATTAGTACGCTAGTTTCTTTGATCCCACTCGGTGTCCCTATGGTGGTATGCACAGTCGTCCCCTCTGGGCAAATGAATCCCATTGTTTTCATTCAAGAATCCTTATATCTGAGTTCGAGCAGCTACGCTCTCATTGGTCAAAGTTATATACACGGATGTCGTCATTTTTCACTACAAGAAAATCACCTTGTTAGGCACAAAAAGGCCTCAGTCAAACCTGTTCTACATCTGAGGGGGAGATTTATAATCAAACCTGTTGATGCATTTGAAGGTTGAATTTAAGGCCTGTTATATGTCTTATTGAAACCTGAAAATGATTTGCAATATCAGTCTAAAGCTGTTCTATATGTTGCATGTGTTGCAACTAAGACAGTTTGTCCAGTGCTCTGTCTGCTGAACGGCTGGAATAAACTGTCTCGCTGCTCTACAGTGTT
>JAANYP010006153.1:0-16406 GCA_020465985.1 Centrapalus pauciflorus
AATGATATAAGGGACTTAATAATCTCCCATATATGATAATATGTGTGTGTGTGTGTGTGTGTGTCTATATATATATATATATATAGGTTTTTATGTCTTAAGTCACCCAACATTACAAGTTTATAAATAAAACCCACTTAAAACGTCAAGTTTATATATATATATATATATATATATATATATATATATATATATATATATATATATATATATATATATATATATATGTATATATATATATATATATATATATATATATAATTTTCCAGCTTTTCGAATGTTTTTCGGCCTACTTTGAGGCTGTTTTTGACCAAGCTCCAAAACGATTTAGGCTTTGGTCTTCATGGACAATAAACTACAATATACAAAAAAAAAACTTAAAGTCAAGAATGGCCATTTTTCGAGGTGTTTAGGTTGGGGGAAAAGCTCGTTAAAAACACTATGTTGCTCATTTTTGAGCTGTCAAACTTTCGGGTTCCCAGATAATATCTGGGGGTTCTAAACCCCATTATAAATTATGAAAACTTCCAGATTTTTAGTTAAGACATAGATCTAACTTTTGGGACAAGAATCAACTTATTTTGTTAAGTTACGAATTAGTTATGATTTTTCAAAGTTGATGCAACTTTTCTGCCGAAATTCCGTATTTCATAAACTTGAAATAACTTGTGATTCTTGTTGTTTATTCAAAGACTACTTGTATAAAAGTTATAAAACACATTTATATAACTTGTTTTCATAATATTTACACTTACAAGATGTGTTTATATATTTATAAACACATTTGGAGAAACAAGTTAAAAACAAAAACTAGTGATTTATAAACTTGTGTTTTTATGAAACTTGTTGTTGTTGGTGATTATATATATTATGCAAGACTTATATAAACATAAATGTATGATGAAATAAGTTAGTATTTACTTACTTTGATGTTTTAGAAGAATGAAAATGGATAGAAGGCTTGATCTTGAACTTAGTTGCACAAAAGAACTCTTAGAATATTTGAACAACAATAATTGAAATTTGTGTGTTCTTGAGGCTTGGTGGCCGGGTTTTAGAGGGAGAGAAAGAGAGGATTTTTTTTTTCTTTGAAGGTGTGAAGAACGAAGTGAATTTGGGGTCTTATTTATAGAGGAGAAAAAGGTGGTGAAATGATGAAAATAGTGTGAGATCTTTGGTGAGTTGAAAGAAGAGGATTTGATGGTTAAATGTTGAGTAAAAAAAATATATCAAGTCCTTTATGTCCTTCATTATGGCCGGCCTATAGGAGGTGTATTTCAATGTAATTTTATTTTTTTTTGTATAAAAGTATTTAGAAATGTATTCTTGTATTTCCCTCTTTTTGTAAATTCATAAATACTTTTGGATGCATTGTTTTAATGAATTGTTTTAGTCTTGCATAATTAATGTTAATTAAGTGTATTAGTATATGATTAGTGTCACTTATCATAGATTAATTATTTACTTAGTTGAATTAATCCATCATATCGTAAATCGATCGGATTAATTGATTTCCCGATTTTTCGCACCGATGAATTTGATTCTAATTGAGTTCATTTTCTTCATAAACATTGTTAATCACTTTGATTAATTACTACTGACCACTGATTAGGTTATAATTGGCTAGTAAATACTGATTAGGTCATAGTTGCTAACCTGGTTTAATGCCGAATGTTACAGTCTCCCCCTGTTAAAGGAATTTCGTCCCGAAATTAGCTCGTGTTCTCCACTGCTTAAGTATTTGAGAACAGATGAGGGTATTTTTCCCGGAACTAATTCGCGTTCCCATGTAAACTCAGGACCTCGTTTAGAGTTCCATCTGACTTTTATTATCGGGATTCGGCTGTGCTTTAGTTTCTTGACTTCTCGGTCCATCATTTCCACAGGTTTTTCAACGAAGTTCAACTTATCGTCTAACTCCAGCTCGTCCATGAGTATGACGAGTGTTTCATCAACCAGACATTTCTTAAGGTTGGATAAATGGAAGGTATTATGTACATTTCTTAACTCGGGAGGCAGATCGAGTCGGTAGGCTACCAGGCCAATTCTTTTGGAAATCTTGAATGGTCCGATATAACGAGGATTGAGTTTTCCTCGTTTCCCAAAACGAATTACGCCTTTCCAAGGCGAGACTTTCAACATTACTTGATCTCCCTCCTAAAAATCCAAATCCTTCCGTCGAACATCGACATAGCTTTTCTGTCGATCCCGTGCGATCGTTAATCGGTTCCGAATCTGGACTATCTTTTCTGTAGTCTCCTGGATGATCTCGGGTCCAGTGATCTGGCTATCTCCTACCTCAGCCCAACAAAGCAGTGATCGACACTTTCGCCCATAAAGTGCCTCGAATGGAGCAGTCTTAATACTCGAGTGATAGCTGTTGTTATAGGAAAACTCAACTAAAGGCAGGTGCCTGTCCCAACTTTTGTCAAAGTCGATAACACATGCCCTTAGCATGTCTTCCAAGGTCTGAATCGTTCTTTCACTCTGACCATCCGTCTGCGGGTGATAGGTCATGCTCATGTCTAGGCATGTACCCAATGCCTCTTGTAACGATTAGGCATGGCAAAAAACCGAACCCGTTGGGGAATCCGACATCCGACCCCGATTTGACTGGGGAAAACCCGAGTTGACCGGGGATGGGGGCAGGTTCGGGGAATCCCCGACATAAGAAAGTCGGGTGCGGGGCGGGGACGGGGCGGGGCGGGTAATCCCCATAACCTGATAAAATAATTAAATTTAAGGTTTTTTTTTCTTTTACCCAACCCAAAAGTCCACTGTCCACACAACCCACAAGCCCATTTCTTCTTTTTTCTTCCTGCTTTCTCATTCCTAAATCTCAGCACTAGAACATTTCCGTAGCACTTTCTATCTTCCTGTATTCACGACCTCACTCCTCACTTCCTAGATCTCCATCTCCGGTCAACTGAACTCGCCTACGTTGACGTCCCACGCACAGCAGCCTGCAGCCCCACACACAGCAGCCCCACGCACAGCAGGCAGCAGCAGCAGCCGCTCGTCGGCAGCAACCCTTCGTCGGCAGCAGGCAGCAGCCCTTCGTCGGCAGCAGCAGGTCATCGGCAGCAGCACTCCTACGGTGAACAACAGCACTCCCACGGCAGCAACAAATGTTTGTATTCTAGTTCAATCTTTCTTAATATTTCTTGGACTCTTAGTTTGAAAATACACTTGATTTGAATTGTTTGTTTAAATCTTTCACATAAATGTTGTCTCTCATCTGCTCGTTTTTTATGAAATTTTATTTGATTTGTGTTAAAATTGACTTGTGACCAAATGTGACACCCTTGCCACATTAACCACAAATTACCATTCACCCAGGATTATTCACCAACAAACAGATATATAATGATCTGATATCTTAATTAAAGTGCGGAAGCAAAATACATAAATAAAAGCATTACAACTGAGTTTAACACCCTACGGTGCTACAAAGGTTACACGTCTAAGTCTACCAACTCAAATTAATACATTATCCCAAATTCATTACAACAAAATTTTCATAAACCAAATACCAAAGTAAACGGTAGAAATCTTCAAATACTTCAATAGATTTCCTAGCTAGATGGTCCAGTTGTAGACTTCCCTTTTCCTGTAAAAATTCAACAACTAAAAGGTAAGCGAATGCTTAGTGAATACCAGATGATTTTCACACATTCTACAAATCTTTATGATGCCCCCAGAGTATCCGCGGTAACACATACAGTATACTCCACACGTATCCAAGATACGCAAACCTGAGCCGCAGCTCCTTCGAGCTGACACTCGGCATAAGAAAAACCAACCATCTGAGGCAGACATTACATCGGGGATGACTTACTGTCTATCCTGACCACAGAGGTGTCAAACTCTTGGTCATATAGCACAGTAACATCAGAGTACAGATGCGACCACGCAGGTCCATCGAAAGGATGCACAACAAATGAACGGACATGCAACAAATATGAATGTGCATCAACATAAACGCATGTTAGTAGAATGCCAAACGAACATGAAACAACAGGCCTCAGCAGGCAATGCAAACATAAAGCAGATGCAGACATGTTAAAAATCAAAGGTACTCACAGTGGGTGCGTTATTAATCTTTTAGCAATATTATTTCTCCTCGGAATTTCAACCTGATCAACCAAGTACCCCACTGTGGGTTAAACAACACCACAAGGGACCTGTAAGTCATTTGTAACAACACATTGTGTTAATATCTTGTTAATTTCCATAAAACTTAATTTTTATAAGTTTTTACCATTTTTGATCCCAATTTCGGATCCATGTCCGAATTCGGACCCCGCCCGAATTCGGACCCCCAGTTCGGATTCCACATAAATCCCAATTCGGTACACATATATACATAAGTCCCAATTCGGATCTATGTCCGAATTCGGACCCCACCCGAATTCGGACCCCCATTTCGGATCCCCCATGCATCCCAATTCGGATCATTGCAAATTCGGACCAATACAAATTCGAATTATTGTCAAATTCGGACCATATCCGAATTCGGTCCCCAACCGAATTCGGACCACATCCGAAATTCAAACACTTAGAATATTTTTGCCATTTTTGATTATATTACAAGTTCGGGCTCATCCGAATTCGGTCTACAACCGAATTCGGACCCCCATCCAAGTTCCAATACTTAGAAATATTTTGATATATTAATTTTTCCAGAAATCCGGGCCTCATCCGAATTCGGACCAGATCCGAGTTTATCTCGGATCCGAATTCGGATCCCACCCCATTCGAATTTGTTCTAAGTCTGTATCCTTCGAGTTTGTTCTTGCAGTTTATAAAATTTCCAGATTTAATTCTAAGTCATTTCCATACTTATTCAATACATGAAATAAATTATACCAACTAAAATACACTTAATTTCAACCACTTTAACACTAACATTATCATACTTTCATACCAATTTACATCCTTTTTAACCCTTTTCATCTTGTTCCATTCCATCGAACACACACACACTAAAACACACACAAAATCCTCAAATCCATACTTTTAGTGCGAATCAGGAGCTGAAATTTTGTACATAGCATCTTATATACTAGATTTAAACTAATCCACAATAACATCATACATGCATCCATGTTTGAATCTCCAAATCTAATTTTCGGTTCATATAAAAACCGAACCAAATGTTCCCAAAAATCGAATTTTAAAGAGATATTTACCTTAATTCGATGATTGCAGATGTTATAATTCCTTCCTAGCAATCTTGTTTCAGATTTTCAGCTTCCAATTCCAAGTTTTGATGTTCTTCGATTGTAGAGAGAGAGAGAGAGAGAGAGATAGAGCTTAGTGAGAGAGTGGGAAGATGGTGAAATGAAATGAAATAAGGATTTTTCCCCTTTTTATTTCCTTCTTTCAAATCTTGGCACATCACACCCCTCTTCTTATCCGGTTCCATTAAATACTGATTTTTATAAAATAAAAGAGTTCTATCTTTTATTCATCATCACTAACATTTTTAATAATCATACTAAATAACTAGAAGTTGAAATTCTTAAATTTCTTAATTTCCTAAAATAGCAATCAACTTTAATCATCCAGATACATAATCATATTTCGTAATCCAACTTAATTATCTTTAATTACAAAATATCCAACCAATTAATCTAAATTACAATAATTTAGAATTTAGTATGTTACAGCATGGGCTCCACCACGCTCAAACTTCGTCCTCGAAGTTATTTGAATTCGATCATATACTTATTCAACGTATCGACCTTTGTCTCTCAAATGTGATCTATTTCTTTGTGATGCTTCCAACGTATCAGTACCATTTTAATTTCTTTGTTTCTTAACTTCTTTACTTTCATATCCGTAATATATTCCGGCTTTTCAACATATACTACCCTTTCTTGAATTTCTAATTCAATATAATCAACCTAATCTTCATTACCAGTTGTGAAAATTTCATAAAACTTTCCACATGAAACACCAAGTGTTATTTCGATATTTCCTTATGTAATTCCCAATGAGATAACAGATTCCTAACTTTTCTGTTATTCTAAATGAGCCAACACACCTCATTGGTGATATTAACACATATGCTCCATCGTTTACCTCAAAGTTGATTAATTTAGGTGTCTTATCATTATAACTCTTCTTTTCATATCACAGACTCAGCAATCAGAGTCCTTTCAATTTCTTTCCAACATGTAGAGGTTCTACATTTCCTCCCTTACAAAACTTTACACGGTGTTCTCTTGATTTTTAACATGATAACCAATGTTATACAATAATTCCATCAAAGTAATTGATCTTTTCAGTTGGTACTTAAATCCAAAATATATGATCTCATCATGTATTCCAATGTGAAAATAGTCCATTCATTTTGACCATCTGTCGGGGGTCGATAAACGGTACTCATAGCTATATGTGAGCCTAATCCCACTTGTAAAGTAAACCAAGAGTTGAAAATGAACCGACTCTTCCAATCAAACATAATCGATTTTAGAGCTCCATAAAAATAATAACCTTACTCACGCAAATCTGTGCAAGTCTTCCAAATAATAACTTTACATACCCATTTAAATCAGCCTGTCTACAATTTACCAATTGTAGAAAATTTCTTAAATCTGTAATATTGCAAGACAACTTCCAAATTCTCAATCGCTACACTTTTAGCGGAATCCTCCGAGATCTCAACTCCAGAAACCACATACTAGAAAATATAACCCATTGTAATCAAAACTCACGATTTGTTATATTCAACTTTACACTTACACCAAAATATCTTCGATAATTACAATTACCGATTCCTTCAACATTGTTATACAAATCCCTGTTCATAATGTTCATAAAACAGCTGGGGTGTTAATCAATCAAAATGTCGTAATCAGAGACTCGTAGCGCTCATAACTATCCTTGAAAGCCAATTTCAGTACATTCCTTCTTTGGACCTCAACTAATCATATCCCATTCGTAGATCAATCTTAGAAAAATAATGAGCTCTCATGCAGCTAATTGAATAATCATCATTTCCCGGCAGCGGATATTTATTTATTATAGTCAATTTGTTCAAATCACTTTAATCTATACACATTCAGTAGATACAAGACAGTATGAATAACAAACTTTTGGGAGAAGCTCCAGGGATCAAGTCAACACAGAATTTCACTTGTCTTTCAGGTGCCACACCAGACAAGTCTTCCAGAAACACATATGGAAACATTTGGGACAACAGGCGCATCGGCCACAATTTTCTCTTCAGTCTTGGCATCAATAGCATATACCATACAAGACTCACAGCCCTAAGCAATCAGCTTTCGGGACCTAACAATCATCAGTAGACATTGATCCCCACTTCTCCAATTCCCATATATACAAAGCTCCCGCCCCTCCGGCGTAGTTATCTTTATTATTCCTTTATTGCAAACTACATGCGTCTCATCACATATATACAACCAATTCATTCCAATTATCATATCAAATCGCTGATCTCTTATTGGAATTAAGTCAAGATTGAAGACTACCTCTTCAATCACTAAAGTACAATCATGATACACATGATCTACGTTAACTATTTTGTTACTTAACAGTTTCAACATTAATCACAATAGACAATCTTTAGACCAAGGCATCTACACTTGTTGAGCAAAAGTAGTAGATACAAATAATCAGTCGTCACTAAAATCATACACTACTCATGATCACCTCCGAATCCTCCTTAGATTTTGGATCATAGTATTAGACTTTTCTTTGCTATATCAGCAAATTTCATTAGTGTCCAAAGTCTCTTTAAACTTTTTATGGTTGATTAAATCACCATTTCATTAAGTATCATACCCTCATTTCGATTAATTATACTTCTCATACATTTCTTAATTTACACTTCGCATTGTATATTTCAATTTCTCTTTTAAAATTAGCATGTATCTTCCATGTATTATCATACCCTTGTATGCTTTCTCCATAATCTCTAGATTTGCTTTCCTCATATAATATTCATATGTACCAATATTGAAACAGTCTCTTTGATTCCAACTACATCAAAATTCTCAAGAACAATTCGAATCATGTTGTTCTTAACCACAACCCTTTTTAAGTCGAAATATCAACACAGTGTAACATACAGTTTCTCTTAATAAAAGCTAATGCTACATAGTTTATGATAACAATTACAAGTTGTTATCAATCCTTCAACATATCATATATAAGACTAATACAATTAATTTCCAATTCTTTAACCCATTATGGTCAAACTTAAACTTTATTACAACTTTAAAACTCGTTCATAAATTCCATGATATTTATAGCATCTTTTCCAATTTAAAACTACAAAATACATCTTGGCTATTCATCTAATGCCTATTTATATACTCGAGTATTCTCATACACAAACATGATTATACCTATATAAATAACATTTCATATTACTCAAGTTCATATTAACTTCAGAATCATAAAACTTCGATGAAATATTACATATAGAATTCTTAAAGTACTCTTCTAACTCCGTAATTTAAGGTACATAAGTTATAACAATAGTCTCATAGATCTCATTTCCTTTGTTGAACTCTTCATCCATAGTTTCATCATGTAATGTTAGTACATGCTAATTCTTTGTTCGAAATCTGCAAGTTCTGCTAAAATGACCCACCTTTCCACATTTATAACAAGCATCGGCCTTCCTTGGACACTTGTCAGCCTTATGTCCAAATTGGTTACAATGTCGACATCTTTTATATCTATCACGTTTATTTGTTCTTGACCTCAAATACGGTCCATTTAGTTCATCTCCTCCAGAATTTGCAATCTTCCCTATAGCTTTTTCTTCATGTTCAACATGTGGTACAATATCAAGCTCACCATATTGCCTACTAAACAATAGCTTGAATTGTTCCCAACTAAAGGAAGTAATTAATTCTGATCCCAATTCTTTTTCCCAACAGTTCCACCATTCCTTGGCTTGTCCAATCAATTGATCCTTAGCCAAAAATGCCTTGTACTCATCCTTACAATTCATCTCCGTAAAGATTTGTTCCATAATTGTAATCCATATTTCTGTTTCCTCAATTCTCAGAGATCCAGAGAATGTTGGTGGTTGCCAGTCCTTGAATGATCTAATTACATATTTCATGTAATTCTCATCAATTCCGGTTTCATAATCAATCTTTTCCTTGCCCTTGTCTTTATGTTTCGCTTTATTCCTAAGGTTTATGTCATCCACAACATGATTCCTTTCATGTTCCCTCTTTTCTTTTCTCTTGTCTTCTTTTCTTTTAGCTTTGACCTCATCTCGAGCCCAAAACTGATCTTGAATCATTCTGTTTTGTTCTGCCATCATTGATAGCATCATTTCCCTCGTTTCTCGTGGCGTCATTCCTCCTCCAGACATGTTCTGAAATATAAAACATATAAATCTTTTAGTGATCCCATCACATTGTTAACTACAACACATGTTGTCCCGTATGGAAGTCACTTTCCTAAAAAGCACTAGATCATATCCTATTTTAGTTCAGATCATTACTTACAATCACTACATATCATTACTTAATGTTTGAGACCAAGACCTCACGGACACTTGAATCTCAAACTACTGCTCTGATACCATACGCTGTGACACCCTTGCCACATTAACCACCAATTACCATTCACCCAGGATTATTCACCAACAAACAGATATATAATGATCTGATAGCTTAATAATAGTGCGGAAGCAAAATACATAATAAAAGTATTACAACAGAGTCTAACACCCTACGGTGCTACAAAGGTTACACGTCTAATTCTACCAACTCAAATTAATACATTATCCCAAATTCATTACAACAAAATTTTCATAAACCAAATACCGAAGTAAACGGTAGAAATCTTCCAATACTTCAATAGATTTTCCTAGCTAGATGGTCCAGCTGTAGACTTCCCTTTTCCTGTAAAAATTCAACAACTAAAAGGTAAGCGAATGCTTAGTGAATACCAGATGATTTTCACACATTCTACAAATCTTTATGATGCCCCCAGAGTATCCGCGGTAACACATACCGTATACTCCACACGTATCCGGGATACGCAAACCTGAGCCGCAGCTCCTTCGAGCTGACACTCGGCATAAGAATAACCAACCATCTGAGGCAGACATTACATCGGGGATGACCTACTGTCTATCCTGACCACAGAGGTGTCAAACTCTTGGTCATATAACACAGTAACATCAGAGTACAGATGCGACCACGCAGGTCCATCGAAGGGATGCACAACAAATGAATGGACATGCAACAAATATGAATGTGCATCAACATAAACGCATGTTAGTAGAATGCCAAACGAACATGAAACAACAGGCCTCAGCAGGCAATGCAAACATAAAGCAGATGCAGACATGTTAAAAATCAAAGGTACTCACAGTGGGTGCGTTATTAATCTTTTAGCAATATTATTTCTCCTCGGAATTTCAACCGGATCAACCAAGTACCCCACTGTGGGTTAAACAACACCACAAGGGACCTGTAAGTCATTTGTAACAACACATTGTGTTAATATCTTGTTAATTTCCATAAAACTTAATTTTTATAAGTTTTTACCATTTTTGATCCCAATTTCGGATCCATGTCCGAATTCGGACCCCCAGTTCGGATTCCACATAAATCCCAATTCGGTACACATATATATATAAGTCCCAATTCGGATCTATGTCCGAATTCGGACCCCACCCGAATTCGGACCCCCATTTCGGATCCCCCATGCATCCCAATTCGGATCATTGCAAATTCGGACCAATACAAATTCGAATTATCGTCAAATTCGGACCATATCCGAATTCGGTCCCCAACCGAATTCGGACCACATCCGAAATTCAAACACTTAGAATATTTTTGCCATTTTTGATTATATTACAAGTTCGGGCTCATCCGAATTCGGACCCCCATCCAAGTTCCAATACTTAGAAATATTTTGATATATTAATTTTTCCAGAAATCCGGGCCTCATCCGAATTCGGACCAGATCTGAGTTCATCTCGGATCCGAATTCGGATCCCACCCCATTCGAATTTGTTCTAAGTCTGTATCCTTCGAGTTTGTTCTTGCAGTTTATAAAATTTCCAGATTTAATTCTAAGTCATTTCCATACTTATTCAATACATGAAATAAATTATACCAACTAAAATACACTTAATTTCAACCACTTTAACACTAACATTATCATATTTTCATACCAATTTACATCCTTTTTAACCCTTTTCATCTTGTTCCATTCCGTCGAACACACACACACTAAAACACACACAAAATCCTCAAATCCATACTTTTAGTGCGAATCAGGAGCTGAAATTTTGTACATAGCATCTTATATACTAGATTTAAACTAATCCACAATAACATCATACATGCATCCATGTTTGAATCTCCAAATCTAATTTTCGGTTCATATAAAAACCGAACCAAATGTTCCCAAAAATCGAATTTTAAAGAGATATTTACCTTAATTCGATGATTGCAGATGTTATAATTCCTTCCTAGCAATCTTGTTTCAGATTTTCAGCTTCCAATTCCAAGTTTTGATGTTCTTCGATTGTAGAGAGAGAGAGAGAGAGATAGAGCTTAGTGAGAGAGTGGGAAGATGGTGAAATGAAATGAAATAAGGATTTTTTTCCCCTTTTTATTTCCTTCTTTCAAATCTTGGCACATCACACCCCTCTTCTTATCCGGTTCCATTAAATACTGATTTTTATAAAATAAAAGAGTTCTATCTTTTATTCATCATCACTAACATTTTTAATAATCATACTAAATAACTAGAAGTTGAAATTCTTAAATTTCTTAATTTCCTAAAATAGCAATCAACTTTAATCATCCAGATACATAATCATATTTCGTAATCCAACTTAATTATCTTTAATTACAAAATATCCAACCAATTAATCTAAATTACAATGATTTAGAATTTAGGATGTTACACCAAACCAACCTTTTGTTCATTAAATTTGACAAGTTAAAATAGGAAAGCAAAATATTGTTCAATCATAAATTAAAAACCATGGCAATGACTGGAAAGTTGAAAGTTTCAAACTTTCAATATGTTAGTTTATTACATATTTAATGGGAAGATAATTGAATTCCTAGATTTGAAGTTTGATCAAAATTTCAATAGGTTTACGTTATTACTTATTGCTTACTTTATTCATTATAATATAGATTTGAAGTTAGTTTGAACCATAATTCGTTTGAGACATATCTATAATCTTGCATTACGTTCTACTTTTGAAGTTACTTTAACGAAACAAACTTATATATTACTTAGTTATATTTTCCAATTTTGAAATATTAGATTCTAACATTTAAAAATTTTAATATGACTAATACGTAAATGGATTCAGACTCTCCAAAGGATTATTCTACACCGGCTGTTTCTTCGAACTCTCCAAAATATGATTCTACACCACAAACCGTCGAAGATTCAAGTCAACCGAATATCGAACCTTCAAGCAAAAGGTTGAAAAGTGTTGTTTGGCAACATTTTTAAAGAATTACAATAGATGGAGTAATCAAAGCACAACGTAATTACTGTAAAAAGTTACTTGGAGGTGAACCAAAAAATGGAACCAAACATTTGCACGATCATATGGATAGGTGTGTGGCAAGGAAAACTACGGATCTTCGACAAAAACTTTTGTCAAGCAGCGTAAAGTCTAATTTAACCACTCGCGAATATAATGAGAAAGATGGAAGGGACGCTCTTGCAAAAATGATTGTTTTACATGAATAGCCGCTTTCTGTTGTTGATCAAGCTGGGTTTAGGCTTTATTCGAAAACGATCCAACCATTATTCAAATGTCCAAGTCGTAACACGGTGAAGAGTGACATCATCAAACTTTATGAACGACAGAAGAATCAAGTTGTTAAGACGTTGGAGAATAATCAAAGTAGAGTGGCCGTTACAACGGATATGTGTACATCTTGTCAAACAAGAGGTTATATGACTATTACGGCGCATTACATTGACGCTGAGTGGACTTTACAAAGTAAACTCTTGAGGTACAAATTAGTTGCTTTTTAATTTTATTAAATTTAATTTACATATTGTAACTGTTCTTATATTTTTGAATTAGGTTTGCTTATGTGCCTTGCCCACATACAAGTGAAGTTTTGACTGATGTGTTGATGGATGCATTAATGGAATGGAATATCGATACAAAGTTGTCAACCATCACCGTCGATAATTGCACAACCAATGATTCTATGATTGGTAAGATTAAGGATAAATTACAGTTGACTAAGTTAATGCATGATGGTTCTCACATTCACATGCGTTGTTGTGCGCATATTTTGAATTTAGTTGTGAAGATAGGGTTGGATGTTATTAAGGATGGGATTGAAAATGTGCGTGAAAGTGTGAATATTTGGACAGCAACACCCAAAAGAATTGAGAAGTTTGAGGAAGCTTGTAGACAATTGAAACTAACTTATTCAAAAAAGTTAGGATTGGATTGTCCAACCAGATGGAATTCCACTTTTTTCATGTTATAAACCGCTTTGATTTATAAGGATGTTTTTGCACGTTTAAAACAACGTGAACCTCTTTACAAGACCTTGCCTAGTCCATTAGATTGGGAGAATGCACAACAAATTTGTGAGCGATTAAAGTTGTTTTATGATATCACTCTTTTATTTTCTGGAACATCATATCCTACAGCTAACATGTACTTCTCCAAGATTTGTGAGATTAGACTTGCTGTATCTAAATGGATTTTATCTCCTAGTAGTGTCATTAGCAGTATGGCTTCACGTATGATTGGTAAATTTGAGCAGTGTTGGGGTAAGGCACATGAATTGATGGGTGTTGCTACTGTTTTAGACCCAAGATACAAGATGGAAATGATTGAATTTTATTTT
Organism: Centrapalus pauciflorus; assembly: GCA_020465985.1. Lineage (NCBI taxonomy): Eukaryota > Viridiplantae > Streptophyta > Magnoliopsida > Asterales > Asteraceae > Centrapalus > Centrapalus pauciflorus. The sequence goes on from JAANYP010006153.1 coordinate 13,860, forward strand.
CCACTTGTATACCCTAATGATCATAAGGTTCAAATTGAGAATGTTAAAAAGCTTTGTGTTGAGTTGGTAAATGAATACCAAGAGAGAAATTCACAAAATGAACAATTGGTTAGAGATGGCATGCAAGGATCTTTAAATGATGTGTCTATTGATGGAGACTTGACTCCTTGGGATATGTACTTAATGTCTAAGAGTAAAGATCCCCCATCTGCTGTGACAACTGAATTTGATCATTATTTAGAGGATGGAATTGAGCCACAACCTGCAAAGTTTGATGTGTTGCTTTAGTGGAAGATAAAGGCGGCAAAGTATCCAATTTTACAAGCTATTGCTAGAGACATATTGGCTATTCTCGTCTCTACTGTGGCTTCAGAGTGGGCTTTTAGTGCTAGTGGAAGATTGATTAGTCCGCATCAAGCCTGACTTCTTCCGGACACAATTGAAGCATTAATGTGTTCACAAAGTTGGGTACGAGAAGAGATGATGAAAGGTATTTTTATCAACTTGCTTAATTCAATTATTTTTGTCTTTATTTATATTATAATGTAATATGCATGCATATGTTTTTGTTTATTTTAGAAGCAGGTGATCAATTAACGTCTGCTAACATTGCAACCGTGTTTGAAGATGATGATCCAGATGCTCCTGGTAATTGTGTAAACATTAATTTACGAATGTTTATGATAACATGTCAATTACTCATTTTATTATTTTAAACTTTATTGTAGATTCTGCTACAGTGGAGATGTTATAAAGAGATGATGGTTTGAGGAGATGAAGTGATGGGTGTTACTACGCATGATTGCACTTTTGTATTTTCGTTTGTTATGTAGTTTATTTGAATTTCGTAATTGGTCATGTCAGGATGATACTTTTTATTAAGATTTACCACGCTCATTTCACTATTTTATGTCAATTTATTTAACTTTTTTAAACAAATGACAAAATGTGAATTTACCCGGAAACCCGACGGGGATTCCCGAACCTCGACGGGGGCGGGGATGGGATGGGAAGTTTAATCCCCGTCGGGGATGGGGACTGGGGTAGTAAGTCGGGGACGGGGACGGGGATTGGGGTCCCCACCCCGAACCCGCCCCATTGCGATGTCTAGTAACGATTGCCATAATCTTGATGTGAACCGTCTTTCCCTATCTGATATAATTGATACAGGAACTCCATGCCTTGAGACAACTTCTTTAAGATAGATTCGTGTTAACTTATCCATCTTATCAGTCTCCTTAATTGGCAAGATGTGTGCAGTATTTTTGTGAGTCGATCCACAATCACCCAAATGTTGTCATAACCTCCAAAAGTCTTTGGCAACTTTGTGATGAAGTCCATGGTTATTCGCTCCCACTTCCACTGGGGTATTTCCGGTTGAACCAAAAATCCTGATGGCTTCTGGTGCTCAACCTTAACTTTCAAACACGTTAAGCATTTGCTGACATACGTAGCAATGTCAGCCTTCATGTTTGGCCACCAGTACATTTCCTTCAGGTCGTGATACATTTTATCTGACCCTGGGTGAATAGCATATCTTGTTTTATGCCTTTCATCCATGATCAACTTCCTTAACCCTTTGAATTTTGGTAGCCAAATTCTGATCATGAAGTACCGACATCCATCGGTCTTGATTTCAAACTGTTTATCCATTCCTCGCAAGGCTTCATCTAGCAGATTTCCCTCCTTGACTGCTTCCTCTTGTGCCTTGCGGATTTGAGAGTTCAAGTTTGACTGTATAGTCATGAACAAAGCTCGGACTCTCAAAGGTTTAACTCGTTCCTTCTGGCTCAAGGCATCAGCTACAACATTTGCCTTAACCGAATGATATCGGATCTCGCAGTCGTAATCGCTGAGCAGCTCAACCCAGCGTCGCTGCCTCATGTTTAACTCCTTCTGATTCAGAATATGAGGCTCTTGTGGTCTGTAAATACCGTGCACTTTGTACTATAAAGGTAGTGCCTCCATATCTTGAGAGCAAATACCACAGTTCTAAGCTCTAGGTCGTGAGTCGTGTAGTTCACCTCATGAACTTTAAGTTGCCGCGATGCATAAGCGATAACCTTGTCTCTTTGCATTAACACACAACCCAATCCGTTGTGTGAAGCATCACAATAAACAATAAAATCTTCTGTTCCTTCCGGTAGGGACAGAATAGGTGCACTACACAATCTTTGCTTCAACAGTCGAAATGTTGTTTCCTGATCTTCACCCCAGTTGTACTTTATGTCCTTTCGAGTCAATTACGTTAAAGACCCAGCTATCTTCAAGAAGTTTTCTATGAATCATCTATAATAACCGGCAAGACCTAAGAACTGACGGATTTCAGTGGGAGTCCTAGGAGTTGCCCAGTTCTTAATGGCCTCGATTTTTTATAGGTTTACTTGAATTCCTAGGCTATTGATCACGTGACCTGGGAATTTGACTTCTCGTAGCAAAAAATTCTACCAAAATTCACACTTAGAGAATTTGGCGTACAACTGTTCCCTTTCTAGCAGCTCCAAAATCAACTTTAGATGCTGCTCATGTTCCTCCTTATTTTTGGAA
>JAANYP010006154.1:0-34630 GCA_020465985.1 Centrapalus pauciflorus
AGTGCTGAAGGCTGAGCCTGCTCAGGACCCTTGTGCCTCTGTTTCTTGGAACACTACACTCAAAAACTTGGGCACTTTGTTTTAAAAGTCTTTTGATGGAAGATAGTGAGTGCCGTGGGGAGGAAGACGATGTATTGTTTTCCTCTTTATGTCAATGATGACTAGATAGTGGTGTGTTGAAAGTCTGGGTGCCACTTTATTTCTGCCAAAAAAGCGATGGATACTATAAAAAAACTCCTAACTTCTTTAGGGAAATGATGCCTTAACATCCCCTTGAACAATCTTATTTTGAGAAAACTGAGCACGTTGGCACGTGAAAAGCACACTCAGGCCGCTGGCATGTTGGAAGAAAATTTGGCCCAACCGGTTCTTTTGGGACTTATACCTGCTGATGAATAAATTATGCCACACAGTATTCCATTTAGGTGAAAAAGTGTGCTTTCAAGAAAGCTACAAGAGATCAGCCAGAGGACCTGCCCTATCCACGTATTGTATTACGGACCAGTATGTAAAGCATCAAGGTGTTAGGTCTGTTATACGGTGTTGCGATCTTGAAGATGCAAATGGTTTTTTGTCGAATGGATTCCTCAGGAAGTGATGGTCGATGAGTGTCAGCCAAAAATTCGGCCATCAATTTGGAAAGTATTAGAAGGATAGCCCATGTGATGGCCTTGACAGAGGCACGGTCAGATGCTCAATATGGGCTATGTATATTGTAGATGATATGAGGGGCCATGATTGAATATGGGAGTGCCTTAGAACATCATCATGTCCTGAACGGCCTGTAGTTCAGGTGTTTTTTCGAGAGTATGGAATGGCAATTGGTTTCTTTGACAAACCTCCATTGAAGATTGGTTGAACGGAGGTTTTAGGTTTGCAACGAAGATGTGGGTGAATCGTTTTCAGAGAGAAAAGAGTAGAGAGAAAAGAAAGGACCGTGGAAGGAAAGGAAAGTTTGTAACTGGTAGTTACAACTGCACGAAATGAGACCTTTAAAGGTTTTGAAAAAGGTTGTGTCCCGGCGCCACCACACATTTGAAATTACGAAATACCCTGCACCCACTTTACAAGATCAAGTTGACTAACTAACAGTCGCGATAAATGACCTAGCAGCTTGAGACAAATACTCAAGTGTTTGTTTTTAAAAATTGGCATCTTTTAATGAATGAAACAGTGACTCCCCCTTAAATAAGCATATGAAGTTGATAATAATGAAGACAAGTTAATCCATGTTTACCATACCAATGTTTGATACTAGGAAAGTGAACCTTCCTACATCAAAAGGTTTTGTAAATAGATCAGCTAACTGATCATCAGTATGTATTTTGGTAACTTGTATTAACTTCTTCTCATTACAATCCCTTATAAATTGAAATCTGATTTCTATATGCTTGGTTTTTGGGAATTTTACTGGGTTTTGCACAATGCTGATTGCACTTGAATTGTCAATATAAATAGGAGTGGATAAGAAGTTCATACCATAGTCTCTCAATTGATTTTGAATCCACATTACCTGTGAGCAGCAGCTTGCAGCTGCTACATATTCTGCTTCAGTGGATGATGTGGAAACAGTTGTCTGTTTTTTGCATTGCCAAGAGACCAGTCTTGCTCCTAAGTATTGACATCCACCAGTTGTGGATTTTCTGTCAATGTTGCATCCACCATAGTCACTGTCAGAGTAGGCTGTTAATGTAAGAGGAGAGTCTTTAGGATACCAGAGGACTAAATGAGGTTGGCCTTTTAGATATCTAAAGATTCTCTTAACAGCAACCAGATGAGAATCCTTTGGAGAGCATTGAAACCTAGCACACACACAGACAGCAAACATAATATCAGGTCTAGAAGATGTTAGATACATTAGAGATCTGTATAAATGAATGTCCACATCTATGCCATCTTTGTCTGTATGGAGCTGCTTGTGAGGATCCATTGGAGTGCTTGCAACTTTGGTGTCTTGATACCCAAACTTTTCCAGTATGTCTTTAACATACTTTGATTGACTTATGAAGAGACCAGTGGGTTTCTGCTTAACCTGCAATCCTAGAAAGAAAGTGAGTTCTCCCATTGAACTCATTTGAAACTTTTTGTGCATTAAAGCTTCAAACTCTTTGCACAAACAATCATTTGTTGAGCCAAAGATGATGTCATCAACATAGATTTGGACAAGCAGAATCTCAGCTTTGATAGACTTAGTGAAAAGTGTTTTGTCCAGAGTGCCTCTCTTGAACCCATTCTGTAGAAGGTATGATGACAGAGTGTCATACCATGCTCTTGGAGCTTGATGGAGACCATAGAGAGCCTTGTCTAACTTGTAGACCCTGTCTGGATACTTGTAGTCCTCAAAACTAGGAGGCTGACATACATAGACCTCCTCTTAAATTGTCCCATATAGAAAAGCAGACTTCACATCCATTTGATACACTTTAAAACCTTTGAAGCTTGCATAGGCCAAAAATAGTCTGATGGCTTCAATTCTTGCCACTGGAGCAAATACATCATCATAATCTATGCCTTCTTCTTGAGTGTACCCTTGAGCTACTAGCCTTGCTTTATTCTTGATGACTATCCCTCTTTCATCTTTCTTGTTTCTGAATACCCATCTTGTACCAATTGCTCTCTTTCCTTTAGGAAGATCAACTAGTGTCCATACATCCTGAATCTTGAACTGTAGAAGCTCTTCCTGCATTGCTTCAATCCAGGATGAATCTTTCAATGCTTCTGATTCCTTTTTAGGTTCCAGTTGAGACATGAAACAAGCATGTTCAAAAGCAGCTAGACTGAATTCAGGAACTGCTTGTTCAGCAGCAGCAGATTCATTGTGAACCATTTTCCTTGTTTGTACAGGAGTACTTGGATCACCCAGTATTTGATTTAGAGGATGATACTTGTGAACTCTGAGGGTAGGCTCTCTTTCTGTCTGAAAAGAGGATCCAAGATTTGTATCATCTCCATCAGGACCAGTGAATGGTTCAGCTTCTGGAACAGCTTGACTTGAATCTGGGACTGGTTCCCTTTGTGATGGAGCTGTGCTCTCAGGACTTGGGAGTGGCACTTCAGTGTCTAGATTTGTATCATGTTGAGCATTCAGAACCCCTGGAGGGTCACATGACAGAAGTGGTATAGTGGTGTAATCATCCCAATTTGTTGAATCTGCAGCAGTTTGAAACTTTGTGCCAACAGCTTGAGAATTTGTATTGGCTGCATGAGAATTTGTGTTGGCAGCTTCAATCCTGTATGCATCAGCTTCTGCAGTATACTCAACAAAGCTCAGAGAATTTGTTAGTGAATCTAAATCAAACAACCAATCAGGACCGGTGCCTTTGACATTTGCAGTATTTTCATTAAATTCAACATTGGCACTTTCTTCAATAGTTTTAGACACACTGTTATATACTCTATAGGCTTTGCTTTGCTTTGAGTATCCTACAAAAAATCCTACTTCAGCCTTACTTTCAAACTTCCCTAAGTGAGTCTTAGTATGAAGAATAGTACATGGACATCCAAAAGGCTTGAAGAAAGCTATTAGGGGACTTCTGTTGTGGAATAACTCATAGGGAGTTTTTCCTTGAGATTGAACAACTTGAACCCTATTCAGAACATAACAGGCTATATTGACAGCTTCTGCCCAGAAAGTCATTGGCAGTTTTGAATCAGCTAACATTGTTCTAGCAGCCTCAATTAATGTTCTGTTCTTTCTTTCAGCTACACCATTTTGCTGTGGTGTTCTTGGTGCACTATATTGTCTAGCAATACCTTTGGACTCACAGAAACTGTTTAGAATGTGATTTTTAAATTCAGTTACATTGTCTGATCTTATCACCTTAGCTTTTGAGTTGGATTGGTTTTCTATCTTAAGGATAAAAGACTTAACTAGCTCAGCAGTTTCATCTTTAGACCTAAGAAAGTAAACCCAAGTAAATCTGGTGAAATCATCAACAATAACTAAACAATAAGCCCTTTTATTCAAACTCAAAACAGATGTTGGACCAAATAGATCCATATGAATCAGGTGAAGAGTAGATGAGATTGAATTTACTTCTTTGGCCTTATGTGAAGTTTTGTGTTGCTTGCCTTTAAGACATGCTACACAATGATCATCACATATGAACTCCTTTTGTGGTAAGCCTCTTACCAGATTCTTTCTGACTAAAACATTCATGGACTTGAAGTTCATGTGACACATCCTTCTATGCCAAAGAGCAGACTCATTTGATGATGCTTTGGATATCAAACAGCTTAAAGTATTTGATTTGGATAAAAGATCTGTGTCCAAACAGTAGACATTGTCCTTTTTTGGTGTTCTCAGTAAAACAAGATTTTCAGGAATTTTGAAATCTTTTGAAAGGACAATGCACTCAGAATCTGTAAACAAAACAATGTTTTGTTTGTCACAAATTTGAGAGACACTTAATAAATTATACTTAAGCTGTTCAACATACAAAACATCATGGAAAATCATGTTGCCTGCATTAACAGTACCTTTACCTGTAACCTTACCTCCTTTTGAGTTGCCTCCAAATGCAACAAATCCTCCATCAAAGCCTTTGAAATTTGACAAGCACTCAGAATTGCCTGTCATGTGCCTAGAGCATCCACTGTCCAAATGCCATCTTGTTTTATGAGGTGACCTGTGGTTGCCCTGCACAAATAAAAGCTTAGTCAGTAGTGGAGTAAACCCAAACCAAATTGGTTTTGGGTTGGCCTTGTGCATTGACATAACTAAATACTGTTTTTGACTTCTTATATTTAGTGAGATCTACTGATGGAGTCTTTGGAGAGTATTTAGTGATTATATGAGGTATCCAGGTATTTTGATCATCTTTTCTTCTAACAGTCTCAGATGATTCACTAACAGTTCCAGATTTATGCTTAGCAGCTTGATCTGTGTTTTTAATGCTAACAACTTCAGAATTTGCACTAACAGCTTCAGAATTTGGCTTAGCAGTCTAATCTTTTGTATCAGCAGTTTGATCTGAAGATTTGTCCTTGACACACCATATTTGTTTAAAACTTAATTTAGGCTTTGCCAAAACTTGTTTTTGGTGTGTGGACTGTTTTTTATTAACTTTTAAAAGCCTGTGATCAACTGTTTTCTTTGGAACTGGTGTAGCAGAAGGTTTGACCTTTGAATTTTTTGCCTGAGTAGGACTTGATTTCTTTTGATTCACAGTCTGTTTTGCAACAGCTGGTTTATAAAAACAATCCTTGGCCAAGTGATTCTTCCTGCCACAGTGAAAACACCTTTTGACTATTTGAATTGGAGAACCAGATTTATCTGACAATTTCTGGTTCTTATTCCTCTGATTTCCCCTTACCTGCTGTTGTTTGGGAAACTTTTGAACACCATGCTTTTGGCATGTGCAGACAGGAACATTTTTACCCTTTTTATTATTCTTTGAAGAAGATGCAGTGTTACAGTTAGAATATACAGAAACTTGTGGAGCAGCATTGCATACACTTATCTTCTCTTTTCCTTTCTTACTAGGGGCTTGGATCTCTATGGGTGCACTCATTGTTTTGTATTCCTTCTCAACTGCTGTGCACTCATACTCTCTATTTTGAATCTGATCTTCTTTAGATTCAGGGCTGGTATCAAGGATAGGATCTACAGTAGTCATAGACTTATCTAATGGTTCATTGACAAGTCTATCAGCAACTTCACTCATTGGATGAATGTATTTGTTGTTGTATGGGGGTGGAGTAGCCCTGTAGCCTATGCCTTCTTTGGGATTAACCTGAGATTTTACCCTATCTTTAAATTGGACTTCCATTAGGTGTTCCAGCTTTTGATTAGTCAATTTGAAGTTACCTAGATCTATATTGACAGATTCTAGTTTCTTATTAGCCTCTAACACCTTTTGTTCAGTCTCTTCTACCTTTTTATTCAGGGATTCTATTTTCTTATTTAGCTCCTTTTTCTCCCACTCATGATATGTTCTATCATGTCCCATTTGAATCTCATTATCCTTATAGTCATTGATCTGTTTTTCAAGATCTTCTATGGCTTGCATATATTCATATCTCCTTTCTTCCATCTTAGCTAGAGTTTTGCACATGCTCTCATTATGGTCTCTGTACTTTTTAACCATATTTTTGCATGATTGAGAGCAGAGTTTAGAATTTACCTCAGATGGTAGTTCAGTGGAGGAGACATTTGATGTTTCTGCCATTAGAGCTTGATTTTGAAACTCTTCCTCTGTCTGATCACTCCAGTCAAACACATTGTCTTCTTGAGAGACAAGTGCTGTTGATGATGATGTCTGATCAGGCTGTGGAGTCCTTGATGACTGTTGACCTTGAGATCTACATTCTCTGGCAAAGTGACCAAGCTTATGACATTTATAGCACTCAACTTTTGACTTATCAAAAGCTGGTTTGCCTTCTGTTCTGGCTTGAAAGTTGGTACTTCCAGTTCTTTTAAGAAACCTTTTGGCCCTCATGGTCAGCATTGCATGTTGCCACTTTAAATCCATCTCTTCAAGATCATCTGGATGAATTTGTTCTAATTCTTCAGCATTTAGAGCAAACAGTCCATCATTGGCAACAAAAGCCTCATAGTGAGCTTCAGCAGAGTTGCCGTCACCACCTGAAAAGGAATCACTGCTATTAGATTTTTTACAAGACAGAAGAGCAGTATTGTGATTATAAGAAAAGGATTTCTTTTTAGTATCAATCTCAGTCTCAAACACTCTCAGACTGTTGTACAGATCATCCAGTTCTATCTCATCAAGAGTGTCTTTTGTTCTCCATTGTGCAGCATACACTGTCCATTCTTCTCTAAGAGATCTGAGAAACTTTCTGTTGACTTCATCTTGATCCAGGCTGACTTTTGCACTTTCCAGTTCACTTATCAGTTTGTTGAACCTGTCAAAGATTTGAGTAAGGTTTTCATTCTTGCCACCAGAAAAGTTCTCATACTGCTGTTTCAAAAGATCCTTTTGATTTCTCTTGGTACTGGCATTACCAGCAAATCTTTTCTCTAAAGCATTCCAAAGAGAATGAGCAGTATAAAACTTTTTGAACTGATGTTGATAAGCATTAGGAATGGCTATTTGTAAAAGTGTAAGAGCTTTCACTTCATTCATTCTAGCCTTTCTTTCAAGTTCAGTTTTTGGAGGAGTTTTGACTGGTTTACCCTCATCATCAAGTTCTGGATCAACTACAGGAGGAAATTCAACAGTTTCCCATATGGCATAATCAATAAATTGAATATGCTGTTTAATCCTGAGTTTCCACATTTCAAACTCAGTGGGCTTGAGCATAGGCACTTTGAGTCCTTGCCCAGATCCACTGCTACTATTTTCAAATTCCATTGCAAAAGATTAAAAATTTAAAAGAAAACTTTCGACTTGAAAAACAAAGAACGACCTGGCTCTGATACCACTTGTCAGGATCTAAAACTAATTAACAAAGACTAACTGATTTGAATTTATCAGAGTATAAATCAATAATCTTGCTTTGAATCAAAGTTTAATTAAGAAGTTTGCGGAATAACGCTTAATTATTTTAACAAAAGCTTTCAGAATCAATAGCAGATAAACACAATAAATAAACAAGACTGCTTGTATTGCTGATTTCAATGATTACAATCACCTCTAATCTGTTTGATTAGACGAAGAGCACAAACTGTTCTTAGGGTTTTACAACCTTAGAGGCTTATGAAAACTTAAACAAAAAGCAATTACAAACTTGAATATGCAGAAAACTCCTATACAATAGAAAGACCTATTCTATGTATTTATATTGCTTCTTGATTTGTTTCCTTGAAGGACTATGACTTCTCTGATAGTAGATATGCTGGAATCTTCGTGTAGATATCTTTTCCTGAAAATCAGCACTTTCTGTTTATGAAACTGTTGAGCAGCTTGAATCACTTGACAGCTTGAACAGAGCAGCTCGAGTTGATTTACTCTGGCAGCTTGAACTTTTACACTGGCAGCTCGAGTTTCTTCAACTAACAGCATGAACTTTGTATTTACATGTAAACTCTACTAACAGTTTGAGAAGTCTAACTAACAGCTTGAACTTACTTAGACTATTTCCCAACATAGTATAGGGGTTGTATGTGTAAATACACAATACTTGAGTATTGTGTATAAATAGAAGGTTAGTGTTTCTGTTTGTGGGGTTCTCAGATATCACATACACGGTTGCATGTTGAACAGTGAGAGAGAAGTGTTGTGCAAGAAACAATGCTCCCAATGTAATATTCTTCTCTCTTAATCATTCAACATATTGTATTCCATGATTTGTTGTTAGTTGTTTATAATTGTTGTTAGATGTGATTGAATTGCTGAAATTTGGATTCACAATTATAATGTGTTGGACTATAAAGTGCATAGGTGCACAAGATTAACAACTAAAATTACCATTGGAGTTTGTTAATGCACATGATGGATACGATATTAGTTTTATAAAAAAAAATTTGAAGAATGCCGATAGGATGATATCCACTCAGAATGATAAGATTGTTACGAGACTTAGAAATGTCAAGATGATTTAATCAATGTGGCGTATTACCGAGATTCGAATTATATGTAAAAATTTAAGACAGAGATGTAAGCGAGATATTGATTTAATTAATTTCATGTGATCTCGAGGACGAGATCAATCCAAATTGTAGGAGATTGTAACACCCGCAAATTTCGAGGTAATTAATTCGTTTCGAGTCATTTAATTTAATTATTTAATTCAAGAAATGATAGATTAACTATCAAATTTGGTGGTTAACTTTTAAATATTTAATTTCATAACTTTAATGAGATAATAGTAAATACATATATAAAGGTAATATATAAAAAAAAAAGAGAGAAGGAAAGATTATAACAAACCCAAAAGGATCACCATTCACCACCTCCATCATTTTTCTTCCTTTCATTTCTTTATATGTCAAGAACACACACATACAATCTTGAATTTGGTTTTTTTAAGCTGGAATTCAAGGATTGATCAATATTCTCATCATCATCAATCCAAGTTCTTAACCTTGAGGTAATCATTTTGAAACTCAACCAATATTCTCGTAAGCAAATTCTGTTAATATTGAAACTCATAAGATGAGTATAAGTATGGTTCATTACTCTGAAGATAAATAGCCAACAACATCTAATATCACCATTTTCTTCATTTTCTTGATGTAAAAGCTTGAAGTTCTTCAATGGAGGTTTTAGTGGGTTTTAATGATTGACCCAAAAATTTATATAAAATCAATAGAAAAGTGATTGGAAGCTATATCAAAAGAGTTTTAGAAGCTTAATTTCAGATTTGAGAATTTTTGAGTGAGTTTCCAATATGTTTGGATTTGATTGTGTTATTGAGCAAAGCAAATAAATATGAGAATATGGGATCAAGCTAGTAAATAGAAGTAGAATAATGGGGTGTGAGTGTGTGGGATTTGGGTGGAGAAGCAGGCGGCGACGGCGCCGGCGACATGGCCGGAGGCCACCGCCCCTTTTTCCTTTTCTGCTGGCCGGCTGCCTGGTCCCTTTTCTCTCCTCTCTTTTTTTTTTGTGTACGTTCCAGCTGAGAGAGTTAGGAGCAAAGGTTTTCTTTTATTTATTTTTATTTAATTCTCTTATTTTGGTTAGGTTAAGTGATGAGTTAAGTGGGTTGGTGACTTGGTGTTCATTTTTCCTTGTTTTTGTTTAGTCCACCGAGAGGGATATAAATGAGAATGGGTTTAATTTGTTGGCTTTAAGAGTTGGCTTCTAAATGCTAAATTGGGTTGAATGTTCTTTTAATGGATTGTTACATTTTTTTATTTCGTTGGGTTTTCTTAATTAGAAATTGATGATCTAAATTATTTCCTAGTTGAGTTATCATGTGAGTTAATTTAGGTGGATTACATGATTAATATGAAAGGTTAGTGGTTAATTAATTTACTTAAAAGTAAATATATAGATTTCATTGGATAGAAATATCAATGAGTCACATAAATTGTAATGAATAAAAAATTTAACAATTGGTTAGGAAGATTATGATGTTGTTAATAATTTAAATAATCATAAACATAAGTGGTTATTTTAATGGACTAAAATTTACGAAACAATTCAAGGGTCAATAATTTTTATATGAAGGGTTACGAGCTTATTACGACTAAAGTATTATTAAATTTAGAAATTTAATATAGGTTTAATAATTAAAAAAAATGTAAATGTTCGATCCTAATAATCATATACAATAAATGGATATTTTCCGAATTAGTCTCCAAACTTTAATTAATAGAATAGCCGACTTTAGTTAAATGGGTTAAGGAATTGATATATAGACAATATACTTTTATATCAGGACTCTAGTGATTCGATCGAGATTTGTGGCTCTCGGTAGTGCTTTCGGCTGATTTTCGATTAGTCGCTTGGCGGGTTACAGATTACGAGCACTGTGAGTAATTGATTTAATTTCACAAGTGATCATACATGATGTATTTGCACTGAATATCTCATTCGTTACAATTGCCATGATTATTGTTTAAGTACCATGCTTAGCCTTGAATGTTGTTATTTATTTCGTTGCCATGAGCCGATATCTGAGAACCCTTTCCCCAGTATGCGTACTGTGTATTATGTGGATTAACTGAGGTTTCTGTGTGCTTCCGAGTTGCATGTCGGGCGAGCCGCATGTTTTGTACACGTGCTAACCGAACCAGTCGTACGCCGTGTACTTGTTATCGGGCAAGCCGGTAACAATACCCTGTTCGTGTATGCTAAATCGAGCGAGTCGTAATGCTACACATGTTGAATTTGAGCTGATATTTGTGTTGACCATGTTATATATGTTTGTCTGTGCTTTTAAATCTGTTACTCGCTAGGCGGCGGCTTACCCCGGTTGTGGGGGCAACTTTTCAGGTTTAGCTGATCAGGGAAAGACACTAGCTTCAGGATCTTGAGTTTGATTGCTCGTGGTATCAGGAATACTTCCGCATTTACTCTGATTTATATTTTGTACTGGGGATGGGTAGATCCCTAGACTTTCGATTTGGTTGTAATAACTAGAGATTTTATTTTAGCGCACTCTGAATGTGTTGGTTTTAGCTTATTTATGCATCGAAATTGAAGTTTGATATTAGAAAGCGTTATTTTATTTCTTCGAGGTTTATTCAAGAGTTGTAGTAAAAGCGCCACGTTATTAGAACGGGGCGTTTCAATTTACCATATCAGTGTAGTTACTAGTTACACGTACCATATCGACAAGTTATTTTGGAGTACAACGTGGATTTTGATCTATATAAATAATTCAGAAAATCCACATAAGCATATAGATCCTTTTCATACTTCTAAAAACACAAATATTAGATCATTACCGGTAGATACGGTGATCAAAAGTACCAGCTCAACAATAAATATTATGTACAAGTACCAATGGGATTAAAAAATAACTAGATTAGTCATTTGAGTAATTTCAGTAAAGTAACATACATTTGTTTGACTTTAACCTTAAATTTAAACACGATAAATTTAAGGTTTTCTCTTTTTATCTAAAAATGTTTAAAAAAAAGAAAAAAAAAACAAAAAAGCACGAAAAATGACCCGCACAAAGTTGGTTTTTAGGTTTTAAAAACCACACATTTTGGTTTCGGTTTCAATTTTATACAAAAACAACATCATGCACAGTCCTAACTCTTATAAAGTTAATTAATTTATATAATCTTAAAATTAATAATTTATAAACTTACAAATAATGAAAATAAAATTGTTTGCCGATTAAAAATAAATTTTTAAATAAAATACTAATTAACAATAGTAAATTTAAGTAAAATGCTAAAAGAATATTTATATTTATAAATAAAACAATGGTATAAAACTTTGTACTAATTAACATCATAAAACCATTAGACTTTGTACTATAAATGGAAAATAATAAAACCATTAGACTAAAAGAGTCATAGTTGAAAATGGTAAAAATGTCATTATCACAAAGTTAACAATTTGACCGTGAAGTTTAATGGCCCAGGACTAAAACCGGAAAAAATTAGCAAAATAGGGATGAAATTTGAGATTATTAAGGTTGGAGGAATGTATTAAGGTTGGAGGAATGTATCTGGGTAACTAATCAAATCACAGGGACGAAAAATGTCTTGTACTCAAAATTTTATTTATTGGACAAAGAACCCCTTCTTTGACGACACCTATTCTTCGGCGAATCCCGCTACTTTGGCTGATTATATTTAGAAGCTAAAATAGAATTTAGATAAATGAAATCAAACACAATCAGAGGGGATGAAGTCATCGAAGCGCCGGCCGGAGGTAGAAAAGAAGGGATGAGGTGAATGGGGCCATGGGTTAGAGATTAGGAAAAAATAGTTAAGAGTTTTAATCGAAAAAGTCACTAACTTTGGTGGTTTTTTATGCAAAAATTAAGTTTAAAAATTTCACATGTAATGCCACGTATGCGTTAACTAAGTTGAGTTTGCCATGTGAACGCCACGTGCGTGCCACGTAAGCATAACAACATAATAAATTCGCAAGATTTTACCAAGTGGAGGTTTTTATGCAATAGAAAATAGTTGGAGATTTTAATCACAAAAATGATTCAGCTTAAGGGGTTTTTACGCAAATTTCCCTTTATATTATACTTATAGATTTATAGTTATTTATTGATATTTAAAGATTAATAATTCTGTTTGGCATGCAACTTATGATATTTTAAAGTTTTGTTTTTAGAAGCTTCAATCCTTTTTAATCTATACGTTGTGTTTTAATGAATTTTTATTAGGAGCATATTAAACCGTCAGTTTTTAAACCATAAGCTATTTCAAGTATATTTTTAAAGTAGGTTGATTTTATGAAAATTAAAATTACCCAAATAATCTTAATTAGTTATGATTTTAATTCAGTTTATTTATTTAAATGTGTTTTATGTGATCATTTTATATATTTCTCGTTCTAGCTCTAATCATTTTACCAAACACATTTATTATTAAAAGATTCTGCTACCATCTCTAGTTATAATTAAATTCCAACAACAGAGAATTTTTGTCAAATAGATCCTAGCTCGTTAAACTCAAATTCTAAAAATAAGATTTAGGGTGAATTACAATTTTCGTCACTGTGCTTATATAAAAATTATGGTTACCATCTTTTTCATGATAAAATTACAATTACAGTACTTATAGTTGGCGTTTTGTTATGCTTTTGGTCCTTTCTCCAATATTTTTTTTAAAAAAATGACAATTTAACCCTTTCACTTTATTTCATGTTTGGTCCCTAATCCAAATATTTCTTTTTTATGTCATTTTCTTAATGATTTATTATTCTTTTATTATTTATTTAATATGTTGTCTTATTATTACTATTAAAATTTAATTGAAGTAATAAATTATTAAATAAGTTTTATTTTCATTATTTATTTGACATTATTATTACTAATTGATAGACCCAGTCATATGAGTACCAAAAAATAACCCAACACACACTATATAGATAGGGTAAGTGGGATCGAATCCACAGGGATAGTCAGGTCGTTGATTGAAATTGTAATCATTTGCTTTTAATTAATAAACCACTGTTGATTACTACTATTGCGGTCTGACACGAAAGAGTTGGGTTATAGAGTTTCACTTAAGGAGAACAGGTGTTTGCTCTCTTGTTATACATATTATGGAAATTCGAAATGTTCAAGATACAATTTTTATGGGAATGAACTAGACTTCACAATCGATGCTCTTAAGACAACGTATACCGCTCAATTAGTTGTCTTCCTTTCTCATACTAAGTTAGCACAACCAATTATATCAATATAAACTGTTTCATACAACATCCATTGTCTAATCAAGTTCATTCATTCAAATGCATGATCCATTACCCCTTAATTACAAACCAAAACTGAATATAACATAACATTCGTTCATGCCATAATATGCAAACTCAAGAACAAACACCGTAATGTATTTAGCCCAACATGATTTGGACTTGCACACAAACAACAATTGACATAATGAAGTACATACTAACTACCAACAAGTGTGTAAAACACAAGGAATTAGCTGCTACAATGCTTGGTCGATGATCTCATTTGTTGTTTTCTCCCGCTGATCGCCTCCAAAAGCTCCCCTTCGTAGGGGAAAAACGGGCCTAAAACGAGCGTCCTTGATATCGTCCAATTTGTACATGTTTTATCGGACAATATCTCGTGTTTTACATATCTTTTTGGTTAATTTTCGTCTCAAACCCGATCTTATAGGTTTATGTTGTCATTTCAGGTGTTGGTTGAATAAATTGGAGTGAAATGAGCTGAAACAACCAGAACTTGGCGAGTTCACACACATACTCGGCGAGTTCACACAATAACAGAATGTCTGATCTGCTCAGAACTCGGCGAGTTCCCCAGCCATACTTGGCGAGTTCGCCCAATTCCAGAACCAAACTCCCAAGAGGAACTCGGCGAGTTCAACTCATACTCGGCGAGTTCACCTGAAATCTGATAAATTCTGAATATTCCTGATAATTTCCAGATCAAATAGGGAGTCGACAACGCATGAACTCGACGAGTTCCATCACCAAACTCGGCGAGTTTCCCCTGTTTGAGATCGAATCAGGAGCTGACAGCACATGAACTCGGCGAGTTCTTCCCCTGTACTCGGCGAGTTCTCTCCAGCCTATAAAAGGAAGATTCTGCTCATTTAAGAGGGTGACGAATTTTTATCAAATTTTTCATACACAATTTCTCTGGTTTCTTGAAAAAGAAGGAAGGCAAGGAAGGCATCATCTTGGAGTTTTGTCTTAAAGGATTGCATCTTCATCAACATACGTCATTAGGGGAGTTTTTCGTATATTTAAGTTCATCTTAATATTTGAAATGCTTGCTTATTGTATGATGGTGTTTTACTCCATTAGCATGGAGTAGTTTTGCTATGTAATCATTTGGGTAGCAAACCCTAGACATTGGATGACTTATATTTGTATGTAATCGGATGGTATATCGATGTTTGCGTATTTTGAATGAAAATCTTGTTATTATGTTTAGACTTGTTAAACTTGCTATGAATGCTTTATTATTTCCATAACGAGAGTTCGAAATAGTTGGTATTTGTTTTTGATAAACCAAACACCTTGGTGAAGTTGAATCTTTCTACTAGAGATGGTGAAAGAGTAGGTTTAATCGGTGTTTTCATAATAATAAGAGGGGATTTATGTTTTTATGAGAATATAGCATGAATTTTATGTATTTGGTTTTTAACCGAATAATCTTTCAAAAGACGTAAACTTGTTGTGAACATTCGGATTTGCATAACTCAAGTTTTGAACATTTAAAAGAGGTTTTCGTGTTCACGTCGTGAGTTATGGGATTATTGTGCTATATTGAGAGACCTATATAGCTAGATGATCATTGTTCATATGTTAAATAATCGATATTGTATTCATGTATAAGAGATTTGAGTGGATATGATATTGGTTGTTATGATAAATTAGTATCAAACATAACTTAGAGATTTGTGTGTTTGTTGCTTTGGAATCATAACTAGTATATTATCTGATTTGCGCGTTAAATTGTTCATCCGATGTTTAAGGGGAGTGATCCCATTTGATTACATGTTTCCTTTTATCAAAAATCTTGGTATTTAATTCCTTAGGATTGTGTGTGTAGTTTTGATAAATCTTTAGTCATTAATTTAGTTTATTCATAAGTTTAAACCAATTTAAATACATAGCTAATTATTAACCGACGACTTATTATCATCATTCCACCAGATTGTCCCTAAGTTTGATACCCGAACTTACATAAGCTATACCAGTATACGACAGGTGATACTTGCCTATTTGTCCGCTAGTTTTAGTTTATTTATTTCCATTTCTTAATTAAAATTAAGGTGTGCTAGCGGCACATCAGTCATCCTCAGTAAAAACGAGCACCTCTAGGTAAAAACGAGAGACCCTCCTTTTTGGTAACCGTCCCATTCAAAAGCAACTCTCCTGCAGAAACCGGCGCACTAGCGTCGGCCTCAGCGTCTAGGACGCAGGCAGAACGCCGGAATCCCACATCAGGCATTGAGCTCATGTCCAGCTTCTAAAATTACACATTTTTCATCTTGATTCAGCGTCTAGGAAGTTGCCTTGGACGCCCAAGCATTTTAAACTTTTTCCTCTGGCGTCCTGGACGCTGGCTTGGACGCCGAACACTTTTGAGCTCCTCAAGCTGTCATTTTGCCTCTTTTTCCTACTAATCACCTACAACAAATCACGTCGAAAGGTAACGGTATAAATGTTATTTTCTTTAACAAAAAGTATATAAGAATGATACTATTATTTATTATGACCTGTTAATTTTATATATTTCTAAATATATATATATATATATATATATATATATATATATATATATATATATATATATATATATATATATATATATATATATATATATATATATATATATATATATATATATGAATAGTAATTATTTTCTTATATTTTTAAAAAATTTTATTATATTATATTGTATTATATTTAATAGGTTAGTAGAGTTTTAAATTTTGTTTGATTTGATTTGAATTTGAAAGTAGATTATATTAGATTTGGATAGATATGATTTAAATTTCTTCATTTTTATCAAAACATATAAATGTCACGTGTCGATTCATGGTGATGAAACGTGGCTTCACCAGAATTGAGTATAGTTACTCTTTTATTAGTATTTTATAGATTTAATAGAAAAAAAGTTTATAAAGAAAAAAACCAACATGTTTTCACGTTTCTTACATTTTCGTCCATTCATGTTATTTTTTCTAGAAAAATCCTCAAGCTAATTTTTTCTTATTGGTTTAGTGAAATTTGACAATTAGAACCCGATTTTTCAGTTTTTAAAAACCTGATTTACTAATTATAATCGGGCTCTAATAGTCAAATTTCACAAAACCAGGAAAAAATTAACTTGAGGATTTTTCTGGGAAAAAATAACATGAACGGACGAAAATGCAAAAACCGTAAAAACATGTTTGTTTTTTTCATTATAAACAGAGAGAGAGAGAGAGAGAGAGAGAGAGAGAGAGAAGATGAAACGCCCCGTTCTAACAACCAAATCGAAGGTCTAGGGATCTACCCATCCCAATTTCAAATTCGGAATATTTACAAATTTTGCGGAAGTCTATCTGATACCACGAGTCCTCAAACTCTTGACCCTGAAGCTGTGCTTTCCCCTTATCAGCTAAACCTGAAACATTGCCCCCACAACTGGGGTAAGCCGTCGCCTAGTGAGTAACAGATTTAATAGCACAAATAAACATGAATAACATGAATGATACAAGTATCGGCACAAAGTCAACATGTGTAGCACCAGGCCTTCCCAGCAGTGCGTCCACGAATAGGTTGTCTGTGTAGCATCCGGCCTTCCCAGCAATGCATACACAGTAACACAGCTTGCGGCACTCCCGACTTACAGCGTATAAAATAACATGCAGCCACACAGGCATGCAATCATCACATAAATACACAGTATGCATACCGGGGAATAAGGGTTATCATGTAACCAACTCATGGTAATGAAATGAATAGCAGGTATCAAAGGCAACAAGACAGTGAAATTAATAAGCATGGTATAAGAAAGAAACAAATAACCAGTACAAAACATATCATAAATGATCATTCATGAAATTAAATTAATTACTCATAGTGCTCGCCAATCTGTAACCGCCAAGCGACTAACCGAATATCAGCTGAAAGCACTACTGAGAGCCACCCGTCCCAATCGAATCACTAGAATCCTGATATAGAATTATACTTCCTATTTATTAATATTCTTAGCTCGAAAAATGTCCAATATCCAATTCTATTTATTAATTTAATATTTTAGTGACTAATTTGGTGTACTTTGATTTATTAGTTGATATGTTAACAACTGACATATATAAAAGTTTTAACTTAATTTAATTTATTGACACGATATAATAATCATTCTATAACAAATATATAAAAATCCGTCGATAGAATTTTATAATTTTACAGATCAATAAATCAATTGCCAAATTCATTTAAGTTAATCAAACAAAATCCAATTAATAGCCCAATTATTTAAATTATATAGATCCCAAAAGGAAAACTTCATAACTTAGTCCAAACTAACCTTAAATGTCCATTTATATTAATTTAATGTTCTAACCCAAAATTATTTAATTAAATTTCAAATCCTTTTCTATATTATATAACTAGCAATATCCATATGATAAACTTAACAATTACGCAATAAAATAATTTTGTAATGGACTTAGAAAATAAAATTAACTCAAACCCAATTTAGTTGAATTAATTAATCCAACATAACATTTATATTTTCAATTCACTTAATTTAATAATCAACCCAATCTAAATTAACCTAAAATAGACCCAAAAGTCAAATAAATATTTAGTCCACCTATCTAAATTAACAGAAGCCCATTAAGTTTAAACCCAAAACCCACTTTAATCCTCCATATATATATTTTAGCCATAATCCATTATTATTTTAGAAGCCCAAAGAAATAAAAGAATTGTCCAGCCCAAACCTCTAAACCTAATTAATCAGAAAAAAAGAATAAAATAAATAAAATGAAATAAAGGAAAAAAAATGGAGTTTCTCTTTTCTCCCTTCTCACTGCAGCCAACCAGAGAAGAAAAGAAGACAACCTCTTTAGCCCATTCTCTCATCTCCCTCCTCGGTACACACAAATAGAGAGAGAAAGAAGAAACAACGCCGGTGACCACCAAACAGGGCGGCGGGTCGCCGGCTTCCGGCGCTGAGCGGACCACCACACACACCCACAACTAATACTCTCTCCTCTCTCTCTCTCTCTCTCTCTCTCTCTCTCTCTCTCTCTCTCTCTCGACAAAAACTCAGAAACAAAAAGGCAGACCGA
The DNA here is from genome assembly GCA_020465985.1 of Centrapalus pauciflorus. Taxonomy (NCBI): domain Eukaryota; kingdom Viridiplantae; phylum Streptophyta; class Magnoliopsida; order Asterales; family Asteraceae; genus Centrapalus; species Centrapalus pauciflorus. The sequence continues at coordinate 18,824 of JAANYP010006154.1, forward strand.
GCAGCCGCCGGTGGCCACCGCCACCGCTGAATCTCGCCGACCGAACTCCCAAATCCGAATTTCTTATTCACATAGCATTCAAATCTGATTTCTAATCAGTTTTCTAATGTTTTTATAAATATTTTCAGATTAAAGCTCAAAAACATTAAAAATCTTCGATGAACTCATTGATGGAGTTTTAAGCTTTTCAAAAGATATACAAATGAAGCTGAGTGTCCAGAAATTATTGGTTGTTTATTTTTCATATTTTATAATTCTATCAACAACATTGTATGGATTCTAGTATTCCTTTGAATAACACATACTGGAATTTAAAATTATTTGGGTTTATAGTATTACCTCAAGATATCAATATTGTGCTTTGATTTGATGATGAGGATAATAAAATTTGTTGCTCCACCATTAATTTCAGCCCAAATCTTCAATATTTTTCAGAAAAGTGTGTGTGTGAGTTTGATATGAAGGTGAGAATTGGTGATGAAATTTGTAATATGTATTCCCGTAAATATTTCAGCACCTTTAATGTTTCTTATCAAATACAAGAAGAATCAATGCTCAATAATTGTGTAATGATGAAGAAGACAAAGAGAATGTTGGGAGAATACAAAAAGTGGCGGCTGGATAATTTCTCTCAAATGTCAACCGTGTATTCAATACTAAACCCTAGGAGCCTATTTCTAGGCTCCTTTAATTAAGTATTACATAATGGCAACTTTGGCCCCTTGACTATTACATAAACATAAATTACAAAGGAAACAAATACAACACTAAATACAAAGACAATAACTATTACAAAACAACTCCCTATGATCGAAATAAAATATCTAACAATCTCCCCCTTTCCGATCATTTAGGAGGTCCTGGAACTTTAGCGTGGTCCGTTGATTCTCGGAGTCCAAGGATGACGTCGAAGCATCTGGTCACTTGTCTCGTATGAAGCCGTTCGTTCAGGAAGTCTATGCCGCTGAGTGTATCCTGTATCTCCTTTGGTGAGCATCTTTGTTCAGGATCTGGTTGAGCATCATAATCTTGTACTTTCTTTGTAAGAGCAGCTCGAACCAATCGAAGTGTACCATCGGAGTAGCAAGGAAGATCCTCAAAGCGCATATACCTTTTGTAGCCCTTGTAGTTGACAAAAATGACACCCGGATCTCCAGAAAGTACAACTCTGTAAGCCGGGTGGTGGGCTAGAAGAAAACTGTCCTGTTCTGGTGCTCGTAGGCCCACCTTAACCATCGCGCTCTCGATCTCCATTTGGAAGTCTATTAGGCACATTATGATCGAGTGTCGGTTAATGCTTCATACTAGGGCACCTACAACTGTCATGTGGGTTAGACGTTTTCTGATACGATTTTTCAAACTGTTGTGAAGGAACTCAACGTCATCCGCACTTATGAAGTCTAGGTGATATTCGAAGATGTCATCTCCTGTCCCATCTTTTCTTTCCACTTGGTAGGAGGGATAGAAGACTTTGGCTCTCTTACACATGGTTATTGTTTTGAGTTTCTTAATCTTCGATTTTGACACCTTTGACCTTCTTTCCCGGAGCATCAGTTGGTAGTATTCGGCCTGTTCAACTTTGGAAACATTTGTAAGTTCCATAAGTAGGCGTCTGCTGAAGGATCCAGGCTTCTTTCTGAATACCATCTTGAATCTTTCTTCTAGGTACGGATTCTGAAACCGCTCCGGGGGAAATTTCTGCAAGAATTCTTTAAGGCCTTGAACGGGGGGTTCTTCGATTTCGTCCTTTTTGGCTTCAAGAAGCTTTATGATAGTCCCCCGCCGTTCTTGTCGCATTTTCTCCTTTTCTTCCTAAGGCAGTGTTTGAACCTTTCCTTTTGTATAATGGTCCACCCAGAATAAATCATCTTTTCTATAAACACCAGGGCCTTCCGGAGTTTCATCGAAGCAATCGACCCTTTTGGTTTGGGAGGGACCTGGAAGTTCGGTTTGTTGGATTGGAGGAGGGCTTGGGGATCTTGGAGGGCTAAGGACAATATGGGATTCTTTTAGTGACTAAGGAGCTTGGATGGATGAAAGGATTTCTTCTTGATGGGCTGGTGGTGGTGAATTCAGGAAGTCAAAGGAAGAGGATGAAGATTTTTTCGTTGGAGATTCAGGTTCAGGCTTAGGAATCAATAAGGGTTCGTTGTCGTCGTTATCAGAATCTGAATCAGAGACCAAAATGATTTCAACTTTCTCGTGAGGTTCCTCGAATTCTACCATAGCTGTCATCGGATCCAGTGGAGCTGGACCCTCGACCATGGGCTCGTCTTCTATTAAGAGGTATTCCTGAGCCTCCTGTCTCTTTTCCCCTGACCCCTGAAATTCTGACCCCTCAGCGGTCTCTGCTCCCCCTATACCCAGCATGGGGTCCTCATACTGAACCTTTCGCCTTTTCTCCCCCTCATGACGATCAGGGTCGTCCTGATCATCATGTTTTTGCTTTGGTGCCTCAGCTTGAGTGCGGCACTGGAGTTCTATAACTACCGACTCTAGGCGATCCATTCTTGAATTCAGTTGTTCTTGGACTTGCAGAATCAGGCGGTTAAGTGCATCTATTTTGTCTGACAGCTCGGAGATCTGATGTTGAACTGAATGGGAACCTGGTGGGGGGCCAGCTTCGGAAGCGACACCCTTACCCTTGATTAGTGAGAGAAGGGCGGTGTGACGTTCCTCGGCGGCTTCCCTTTGGGCATCCAGGTCAGCCCAGGTAATCACGCCGGCAGCACGTAAAGCTGTCGTTAACATCTCCAAATTTATTGGGAGATGGCCGGAAGTGGATGGCGTTGATGGAGCCACTTCCGGTCTTCCTTGCGCCATCTCTGGCTCCTGAATAGGATGCGCAGATCCGGAAGTTTGAGGAGCTGCCACGAAGGCAGCTCTTGGGGATGCCACGGAGGCATCGTGCGGTGTCTGTGTTTGGGGGGATGGAATCGTGATGGAATGAAGTGCGGTCACCTGGGGAGGAGTGTGACCTCTTTCAACACCGCCACTCTCCGAATGAGAGGGCGATGGAGTATGTGGTAGAACCCCATGAAATGAAGTGGTTTCCCTTTGAGGGGAAACCAAGTGGGTGGTGGTGGTTAATTCGACCGTTGGACGGACGGTCTTATAGTGAGGAGTCCGGCTTATAGGGCTTAGTTCACCCTCAGATTGTACCTCCCTCGCTCTCACGACAGAGACAGTTCTTTCTGAATACGCCGTCTCTGCCGTCTCACCTCCTGCTTCCTCCCTTACTAACACAGGCTCCCCCTCACGCATACCCAGAGATTGTTGAACATCCACCCTAACTCCCTCATCCTCACTCATACTTGCCTCACCTTCGGATTGGCTAGTCTCAGACGATTCCGACTGAGACTCATCCGGATAACTCTCCTTAATATACGCCCTAACCCGCTCCATGCCCCTTGACCTCATTAGTAAAGACAGAGGTATTTTCATTACTGGCACTGTCGGGGCCCCCTTTGGCAGAGTTAACTTCTGAATCGCCACGGTGGGGTAGACGTCTGCCTCCGGACGCTCATGGATATCGTCGTCATGGTCCATTGCATATTGTATGATGAGTTGCAGAAACCGCTGTAGAGGAATATACTTTCTGCCTTTCTTTGTGCCCCTCTCGACATGGACTCTTCGTAGTTCCTCAAATAGGAAAGCAGCATAGTCCACATGTCGGTCAAAGGCAAAACCTGTGAACATGGCTAGTACCTGAGCCGACGCTGAGTCATGTCCGGAATGCTTGGCGGTGAAGCATTTGTTAATCACATTAAACAGTATCCGCCAGTGGGATTGAAGGTTCTTTGTGCGAAAGTCTGAGGGTTTAGAAAGAGGGCCATCATAACCCAGAGTTTGAATCTTAGATAGGGTTTCAGTGACGGATGGGTTGGGATCGAAAAATTCGCGGGTGGGAAGGCAGAACTCAGCTGGTAGGTGAAGGATGTGGCGGATGGCAGATATAGTGACTTTGACTGGAACAGAGTCTATGGTGGATATGAAATGAGATTCGGGGTCAGACACATATTTCAGCCTGTTCCAGAATTGTTGAAGATATATCTGGGGAACAGCTATGGCAGTGGATAAGGCGTAGTAGATGGGATGGCGAGTGAGGATGTCGAATGCTAGGGTTTGGGGTTCTTTAGTTAAGATGGAAACGTCGAGTTGCCAGTTATGTGGAATGAACTCGACAAACTCGGCGTTGGGGAGGATGGATTCTTCTGGGAGTTGGGCGTTGTTGTTTGGGATGGGGGAATGGGGTATGGTGAGAACAACTGCGGGTTCCATCATCCTGCAAGGTGCATCAGAGTTAGAATAAGAAGACTCAACTGATAATGCATTGATGTGAAGTCTAGATTAGTGTGAAATAGAAACTGCCGGATCTGTTTAGCATCGGGTCTTTATTAGTAGAATAAAATTCTACTAGAAAAGTCCAAAGTCAATCGTTAAGAGACCGATGTTACCAGACTTTTTCACTCAAACACTAATCCTAACTCTAATCAATGGTGCACCGTGATGAAAATATTTTTGTATTTTTTAATTTATATTGAAAATGCAGAAATGGAAAAATTAAAAAAAAAAAAGCTAAGTGTTGGATTTCGGATGGTCCGAATTCGGATGAACAGTGTCACCGAATTCGGATCAGGCCGAAATCCGAATGATGCATGAATGGTATGTGGGGGTCCGAATTCGGATGATGTGACAATAGGGACCGAATTCGGATGATGGTCCGAAGTACATGGTATGGAATGAATGCTTGTCCGAATTCGGATGGAACATGAAGTTGATCCGAATTCGGATGCGGACTGAAGTTGATGTATGCAATGATATGAAAAGAACCTATTTCGGATGAAATCCAGAACTCGGATGCGGACCGAATTCGGATAACATCCGAATTCGGATGAATAGTGTATGATGAATTATTAACTTAAAGTATAATGAAAAGTTTTGAACCCACTTTGGAAGATCCGAATTCGGATGCACAGTGTCCGAATTCGGATGAACAGTTTTCAAAATTTGAAAATTTGTCTAAGGGACACATCCGAATTCGGTGCTTGGTCCGAATTCGGATGGGTCCGAAATGCAACAGTTCATTAATGGTGTTCATGAAACATGCAACGTGAACAGTGGTGATTTTGACAAAAATGCATGAAATTACAGATCCTAAGCTAAAACAACCTAAGGAACATTTTATCTATCTGGTACTAAGTGAAAAACACGAATTAAACTACCTAAAACTAAGAAAAACCGAGAAGAAATACTAACTAAAAGTTGAAATTCAAAGTCACAAGTTATGATGTTAAACACTGAAATAAAGATAGAAATGGTTTACCTGGAAGTGCCGTAGATGGAAAACACAAGAAAAACTTAAGAAATAGGTGGTCCAAAAGCTTGAATCGGTAGAAATGGTGGTTGTGGGCGGTGGGAGTCGACGGCAGCAAGGAAGAAAGAAGGAAGAAAGAAGGAAAATATCTTGGTGATGAAGACATTGACCGGTTGACTAACCCTTTTAAAGGCAGCCGGGTCGGATCCGGGTCATAGGATCCGCGCCCAAAACAGAAAAATTGGGCCGCCGGTTTCATCACACACCACACAAAGGCAGCCAGGTCTAATTGTTTTGTAAGAACAAAATTTTCTTCTTTTAAAGAGAGTTTTTCTTTTGAAAGCGTGTCCATGCAAGATTCAAGATATATATTCCTATCCTGAACATCTACTTTTTCTATTAACAACTGTTTTATAACATTATGATTAGTTAACCACTTTGAATGATATAATTCAGATGATTCTTTCAGAGTTTGAGCTTGATGTTCAGCCTGTACACACCTTGCAGTTTCAGCATTTAATCTGGCTTGTAGATCAAGAATATGTGTGTGCAGTGTACAATCATTATCTACAAATAATTTATTAACATGTGCAGGAATGTAACAGGAATATACCTCATTGGACTTAGAACCGGATGTGGAGCATTCGGGATCGTTGGATGTAGCCATCAGACATGCTGGTGAATTTTTCAGTGTCTCCCCCTCAGCAGCATGATGTCAGCAATGGAAACAGCACAGTTGTCCAACCCAACACGATCAACCATGTAACAGTTCTTGCCCTTGTCATCCTCGTCTTCAGAATCTTCAGCATCCCAGTAGTCTTCCTAGGCGACGAGGGCTAACGCATCCGTTCTCTTCTTGGCGGCCTCAAGCTTTCTCTCGTAGTATGCGACGTCTCTGTCGAAATTGTTCTTACATTCCCTAGCGAAGTGGCCCGGTTTGCCACACTTGTAACAGAGACGTTCATCTGCGGTCTTCGGCTCATCTGCTCTCGGCCGTTCCTCTCTCCTTTCCGCCGGCCTCTTATCGGCCCGGCGATGCTCTCGGCTGTCATCACGCCTCCTGTCCCTTCGTTCGGGCTCTCTCCTCTCATCCCGGCGGTCATCCCTACGATCATCCTTTCGATCGTCCCGCCTGTCGTCCCTGCGATCATCACGCCTATCATCTCGCCTTTCATAACGGCGATCATCTCGATAGTCGCGTCTATCGTCATATCTGCGATCATCCTGATCATCCCTACGGTATTCATCCCTTCGATAGTCATCGCGTCGGTCATCCCTTCTGTCATCTGAGTACCTCCGTGGACCGGTGTCATAACGGAGTTGATTGTTAGTCTTGTTGGAGAACCGTCACTGTTGGAGACGGTTGGTCCACAAGGCTATTTGTTCCTGAATAGAAGCTTCTTCCTCATCATAAACCTCACGCGGAGGAGAAGCATACCTGTACTGTGACGACGAAGAACCTGGAGCAAAGGATGGTGTCGGAATCTGCGTGTTAGTGATCAAGGCTAGTGAATCATTTGGTTTCAACCCGGTGTTGGCTGATAGCAGAAGAGAGGCCAATTGATTTGCCATCAGCTTTTGTTGATCCACGTCCCCTTGATATTTCTTGAGCTCCTTAAAAACGACATTGATTGATACCTCAGGAATGTTCAGGACTCGTTTTGTGGCCCGACATGCAAGCTGCCACTTGGGGGCTAAGGCTGCAAAGAACTGGATGTTGATATCATCTCTATCCTTCTTTATGTGCAGTTTGTTCAACTCATTAAGGACTGCACAGAACCTGGTAAAAGTGGCTTGTAGAGATTCCCCGTCTTTGGCGCAGAATTCCGTAAACTTAGCCTTTGCCTCCTCGATTTTGGCACGATCACCGAGATCTGCCCCCAGCATTTGGACTTCCAACTCGTCCCACATTTCTTTTGCAGACATTTTGCTATCTACACCAACCAGAATATCAGTGGGGAGGGCTTGATAGATCAAATATTCTGCCATCTTATCAGCGTGCTGTCGGTCTCTCTCGGCGTCTTTTGCCGGTTCTCTTTCAACTTTAGAGGCTTGGGCAGGGGGGTCAGCCTCAGGTCGGGCTGCTATCTCCCGATTGTAGATTACAGGTCCTTCGGATATGAATTGAAGCATCAAATTCCCGAGCGGTTGCATTCCAACGAACTTAAGGAACCGGGATTTCCATTGTTCATACTCATCTGGATAGAGAACTGGTGGTCTGTTCTCAGATCCGAGTACGAGAGCTTCGCGAGACATGATGATGGGTGCTGATTAAAAATGAAGATCTTAAAGGTGGAAACTGGACACGGATGGGCTGGACTTAAGACAGATAGTTCTGAATTCGGATGAAAGAGGAATTCGGATGGAATGGGTTCGGATGAACAGTGTTTCGGATGGGAAGAATCGAATTCGGATAGCTTGGATTCGGATGGTGTAACCTAATTCGGATGGATGAAGTAATTCGGATGCCGATGGCCCGGATCAAGTACTATTTCGGATGGGTGCCGAATTCGGATGGTCTCCTATTTCAGATGAACAGTGATGCGAGTGGGGACCTAATGCGGATGGAATACCTAGTTCGGATGGACTTGTTTTCGGATGGAACTAAGGGGCCGAATTCGGGTGGACCGAATTCGGATGAACAGTGGACAGGGTATGTCCAGGTGGGGACCGAATTCGGATGGTCCGAGATGGGTATGGTCCGAAATTTGAAAAATTCAAATATAAGTCCAAAAATGAAAAATGGAAAGCCTGATCAGAACTTCGGATGGTCCGAAGTTCGGATGGGACCTAAGTGGGGTCCGAAATAGGCAGATGGGGGGGTCCGAAATGCACCTAAATTTGGTCCGAATTGGTCCGAAGTGAGGTCCGAGTTAGGGTGATATGTGGTCCGAATTTGGTGCCTAAGTGGTCCGAAATGCTACAGTAAGGGATCCGAAATACAGCAGGTTTTTTCAGATTTCTAAGGCAGAACTAAGCAGAATTCGATTTTCTTCAGTTTTAAAGCCTAAAAACAGTTCTAAATGATTTATAAACTATTTTAAACACTTTTGGTGGTTTAAAATAACCTAAAAACGCTTAAAAACAGCATAGAACAAGCTAAAAACCCACGAAAAAACCCATATTTTCAAACTTAATGAAATGATCGATTCTTGATGATTTTAAAAGAAAAATGGAACTGAATGAGCTTAAAATCAGTAGAGGATGATAATGTGGTGATTATATGACTATTATAACACAAGAAATATGGAAAAAACAGAGGAAAATGAAGATCTAACCGAATGGAGATGAAGAACATGAAGAACACTATGAAAACCCAGCAGAATCCGAAGCTTTCAGTTGAAATCCACCTTTCTGAGCTATGATACCAATTGTAATATGTATTCCCGTAAATATTTCAGCACCTTTAATGTTTCTTATCAAACACAAGAAGAATCAATGCTCAATAATTGTGTAATGATGAAGAAGACAAAGAGAATGTTGGGAGAATACAAAAAGGTGGCGGCTGGATAATTTCTCTCAAATGTCAACCGTGTATTCAATATTAAACCCTAGGAGCCTATTTCTAGGCTCCTTTAATTAAGTATTACATAATGGCAACTTTGGCCCCTTGACTATTACATAAACATAAATTACAAAGGAAACAAATACAACACTAAATACAAAGACAATAACTATTACAAAACAACTCCCTATGATCGAAATAAAATATCTAACAAAATTGTAGTAGGCTTTGATATATATATCCAGTAATGTATGAATGTAGGATGATATGATGGTGATTCTTCTTGATACATCCATCAATGCATGCATGTATTTATTATGATTATTATTAGTATTAACATTATTATTATTATTATTATTATTATTATTTTCATACATTATATTCATATATTTACAAATAATCAATTTCTTTTACCCCCTTTTCCTTAACAAAAATCTAGGATGTAATGAATTTTCTTTTATACATATAAAATCGTTTGATAGTTTATATTCTATTTTCTCGAATTAATAATTAAATTAAAAGAATTGAAGTTAATTAAGTACCTCGAAATTAGCGGGTGTTACAATCTCCTACAAGTTGGATTGATCTCGTCCTCGAGATCACGTAGATTTGAACAAGTCGGGGTACTTCGCCATCATCTCTGTCTTCAACTCCCACGTATGATTCGGCCCACGGTGATGTCGCCATCTCAATAAGACCATATCTATCTGCCGATTCCTCAATTTGCTGATCTTCTCATCCACTATCTGCTCAGGCTCCTCGACATATATGAGTCGCTGGTCGATCTGAACATCCTGAGTTGGCACCATCTCCTCGGCATTCTTCAGAAATTTCCGCAGATAGCTGACATGAAAAAAAATATCGTGCACACCGGCCAACTCTGGTGGCAAATCCAATTGATATGCCTGCGCACCAATACACTCTATAATCTGATAAGGTCCAATAAATCTAGGGCTAAGCTTGCCCCTCTTGCCGAACCTCATAATACCCTTAGAGGGCGACACCTTCAACATCACAAAACTACCAACCTCAAGTTCCACTGGTCGATGCCGCTTATCTGAATACATTTTCTGTCAATCCTGAGCAGCCCTCAATCGTTTGCGAATAATCTGGATCTTGTCGTGTGCAATCTCCAATAACTCGGGTCCGCCAATAGGTCTCTCTCCAACATGTGGGTGTACGACATCTACGACCATACAACGCCTCGAACGGTGCCATGCCGATAGAAGAATGATACGAGTTATTATAAGAAAACTCGATCAACGGCAAATGAGCATCCCAGTTCCCACCGAACTCTAACACGCAGGCTCGTAGCATATCCTCAAGAGTCTGTGTTGTACTCTCGCTCTGGCCATCTGTCTGTGGGTGAAACGCCGTGCTAAGAGTAACACGCATACCCAACTCGTCCTGTAAACTCTGCCAAAACTGGGAAGTAAGCCGCGAATCTCGATCGGACATTATCTTCTTAGGCACCCCATGGTTAGCAATGATCTCCTCTATGTAAATCTGTGCCCACCGATCCATCGAATAGTTCTCCCTAACTGGAATGAAATACGCGCTCTTCGTAAGTCGGTCAACCACAACCCATATCGAATAATGTTGTCGCTGTGTCTTCGGAAGTTTGGTGAAAAAATCCATCGTAATCTCCTCCCACTTCCACTACGGAATATGTAAAGGTTGTATATTGTCATATGGCTTCTGATGCTCAGCCTTCACTTGCAAGCAAATGATGCACTGCTCTGCGAATTGTCCTGCATCTCGCTTCAAACCGGGCCACCGAAAATCACAACGTAGGTCACAATACATATTCGTTGTACTAGGGTGAAAGAGAATTATGGTCCTCGACCAATAAGATTTCGCGCAAACCACCAAGTCTACGAATCCAAATCCGTGTATCAAACAACAATACCCCTCGACTATCAGGAAAAAGACGCTCTATATAACCAACCATGCACTCGCTCTGCCGATGACGCCTCAGACTGATATCTCAAAAGATCTGCAATCATAGAAATCTTCGCAGGGGGACGTACCATCACACAACACAATACACCAAAATAGGACTTACTACTCAACACATCAGCTACTACATTCGCTTTACCAGGGTGGTAAAGGATCTCGCAATCATAGTCTTTAATCAACTACATGACACGCTACTGTGTCATATTCAGCACCTTCAGTTTCTCTCGTGGATCTTCAACTGTATTGAAGCGATAGCGATCACTCTTCCTCGTTGGATCTAAATAAACCCGAGATCGTGTAAAGATGCATCTCTGCAGACAATGAAATCATCATTGCCCTCATACAGGGAAATAATCGGAGTCTCACTTAAACATTGCTTCAACTCCTAAAAGGCTTGCTCCTGCGGCTCACCTCAAAAGAATCGCTCATTCTTCCTCGTCATCTCAGTCAGTGGCACTATGATCTTAGAGAAAATGCGAATAAAACGCCGATAATAATTGGTCATGTCGAAAAAGCTACGAATCTCTGAAGCATTACGGGGTTGTCCCAATTCCAAATAGCCCCGCCCTTCGACTTGTTAACGGATACAGCCTCACCACAGGTCGTTTGGTCAAAACTGAACTTTATCATTCTTGTACAACCTACCTATGGATAAATTTTAAATCTAAATATTATAATACTAAATAGTAATGATCCTCATTAATATCCTTTCAAACATTATTATTTATTCACGCGAACAAATTCTAATTTTTCATAATGTTGTTAATCGAGTAATTCATTCCGCGCAATCACACTTCTATGTTACAACAAGGTTTACATAGTAATTGTTTAATCATTCGTTAAAACCTTTTCTTTTAGGCAGTAGCAGTTATTCGTTTATTTGAGTTCGAGACTATTTTATAATTCCAATAGTGTCAATATCGTTTTATTTCCCACAATAAGTCCACTATATTTATTTGACCTTGTATAAAGGCCCACTTAATTCAAGCAAGTTTCATTTCAAATATTGACTAAATATCAAGTTTAAAATATTTAAATCTTTATTAAATATCAAAAGATCGCCATTCGTTTTTTTAAAGCTAGTATATTTAATCACTGCATTGGATCTGTCATTCCTCGTAAATGAGTTATAGTAGTGTATTAGTTACAAATCAATCATACATCATTGGCTACGATCAGACTCACAGTACCGCTCGTTAACTTTGTACATCATGTTAGGTTATATCGTATTAATTCTTGTGTTCTTATATATCTTCTTGCATCCCTAACCTATTATGTCCCACTTTCTCGTCTTGATTCACGTTACACTCTTTTAAATCCATTACAGGTTGAGTATTACTTTGAGTTTGACAGATTCTTTAACTGCACAACAAACAGATACCAAGAAGAAACGATACCACCACCCGAGGGTGTGATCACAGAAACATTGAACAGACACTCTCGCTCGTCTGTAGCGCGCAACTGAAAAGACTCTAATAAAACCACACAGACCAAACAGACTCGCACCAAGTGCGTGAACAATCACTGACACGAAAACACATTCTTGCTATCTGCAGGTTATGGGCCCATGATGATGAATCAGACAAAGTAACGAATAAGTAAAACGATTACAATAGAAGTGGAATGACCGAGATACTATAGATATGGAATCACATATTTGAACAAGACTGATATCATGTATATGCAACAATCAAAAGTTCTGACAACTCTTATTTATGATTGAAGTCACAACTTATTGAATTCATGATAGAGAGTGCCATATATATATATATATATATATATATATATATATATATATATATATATATATATATATATATATATATATATATATATATATATTTTCCTACCATATCAGTAAATACTCTTATGTTATTATCTCACTTTAGTTATTTAATTATTTGATTATTTAATACGCATTTGATATATCCACTAGAAGCTCTGCAACATACTCCACGATATCACTCTCCAAACAGTAGATCAGGAGAAATGTCTTCTCTGCACATTCTAGTTAATCTAGAGCCTTCACAGGCTCTACAGTGTTGAATATAGTGGCCCTCGTCGTCAGCCATGGTACTGAAATTAACTTTATGAATGTAATTAACAATTTCTTTACGTTTTAAGGTTTGATTAACTTCTGGTTTTGCTCATAAGAGTATATGTTATGTATTTATTAAGATTACAGTTAAATCCTATCTTAACCGTACCCAGTTCCTAAGGCCATCAGGATAGAGTTGAACTCGTATAATCAATAACTTAAACTAATGGTGATCATGCATCCTACGGTTTAAGACGAAGTACCAAAAAGATACTTAATTCACTTAACCAAACCTGGCTCTCATATTGAAACGCCCCGTTCTAACAACGTGGCGCTTTTACTATAATCTGCAACATGAACCTCAAATTCAGAGTACGCTAAATAAATTATCTAGTTATTACAACCAAATCGAAGGTCTAGGGATCTACCCATCCCAATTACAAATTCGGAATATTTACAAATTTTGCGGAAGTCTATCTGATACCACGAGTCCTCAAACTCTTGACCCTGAAGCTGTGCTTTCCCCTTATCAGCTAAACCTGAAACATTGCCCCCACAACCGGGGTAAGCCGTCGCCTAGCGAGTAACAGATTTAATAGCACAAATAAACATGAATAACATGAATGATACAAGTATCGGCACAAAGTCAACATGTGTAGCACCCGGCCTTCCCAGCAGTGCGTCCACGAATAGGTTGTCTGTGTAGCATCCGGCCTTCCCAGCAATGCATACACAGTAACACAGCTTGCGGCACTCCCGACTTACAGCGTATAAAAATAACATGCAGCCACACAGGCATGCAATCATCACATAAATACACAGTATGCATACCGGGGAATAAGGGTTATCATGTAACAACTCATGGTGATGAAATGAATAACAGGTATCAAAGGCAACATGACAGTGAAATGGATAAACATGGTAAAAGAAATGAAACAGATAACCAGTACAAACATATCATAAATGGTCATTCATGGAATTAAATCAATTACTCACTGTGCTCGCCAATCTGTAACCCGCCAAGCGACTAATCGAATATCAGCCGAAAGCACCACTGAGAGCCACCCGTCTCAATCGAATCACTAGAATCCTGATATAAAATTATACTTCCTATTTATTAATATTCTTAGCTCGAAAAATGTCCAATATCCAATTCTATTTATTAATTTAATATTTTAGTGACTAATTTGGTGTGCGTTGATTTATTAGTTGTTATGTTAACAACTGACATATATAAAAGTTTTAACATAATTTAATTTATTGACAATATAATAATCATTCTATAACAAATTTATAAAAATGCGTCGATAGAATTTTATAATTTTACTGATCAGTAAATCAATTGTCAATTCATTTAAGTTAATCCAACAAAATTCAATTAATAGCCCAATTATTTAAATTATATGGATACCAAAAGGAATACTCCATAACTTAGTCCAGACTAACCTTGAATATCCATTTAAATTAATTTAATGTTCTAACCCAAAATTATTTAATTAAGTTCCAAATCTTTTTCTATATCTATATAAATAGCAATATCCATATGGTAAACTAAATTAGCAATAAAATAATTTTTGTAATGGGACTTAGAAATAAAATTAACTCAAACCCCAATTTAGTTGAAATTATTAATCCAACATAACATTATATTTTCAATTCAACTTAATTTAATAATCACCCATTAAATTACACCTAAAATAGAAGACCCAAAAGTAAATAAATATTTAGTCACCTACTAAATTAAAAGAAGCCCATTAAGTTTAAAACCCAAACCACTTTAATCCTCATATATTATTTTAGCCATAATCCCATTATCTATTTTAGAAGCCCAAAGAAATAAAAAATGTCCCAAACCTCTAAACCTAATTAATCAGAAAAAAAAAATAAATAAATAAAATGAAATAAGGAAAAAAAAATGGGTTTTCTCTTTTCTCCCTTTCACTGCAGCAACAGAGAAGAAAAAAAAGAAACCCTTTTCATTCTGTCATCTCCCTCCTCGGTACACACAAACAGAGAGAGAAAGAAAGAAGGCAACCGCCCGGTGACCACAAACAGGGCGGCGGGTCGCCGGCGGGAGCGGACCACCAACACACCGACAACTAATACTCTCTCTCTCTCTCTCTCTCTCTCTCTCTCTCGACAAAAACTCAGAAACAAAAAGGCAGACCGAGCAGCCGCCGGTGGCCACCGCCACCGCTGAATCTCGCCGACCGAACTCCCAAATCCGAATTTCTTATTCACATAGCATTCAAATCTGATTTCTAATCAGTTTTCTAATGTTTTTATAAAGATTTTCGGATTAAAACTCAAAAACATTAAAAATCTTCAATGAACTCATTGATGGAGTTTTAAGCTTTTCAAAAGATATACAAATGAAGCTGAGTGTCCAGAAATTATTGGTTGTTTATTTTTCATATTTTATAATTCTATCAACAACATTGTATGGGTTCTAGTATTCCTTTGAATAACACATACGGGAATTTAAACTTATTTGGGTTTATAGTATTACCTCAAGATATCAATATTGTGGTTTGATTTGATGATGAGGATAATAAAATTTGTTGCTCCACCCTTAATTTCAGCCCAAATCTTCAATATTTTTCAGAAAAGTGTGTGTGTGTGAGTTTGATATGAAGGTGAGAATTGGTGATGAAATTGTAGTAGGGTTTGATATATATATCCAGTAATGTATGAATGTAGGATGATATGATGGTGATTCTTCTTGATACATCCATCAATGCATGCATGTATTTATTATGATTATTATTAGTATTAACATTATTATTATTATTATTTTCATACAATACATTCATATATTTACAAATAATCAATTTCTTTTACCCCCTTTTCCTTAACAAAAATCTAGGATGTAATGAATTTTCTTTTATACATATAAAATCGTTTGATAGTTTATATTCTATTTTCTCGAATTAATAATTAAATTAAAAGAATTGAAGTTAATTAAGTACCTCGAAATTAGCGGGTGTT
>JAANYP010006155.1:0-30107 GCA_020465985.1 Centrapalus pauciflorus
ATGCAATATGTCACTCACAGCGGTCCTGAGCAATGCAAGTAATCAAGGAACATGCAGCAGTAGTTGTCCAGTTTCAACAATGTCTATCATACGTTCCTAGCATACAATTAAGTAATCAAGGATCATGTAGCAGCAGTTGTCCAGTTTCAGTAGTGTCTATCATTCGTTCCTAACATAAATTAAGTAATCAAGGAACAGGCAGCAACAGATGTTTCGATACAAGTCAGTAACAATCACCAATAAGTACCGAAACATATGCAAGTAAGTAACGCAATCCCTGTCACTCACAGCGGTCCTGAACAATGCAAGTTATCAAGGATCGTGCAGCAGCAGTTGTCCAGTTTCATCAGTGTCTATCATACGTTCCTAGCATACAATTAAGTAATCAAGGAACATGCAGCATCAGTTGTCCAGTTTCAACAATGTCTATCATACGTTCCTAGCATACAATTAAGTAATCAAGGATCATGTAGCAGCAGTTGTCCAGTTTCAGTAGTGTCTATCATTCGTTCCTAACATAAATTAAGTAATCAAGGAACAGGCAGCAACTGATGTTTCGATACAAGTCAGTAACAATCACCAATAAGTACCGAAACATATGCAAGTAAGTAACGCAATCCCTTTCACTCACAGCGGTCCTGAACAATGCAAGTTATCAAGGATCGTGCAGCAGCAGTTGTCCAGTTTCATCAGTGTCTATCATACGTTCCTAGCATACAATTAAGTAATCAAGGAACATGCAGCAGCAGTTGTCCAGATTCATCAAGGAACAGGCAGCAACAGATGCTTCCATACAAGTCAGTAACAATCACCAATAAGTACCGAAACATATGCAAGTAAGTAATGCAATCTGTCACTCACATCGGTCCTGAGCAATGCAAGTAATCAAGGAACATGAAGCTGGAGTTGTCTAGTTTCAACAATGTCTATCATACGTTCCTAACATACAGTTAAGTAATCAAGGAACATGCAGCAACAGATGTTTCCATACAAGTCAGTAACAATCTCAAATAAGTACCAAAAGATGTGCAAGTAAGTAATGCAATCTGTCACTCACAGCGGTCCTGAGCAGTGGAAGTAATCAACGAACATGCAACAACAGTTGTCTAGTTTCAACGGTGTTTATCATACGTTACTAGCATACAATTAAGTAATCATTAAACAAGCAGCAGCAGATGTTTCCATACAAGTCAGTAACAATCACAAATAAGTACCGAAACATATGCAAGTAAGTAATGCAATCTGTCACTCACAGCGGTCCTGAGCAATGCAAGTAATCAATGAACATGCAACAACAGTTGTCCAGTTTCAACAATGTCTATCATACGTTCCTAGCATACAATTAAGTAATCAAGGAACAGGCAGCAACAAATGTTTGCATACAAGTCAGAAACAATCACCAATAAGTACCGAAACATATGCAAGTAAGTAATGTAATCTGTCACTCACAGCGGTCCTGGGCAATGCAAGTAATCAAGGAACATCCAGCAGGAGTTGTCCAGATTCAGCAGTGTCTATCAGACGTTCCTAGCATACAATTAAGTACTCATGGAACATGCAGCAGCAGTTGTCCAGTTTCAACAATGTCTATCATACGTTCCTAGCATACAATTAAGTAATCAAGGATCATGTAGCAGCAGTTGTCCAGTTTCAGTGGTGTCTATCATTCGTTCCTAACATAAATTAAGTAATCAAGGAACAGGCAGCAACTGATGTTTCGATACAAGTCAGTAACAATCACCAATAAGTATCGAAACATATGCAAGTAAGTAACGCAATCCCTTTCACTCACAGCGGTCCTGAACAATGCAAGTTATCAAGGATCGTGCAGCAGCAGTTGTCCAGTTTCATCAGTGTCTATCATACGTTCCTAGCATACAATTAAGTAATCAAGGAACATCCAGCAGCAGTTGTCCAGATTCATCAAGGAACAGGCAGCAACAGATGCTTCCATACAAGTCAGTAACAATCACCAATAAGTACCGAAACATATGCAAGTAAGTAATGCAATCTGTCACTCACATCGGTCCTGAGCAATGCAAGTAATCAAGGAACATGAAGCTGGAGTTGTCCAGTTTCAACAATGTCTATCATACGTTCCTAACATACAATTAAGTAATCAAGGAACAGGCAGCAACAGATGTTTCCATACAAGTCAGTAACAATCTCAAATAAGTACCAAAAGATGTGCAAGTAAGTAATGCAATCTGTCACTCACAGCGGTCCTGAGCAATGCAAGTAATCAACGAACATGCAACAACAGTTGTCTAGTTTCAACAGTGTTTATCATACGTTACTAGCATACAATTAAGTAATCATTAAACAAGCAGCAGCAGATGTTTCCATACAAGTCAGTAACAATCACAAATAAGTACCGAAACATATGCAAGTAAGTAATGCAATCTGTCACTCACAGCGGTCCTGAGCAATGCAAGTAATCAATGAACATGCAACAACAGTTGTCCAGTTTCAACAATGTCTATCATACGTTCCTAGCATATAATTAAGTAATCAAGGAACAGGCAGCAACAGATGTTTGCATACAAGTCAGAAACAATCACCAATAAGTACCGAAACATATGCAAGTAAGTAATTTAATCTGTCACTCACAGCGGTCCTGGGCAATGCAAGTAATCAAGGAACATCCAGCAGGAGTTGTCCAGATTCAGCAGTGTCTATCAGACGTTCCTAGCATACAATTAAGTACTCAAGGAACATGCAGCAGCAGTTGTCCAGTTTCAACAATGTCTATCATACGTTCCTAGCATACAATTAAGTAATCAAGGATCATGTAGCAGCAGTTGTCCAGTTTCAGTAGTGTCTATCATTCGTTCCTAACATAAATTAAGTAATCAAGGAACAGGCAACAACTGATGTTTCGATACAAGTCAGTAACAATCACCAATAAGTACCGAAACATATGCAAGTAAGTAACGCAATCCCTTTCACTCACAGCGGTCCTGAACAATGCAAGTTATCAAGGATCGTGCAGCAGCAGTTGTCCAGTTTCATCAGTGTCTATCATACGTTCCTAGCATACAATTAAGTAATTAAGGAACATGCAGCAGCAGTTGTCCAGATTCATCAAGGAACAGGCAGCAACAGATGCTTCCATACAAGTCAGTAACAATCACCAATAAGTACCGAAACATATGCAAGTAAGTAATGCAATCTGTCACTCACATCGGTCCTGAGCAATGCAAGTAATCAAGGAACATGAAGCTGGAGTTGTCCAGTTTCAACAATGTCTATCATACGTTCCTAACATACAGTTAAGTAATCAAGGAACAGGCAGCAACAGATGTTTCCATACAAGTCAGTAACAATCTCAAATAAGTAACAAAAGATGTGCAAGTAAGTAATGCAATCTGTCACTCACAGCGGTCCTGAGCAATGCAAGTAATCAACGAACATGCAACAACAGTTGTCTAGTTTCAACAGTGTTTATCATACGTTACTAGCATACAATTAAGTAATCATTAAACAAGCAGCAGCAGATGTTTCCATACAAGTCAGTAACAATCACAAATAAGAATCGAAACATATGCAAGTAAGTAATGCAATCTGTCACTCACAGCGGTCCTGAGCAATGCAAGTAATCAATGAACATGCAACAACAGTTGTCCAGTTTCAACAATGTCTATCATACGTTCCTAGCATACAATTAAGTAATCAAGGAACAGGCAGCAACAGATGTTTGCATACAAGTCAGAAACAATCACCAATAAGTACCGAAACATATGCAAGTAAGTAATGTAATTTGTCACTCACAGCGGTCCTGGGCAATGCAAGTAATCAAGGAACATCCAGCAGGAGTTGTCCAGATTCAGCAGTGTCTATCAGACGTTCCTAACATACAATTAAGTAATCAAGGAACAAGCAGCATCAGATGTTTCCATACAAGTCAGTAACAATCACAAATAAGTACCGAAACATATGCAAGTAAGTAATGCAATCTGTCACTCACAGCGGTCCTGAGCAATGCAAGTAATCAATGAACATGCAACAACAGTTGTCCAGTTTCAACAATGTCTAGCATACGTTCCTAGCATACAATTAAGTGATCAAGGAACATGAAGCAACAGATGTTTCCATACAAGTCAGTAGCAATCACCAATAGGTACCGAAACATATGCAAGTAAGTAAGCAATCTGTCACTCACATCGGTCCTGAGCAATGCAAGTAATCAATGAACATGCAACAACAGTTGTCCAGTTTTAACAATGTCTATCATACGTTCCTAGCATATAATTAAGTAATCATTGAACAAGCAGCAGCAGATGCTTCCATACAAGTCAGTAACAATCACAAATAAGTACCGAAACATATGCAAGTAAGTAATGCAATCTGTCACTCACAGCGCTCCTGAGCAATGCAAGTTATCAAGGATCATGAAGCAGCAGTTGTCCAGTTTCATCAGTGTCTATCATACGTTCCTAGCATACAATTAAGTAATCAAGGAACAGGCAGCAACAGATGTCCAATTTTAGTAGTGTCTATCATACGTTCCTAACATACAATTAAGTAATCAAGGAACAGTCAGCAACTTATGTTTCCATACAAGTCCGTAGCAATCACCAGTGAGACGTCCTTGATAAATTAATGATATATTTGTAATCTCCAGGATCGACTAACAACCCAATGAGTATCATAATAATTGAAATTGAGTACTTAAATCAGAGTTAAGCGAATCCACACTAAAGCAATGAAAGTAAATGTCTACAGTGTTTAAGTCTAGCTATTACATCATATAATTGTTTAAAAGTAACAAATTCCCAGCCCCAACGCTACATCGTCCATGTACCAATTAGCTTCTAAGGTCACCGCGATAAGAATTTGATTGCTTAAGATGAAGGTCCAGCTACACTTTTGCCTTTGCCTGAAACAATGTGAGTCAACAGTAAGCTAAATGCTTAGTGAGATAACAGATTATGCATACAACAAATATTTCGTTACAAGCAATGCTTAACCATGGGCAGTGTAAGCCCCATGTATGTGAAAACGGCAGTGAAAGCCTCAATGTGTGAGTAAACCATGCAGTGCTAGCATGGGGTGGCAGTTCAATATGCTGATCGGGGATGTGCCGAACCTGATGGGATACGAGTGGGATGATCAGTCCCCGACAGTGGCCTGCTGTCAGCCCCAGTCCAGGTCGCATCAGATTATGAAGTAATGATCATGCAGTGCAAGCATGATGTAAATAGATGCACTTTCAAATGAACACAAGCTACATGTGTGTTACATGTCAAGTACGAGTGTGCATCATAACAACAAATCATTTCATGAGTGCCAAATGAAGTATATGAACAACGTGAACATGCCATTGAATGTATAAACATGAATGCAAAAACAATAAATGTTCGAATGACAATCTGTTACTCACAGTGATTGGTATAGTGTGACTTGATCCTGAATCAATGTGTGTTTTGATAACACCACAATGATCTGTAATGTAAGTGTAATAGTGATGTAATGTCAGTAATTGTAACATCCGGCACTAAACGAGGTTAGCAATGATGCCCTAATCCACATTTAATAGTCAATTATAGCCTAATCCATAGTCATTAGAACTTAATCAAATGATTAACAAGGCTTATTAGAAGACTCAACTCAATTAGAATCAAATTCATCGATGCAATGAATCGGGAAATCAATTAATCCGATCAATATACGATATAAGGGATTAATTCAACTAAGTACGTAATTAAATTATGATTAGTAACACTAATCATACACTAACACAATTACTTAACATTAATTATGCAAGACTAAAACAATTCATTTAAAACAATGCATTCAAAAGTATTTTTGAATTTACAAGAAAAGGGAAATACAAGAATACATTCTAAATACATTTATACAACAAAAAAAAAAAAAGAAAAATACATGGAAATACATGAAGGAGGCCGGCCATAGGGTGGTACCACATGAGATTTGATTTCAATTTTTAATTCCAAGACTCCATAACCCATCAAAATCAAATCCACCTTCACCATCCTCTTTCATTTCATAAAAATCTTGCACTCAACCTCTCTTATCACCATCTTTTCAACCTACTTTTTTCATCTATAAATAAGAGACCCAATTACTCTTCATTTTCACTCATTCAAACATCAAAAACTCTTCCTTTCTCTCATTAAATCCGGCCACCCTCTCAAAGAAAACAAAGTTTTCTTCTTTTTGTTCTTCAAGTGTTCAAGGAGAATTTCTTGTGCAACTCTTTCAAGCTCAAGTCTTCTACTCATTTTCATTCCTTTAACACATCAAAGTAAGTAAATACTAACTTATATCATCTTATATTTATGATTATATAAGTCTTGCATAATATATATAATCACCAACAACAACAAGTTTCATAAAAAAACTCAAGTTTATAAGTTTCTAGTTTTTATTTTTAGTTGTTTTCTTTAAATGTGCATATGAATATATGAACACATTATAAGCATGTTAATATTATGAAAACATGTTTTATATATGTGGTTTTATAACTATTATGGCTTTTAAACAAGTTGTCTTTAACAATGTCTATCATAATTAAATTATGATTAGTGACACTAATCATACACTAATACAATTACTTAACATTAATTATGCAAGACTAAAACAATTCATTAAAACAATGCATTCAAAAGTATTTTTGAATTTACAAGAAAAGGGAAATACAAGAATACATTCTAAATACTTTTATACAAAAAAAATATATATAAATACATGAAAATAATCCATAAAAATCTGGACATAGGGTAGTACTACCCAAGATTTGATTTCAATTTTTTATTTCCCAACTCCATAACCTTTCATAATCAAATCTTTCACACCCCATTCTCCTTTCATTTCAACATGATCTTACACTCCACCTCCATTTGAAAGACCAAGACTTTGCCTATAAATAGAGGGCTTCCTTTTCATTATTTTCACACCAAAATATCTCTTTCTCTCCTCTCAAAACCGGATCCCACACACACACACTACAAACATTTTCATTCAAGTGTTCTTGGTGAAATTCAAGTGTTCTTGGTGAACTTCAAGTGTTCTTGGTTCAAATCTTGCAAGAGTTCCAACTTCTTCTCAATTTCATACTCCAAATACATCAAAGTTAGTAAATACTAACTTATTTCATCATATATTTATGTTTATATAAGTCTTGCATAATATATATAATCACCAACAACAACAAGTTTCATAAAAACTCAAGTTTATAAGTTTCTAGTTTTATTTTTAAGTTGTTTCTTTAAATGTGTTTATGAATATATGAACACATTATAAAAGTGTTAATATTATGAAAACATGTGATATATATGTGTTTTTATAACTATTATGACTTTTATACAAGTAGTCTTTGAATAAACAACAAGAATCATAAGTTGTTTCAAGTTTATAAACTACGGAATTTCGGCTAAATATTTGTATCGACTTTGAAAAATCATAACTAATTCATAACTCAACGAAATGAGTTGATTCTTGTCTCAAAAGTTAGATCTATGTCTTAACTATAGATCTGCAATTTTTCATAATTTATTTTGAAGTTTAAGACCTCCAGAAATTATTTGAGAAACCGAAAGTTTTACAGCTAAAAAATGGCCAACATAGCGTTTTTAACGAGATTTTTCACCAACCTAAACAACTCGAAAAATGGCCGTTCTTGATTCTAAAAATCCTTTGTATATAGTAGTTTAATGTCCTAGAAAACCAAAGTCTAAAACATTTTGGAGCTTGGTCAAAGACAGCCTCAAAGTAGGCCGAAAAACCTCCGAAAAAGCTGGAAAATTATATATATATAAACTTGACGTTTTAAGCAAATCTTATTTTTAAACTTGTAATGTTGGGTGATTTAAGACATAAAAATCTATAAATATACATATTATCATATATTAGTAACATTAAGTCCTTATTATCATTTAGGACTCGGTTAACCATCTCCGGTTTCATCACCCATCAAACTACGCAAACTTGCATTTTGCGCATATTTCTTCATCACAAGTTCGGTGAGTCTTCATAGCCCCTATTTTTCACTATCTATTGGGGTGGAAATACATGCACTGTTTTTCATATGGACATCAAAACTGTTTATTTCTTATATGTATTACATGTTCGGATTCCATCAGCCCTTATATCATGAACCGTTAATTGCATTTATTTGTAAGCGCGAGTATATTGTGGATAGATCTATTGGGAGTCATGTCCCCCATTCGTGTTAGCTCGGTTCGGCTAACAGCGAGTGCATATATATTCAACACACGGTATTACGTATGGGAATACTGCACAGGGCAAACTCATTCTAATTAAGCTTCGGTTGCATGATGGTTTATGTAATACATACACGGAATTTATGATTTTTTAAATTCAACTCATCTGATAATGTCCATACAACTGGTCTTTTCGCGTAAACCTATGAGCTCACCAACAAATTTTTGTTGACGTATTTTAGCATGTATTTTCAGGTAATTAAGGCAAGTATGCCTTCAGAAGTAACCACTTTCAAGCTTCCGCACTTAAGGAGTCGCATTCTTTTTCAAACCGTCGGAGATTTATTTGCATTATTTTGGATAATTTAATTATGTATTCAAATCTCTGTACCTTGCGAACTACTCTTTATTATTTACGGGTTATGTAAAACATTTCTACCTTTTAAAGTTATATCGATGTATTTCTTTGAAAACGTCCATATAGTGGTCGTTCATTATGATTATGGTCACGCTTCCGCACTCGTCACGCCTCGCTGCCAACCGGGGTAGCAGGGTGTGACAGTGTGAGTGTGCATTTTTGCATGGATACCGAAACCATCTTAATGGTGATACCGAGACCATACAAGAATACCGAAACCATGCTGGAAACCCACCACCAAAAACCATATATATTTGAAGTACAGCCATGTACCGAAACCACAAGGGGGGGGGGGGGTACCGAAACCATAAGGTTTCGGTATACTCGCTACCGAAACCACCATGGATGCATGCTGAGACGTTTTAAAACATACAGAAATGATGTCCAGAACCTTTACCAAGACCCAGAAACCAATACCGAAACCTCAAAGGGTTTCGGTATTCCGCTTCAATACCGAAACAGAAACATCATTTTTCCCTTTTTGGGTGATCTGTGGGATGTGAAAACAGAAAGAGATCAATACCATTACCTAATAAATATATGTATACGTAGTGTGTGATGTGTTCTCGATAGAAACAGATCCGGCAACCAACCATTTTCCTATTTTGTGTGTGTGCTAGGAAAGTGAAAGAAACAACAGTATATATATATATATATATATATATATATATATATATATATATATATATATATATATATATATATATATATATATATATATATATATATATATATATATATATATATATATATATATACATATCGGTAGATGTATATATGTGTATCAAAGTATGTTGTCCAAAAAGGCTACTTTCAATTCCTTTTTCTTAACATGTAAAGAGTATGTGTGTGTGCAGAATTATGCAGTGTGTGTCCAACATGTATATAAATATGCATTGTCTTTGGTGTGCAGTGTGTGTAAAGTAGGACAGTAGCAATATGTGTGTGTGTGCGATGCATAGTGTGTGCAGAGGGTGTGACAGAAACATGTATGAATCTGTCCAAATGAGAAACAGGACAGCAGCCTTTTCTGCCATATAAAACAAGTAAAGGGAAGTCTCCTATATGTGTTTGTATGTATAATTCATAAACTAGTAAAGGGAAGTCTCCTTAATGTGCAGCAATTATACTCACATAGATTCATAAAATATCATTAAAAGAACATATAAAGAGCACATAAGTGTAATCATCTAATAAGCAATAAAGACTTAGAAATTTATATGAATGATTAATAGCAAAACATATGTTTATATTTAATAAACACAAAGTTCATTGGCATGACATCAATTAAAGTGAAGAAACATATGAGTATTGAATTAAATAATAATGCAACATGTGAATATGTGTGTGTAGGTCCCGAAAGGTTCCCAAAGTATATAGTAATAAACTGTAGAGGGGGGGGTGAATACAGTATTTAAAAACTACACACTCTTTTTCTCAATGTTTGTATGTATTATCAACAAATGTTAATTACAAACAAGCTTGACTGCGGAATTGTTCAAGCTGAGATGACAGAATACAACAGTATGGTTTCTAGTCTAAGACACACTCACACTAGATTACAATGAACACACTCACTAAGATGCACTCACTGTATTTTACAAGACTTTAAGGAACAGCTTTGGTAAACAGCTTAGACACACAGAAGCTTGTTTACAGAAGATTTGCATGCATGAATATCACACTTGCACGTTCACTCTTGGTTTAAGCACTTAGCTTTCTTCACATTCTTTCTGACCTTAGAAGCTTCCTTTTATACTCACTTAGAGGATCTAAGAGAAACATCTTCATTGGGCAGAATGAAAAAGGAGAAGTCTTGTTTGAAAAGACAATATAACTTTTCTGCACTTTTCTGAAAAGCAGACTTGCCTTCTCTTGTGCAGAACTTTTGTCTTTTTACTTTCTACTGTTGCATTGCCTTTAACCATTTTAGGAATGTCAACTTTGCGTCTTTCTTCCTTGTAAAGGCCTATTTTGATATAAGAAAAAGGTCTGTCACCCTTTTTCAAATATCCGTTTGTCTTCATGTAACAGAACAGCTTGGGCAGGCTGAGCGGTTCTGCTTTCCACTTTGTCTTCAACTGTGTAAACTGATCTGGTAGTTAAAAACAATACATGATGACTTGGAAACAAATTCCATAAAGTGTTTAGCCTGTTTACAAAGAACAGGTTCTGTTCACAAAGAACAGAACACTTTAAAAATGCCCAAGCTGCTCAACAGTGTAGAGCAGCGTAGACAGTTTATGTCCAGCCTGATCAGCAGACTGATCAGCTTGGACAAACTGTTTTGGTTGCAACACATGCAACGTATAGAACAGCTTTAGACTGATATTGCAAATCATTTTCAGGTTTCAATAAGGCATATAACAGGCCTTAAATTCAACCTACAAATGTATCAACAGGTTTGATTATAAAATCTCCCCCTCAGATGTAGAGCAGGTTTGACTGAGGCCTTTTTGTGCCTAACAATCTCCCCCTATTTGCAATAACCAGTCCAAGCTGGTTTTGTCAAAAATCACTATATATTTTTACAGTACATTTGCTGAAATAAAATTACAACATTACAGTAAAGTAAAAGATCAGTTTATATATACACTGATTCTTGACTATACTTGAACAACATATGTTCTTACAAAAGTACAACTAATGTGCTAATGTATTTTACAACTAATGTAAAAAATAAAAAATTACAACTAATGTAATTGTGTACAACTAATGTACAGAGTGTACAACTTATGTACAAGATTTGGACTGTTTGAGACGGGAGCAGATAATGGCAAGCCTGTCCAACTAATGGACAGCTTCCATTCTTCACCTACCCAGATGGCAGGAGGACTTCATTCGACAGGGGGTGGCATCCCTTCTTTGAATCTTTTTAAAAGTTCTTCCCTTGTTTCTTCATGTTCTTCAAGTTCAGCTGTAAGAAACATAAAGTTAGAACTTTGGAGCTCACCTCTGTCATAAAATCCTTTCAGCTCTTCCCAGACAGCTGCTCCCCATTGGCTGGACTGACTGAAGGAGGTGGCAATTCTGAAGGCTGCAAGCTGCTTAAGACCAACTTTGTGTAGGTCAGAAGCTCTTTGAAAACATTTCTTCTGAGATAAGGGATCCACAAAAAATGCCCCTAACTCAGGCTCTTCAATCACTTTGCCATCTTCAAATTCAACTCCTTCAGGCAGGCTGTGGTCAACTCCTTTAATTTCCACAGCATAATCTCCTTGTTCAATCATCATAAGGAGTTCTTCCAGCTCTGAATCTCTCTTTTTCCTTCTGGCCTTGATTTTAGGGGATGTCACAGAGACACCCTCTTTGACTTCTTTAGGGATCAGGCCCAACTCACTCACTCTCTCCATCAGCTTCTTTATGTATGCCCTGATAGTCTTAGCCGTTTCTGACTTAGACTGGCTCAGGGCAACTGCCAGTTCCACCCATTCCCTGTAACCCATTTGAGCCACATCAGCGTGATCATATGATTCCAATTCAGGGCCTGTTGCACCCATCCTTGTGATTTGAAGTTTCCACTGAGTGCCTTTTCTTGATATGGGAACAGCTTTGACAATTCCTTCCTTGACCAGCCTTCTAGTAGCAACATCATGAAATTTCTTTTTGGCCAAGTTGTCAAAATGGAATTTGGCTCTGGCAGAAGGTACTGTTGATTTGGTCACTGAGACCTGAGTACCTTTTTCCACTTCCTTCCCTTTTTCTCCTGCTGATTGCTTGGCAGCTTCCATTATTTTCTTTTGCACCTCCAAGGTAGACATTTTTATTTTCTTTGCTTCTTGGAGGGCAAGAGACTTAGCAGCTTTGGCAGATTGTTCTTCTTTTCTTAACTCTTCCAGAGCCTTAAGTTGTTCTTCCCTAAACTCAAAGTATTTGTGCATAGGGAGGCCCATCTCTTTGGCTCTGGCTTTGTGAAACTGAGTTTCTGCCTGTTTCTGCTCAATAGGATCCACCGCTGCCTTTTCTTTTCCTTTAGCTGCTGCTTTAGGGACAGCAGCTTCAGGAATACTTTCTTCTTCTTCTTCTTCTTCTTTTTCCTCTGAAAGAATAAGGTGCCTCCTTTTGCTGCTAGGCCTGTCCTCAGGAATGACTTCCTCCCCCTTAGACTGAGCAGGGTTTGGAGAGCCAGCCTGAGTAGGCATAGCAGCTTGGGAAGCACCTTCAGCTGCACCTGTTTCTGCTGGTTGATCAGTTTGGGTTGCAGACACTGGTATCTCCTTAGGAGAAGGAATCTTCTCCCCCTTAGACTTAGTCTTCGAGGCAGATGATTTCTCCCCCTTTGAAGGAGATGATGCAGCGACTTCAACCCCTGGTCTGCCTGAAGACACAAAGTCAGCAGGCTTGCCAGCAGGTTTGGGAGGTTTAGGACCAACAAGGCTGTTCACTAAGTAAGCCAAGTTGTCCTTCACCTCACCAAGCTGGGAAAGACAGTTTTGAAGAGAAGAAGAATGGGAATCAGCAAAAGTGGTCAGCTTAACAATGTTGTCTCTATCAGAAGCTGTGAACAACAAACTTTGGAGCTGTGCAAGATGAAGTTCAAGAGAATCTTGCACATCAGCAAGGTTTGATGACACAGAATTTGATAGAGAACCTATAAGAGTGTTCAGGCTGGCCAATGTGGAAGGAATGGTAGTATTACAGGAAGTGAGGAGAGAGGACAGCTGTTGAGAAATAGCTGTCATAGAGGACACAGAGTCCTGTTGTGAGGAGAGGATAGAGGAAAGAGAGTTGGTTACATTTTGCAGCTGTGCAGTGAGTGCAAGCAGCTGTGGAGAGTGGTTAGCTTGTGGAGTAACTGGGAAGGATTCTTTAAACGTATCAAAGAATCCTTTGATCTGCTCAGACACAGAGTCTGAGATTATGGATGGTAGGGAGTGCATGGTATGTTCCAAAGAACCAACTTTGTTGGTCAGCAATGAAAGCTGATCCTTCAAAGGCAGGTCTTTGGGAGATGGTGGTGTATGGGTGGACTGTTTGGAGTGAGTAGATGGAGAAGATGATGATGAGGCTGGTGTTTGAGGATGAGAGGGAGAAGGAAGAGAAACTTTGGACAATAGTTCCATAGCCTGGGCAAAAGTAAGGTGGCCCAGGTTAGAGGGATCAAGGGGTCCTTCAGCAGCGGCTGTAGCTGCATCATTAGGAGAAGGAGATGATGTTTGGGGCCTCTCAGATGCTGCTTGTGTTGCAGCACCCTCATGAAGACCAGTGGTGGTTCCCTCTGCAGTGCCTTGGTCTAAAGGCACCTCATCATGGGGAGATGGGATATGCATTTCAACATCAGCAGTGGTGAAACCTGCTGATGGAATTTGCATTGAGGGATCAGCCTCACCAGAGGGATGGTATGATCCCTGAGGTTCATCAGCTTGTGTTGTTGGTCCCTCAGCAGCTGTTTGGTGTTGAACAGCTGAATCATGGGGAACAGAAGTTTGAGGCTGAGCTGCTGATTGGTCTATATCAGCAGCGTGGGCACCTCGTGCAGACTCAGGGTGTAAGGAGATATGAGTGGGGGACAGTGTGGACTCAGTGTGGAGTGGAGAGGGCTCCTGTCTTTCAATATCCTCAGCCTGTTGGGAGGCTGGGATAGTTGATGTGGGTATCTCCATTTGTACAACTGGTTCCTGTTGGGAGGAACCAGAGGGTCTAGGCTGACTCAAGGGTGACTCAGGCTGGAGTGAAGCAGGCTCCAAATGAGCTGAACCTTCTCCCAAAATAGGAGAGGCAGCTTGGGTTGCTTCTTTTACAACTGAACCCTGTTGAGAGGGAACAGAGGAGACTGTTTTCTGGGCTAGTTTCTTTTTGGCTAATGATTTTCTTTGATAACGGATGGATGAAGTGGGTGATTGTGGAGAGGAGAGGGGATCTGTTTGGACTGGATGGGAGACTGGGTCAGGAACAGTGGGGCTGGACTGTTCCATAGTCTCTTGTGCCACAGAGGCACCAGCCACAAAGGCTTCAGGCTCAACAAATGAGCCAGGGTGAGGAATCTGCTCTTCCTCAGCCACAGAGGCTAAGGGAGCAGACTCAGCTTGAGCTGTTTTGGCCTTCTTTTTAACAGGCTCAGCTTCAGCTGCCAAGGTCCTTTTTACCAACTTAGACCTGGCTTTGGATTTTCCACCGGGAGCAGCAGTGACTGGATCCACCCTCACAGCAGAGGGTCCTTCCACTAAACCCAACAGCCTCCTCATTGGTGTTGAGAGAGGAGGCTCATTTTCCAGTACAGGAGTATGAAACACCCTATTCCCTATCACAGGGAATGCAGCAGTTTTAAGTAGGGGTTGAGAGTGATATAGATGCTCACCACAGACATGGCAGAAGATGAGACTCAGGAACCTGGGATATCTGACAGCTGCTGGTCTTGGCTCTTGTTGTACCAGGTTTCTCATGTTCAAGAAGATCCATTTGGCCATGTCAAGTGTAGTCCCATCCACCAGCTGAAGGACTATAGGCACTTCATCTCTACTAAGTTGGTCAAAGGAACCAACCTTGCTGCTGAATGACATTGCCACAGAGGCAAATAAGAAGTTGTAAGTAGGTGATAACTCCTTCCTGTACAAAGTAGTTCCAACCTTGGGTTCTGCCACACCACAGAAGCGTAGCAGATTGCCCATTTGCTCATTTTCAGGCTGAGGGAGATCATAGTTCTCAGCCACTGGAAGATGAAGAACTTCCCTCAAAAGATCGACTGTAATCTCAATGGTTTGAGTCCCATTGAGAATAGTACCTCTGATAACCTGAGTGTTTGGATTGTAAGAGCAGGTGTACCAGAACTCGTATACCATCTCCTGGTACAGGACACCAGAAGATGCAGTCAGGGCATAGTTCAACGGATGAACTTGCAGAAATTCCACCATTTGATCGTAACCCTTCCCCACATAGTTTTTGGGGATTGTGAGGTTTGCTATGTAGTTGGTGGGTTTCAGGGTCAGCATCGTGGTGACAGAAGGATGTTTAACAACATCCTCACCAACGAAAACTGGCAGAAAGGGATTGGGTCTGTGAGCCATTTGAGAAATTTGAAGGTTTGAGGAAGCAAAAGACACTTAGTCGATTTTAGGGTTCTAGAGAATTTCTGGGAATGATGAGGAAGACGAAGATGAAACAGTATGGTGGTATTTATAGGATTTTGAATGGTCGTGTGTATGAGAGAGAAAAGATTTGGGCGGTTTGATTTGAAATGTTTGTTAACGGAAAACGGAACGGTTGTCCATGTCAGAAACATTGTCAGACCACTTGACCTTTTTGATCACTAACACACGTAACATACATTATCCGCAGTAATTAAGTTAAATAAAACATAATTTAAGAAACTTAATTATGAAGAAAGGTAATTAAACTGTTGGTCTACGCTGATGGTCAAACCTGTGATGATCAGGGTCAACAAGGTTCTCAGTCTTCAAGCCGTTCTTCCTTCAAACTGTTCCTTCAGCCTGCTCTCCTTTGTGAGAACAGGTTGAGTTCAATAGATGAACAGGTTACAGTGTGAAGAAGTGAACAGGTTGAAGACTGAACCATCAGAGCAGGCTGGACGAATAAACAGGTTAAACTGTTTTTGTTCAGCCTGTTGTATGTTCAAGCTGTTCAAGTTTTTCAGACAAATGACTAAGTACAGAACATGTATAACCTGTTCTGTCTAAGCTGTTCAGAGAAACTTGAGCAGTGTGAGACATACGAATTATTAGACCGTTGAGAGACACTTAGTCACTCTTGTTTAACATGCCCAGCTTGCTGACAAGGTAATTAAACCTTGTTTCATCCAGAGGTTTGGTGAAAATGTCTGCAAGCTGTTCATTTGTGGAAATAAAACTTACCTCCACATTACCTTTTTGGATGTGATCCCTGATGAAGTGATGTCTGACTTCAATATGCTTTGTTCTTGAGTGAAATACTGGATTGTTGGAGATGGCTATGGCACTTGTGTTATCACACAGAATAGGAGTTTTCCTATACACAAGCCCATAGTCTTCAAGCTGATGCTGCATCCACAGAATCTGCCCACAGCAGCTTCCAGCAGCAATATATTCAGCTTCAGCAGTAGAAGTGGACACTGAGTTCTGCTTCTTGCTACTCCAACTGATCAACTTTCCACCAAGGAGTTGACATCCACCTGTTGTGCTTTTCCTGTCTAACCTGCAGCCTGCAAAATCAGAATCTGAATAACCTGTTAGTTCAAGGCTTGAGTCTTTGGGATACCAAAGACCCAAACCTGGAGTACCCTTCAGGTATCTGAAGATTCTTTTAACAGCTGCAAGATGTGATTCCTTTGGATTAGCTTGGAACCTAGCACATAAACAGGTGGCAAACATAATATCAGGTCTACTAGCAGTCAAATATAGCAAGCTCCCAATCATGCCTCTGTAAGCTGTTACTGAAACAGCTTTGCCACTGGCATCAGCATCCAATTTTACATTGATTGCCATTGGGGTTTTAATAGGAGAACTTTGATCAAATTTAAACTTTTTCAAAAGATCTAAAGTGTACTTTCTTTGATTTATAAAAATTCCAGTTGAGGTTTGTTTAACCTGTAATCCTAAAAAGAAAATTAGTTCTCCCATCATACTCATTTCATATTTGGATTTCATGAGTAATGAAAAATTCTTGCATAGTTGCTCATTAGTAGAACCAAATATTATGTCATCCACATAAATTTGAACAAGCATAATATCAGACTTCACCTTCTTTATGAATAATGTGGTATCCACTTTACCTCTGGAATACCCATTGCTCATAAGAAATTCAGTAAGAGTGTCATACCAGGCTCTAGGGGCTTGTTTGAGACCATAGAGAGCTTTGTCTAACTTATAGACAAAACCTGGGTGTTGTTCATTTTCAAAACCTGGAGGCTGCTTGACATATACTTCTTCTTGCAGCTTCCCATTCAAAAATGCACTTTTCACATCCATTTGAAATACCTTTATGCTCTTATGAGCAGCGTAGGCTAGATACAAACGAATTGCTTCTAGCCTGGCCACAGGAGCAAATGTCTCATCATAGTCAATGCCTTCCTCCTGTCTGTAGCCCTGAGCAACCAGTCTTGCCTTATTTCTAATGACATGACCTTGCTCATCCATTTTGTTCCTGAAAACCAATTTTGTGCCAATTATTGTTTTTCCTTTAGGGGCAGGGACCAGCTTCCATACTTTGTTTCTCTCAAACTGATTGAGTTCTTCTTGCATGGCAGTGATCCAATTGGCATCTTTTAGTGCTTCATCCACCTTCTTTGGCTCCATCAGTGAAACAAAACTAGAGAACATACAAAAGTTCCCTAAGCTGTCCCACCGAGTTTGTATCCCTTTATTGATGTCACCAATTATTTGATCATTGGGGTGACACCTGATCCACTTAGGATCATTTTTCAATGATGACTTACCAGAGTTGTTAACATCTTCAGCAGGTCCTGTTGAACAGCTCTCAAGATTCTCAGACACACTGTTGTCTTGAGCCTGTTCACTTGTTGAACATGTCTGACCACTGTTGAACATATCAGCAGAGGAACTGGGAAAATCAGCATTGATAGGTTTTGGACATGCAGTTGTAATTAAGTCAGTACATTTATTCACACAGGGTGTATTGACATAATCATCATCATGTCCATCATGATTAGCAGGTTCCATACTGGGTGTAGTGGAAGCTTTTGAGTCCTCTTCATTGATTGAATGCATCAGATCATCAAAGTTGAGGTCTCCTGAAACTGATTCAGGAACAGCTTTGGTGGAGGCATTCTTGGACTCTTCAAAGGTGATATTGATAGATTCATCTATCACCTTTCTTTTGTTGTTGTATACTCTGTAGGCTTTGGAGATAGAAGAGTAACCAACAAACACTCCTTCATCAGCTTTAGGTTCAAATTTTGACAGCTGGTCCCTTTGATTCAGAATAAAACAGGGACATCCAAACACATGGAAATAGCTGACATTTGGCTTTCTCCCTTTGAGCAGCTCATAGGGGGTCTTGTTGAACCTTTTCACCACTAAGGATCTGTTTTGAGTGAAGCAGGCAGTGTTGACAGCTTCAGCCCAAAATGATGAAGGCAAACCTGATGCACACAGCATGTTTCTGGCAGCTTCAATGAGAGTTCGGTTTCTCCTTTCAGCAACTCCATTTTGTTGAGGAGTTCTTACTGCTGAAAAGTTTTGACTGATACCTTTCTCTTCACAGAAGTCTTCAAGAGTACTGTTTCTGAATTCAGTACCATGATCACTTCTAAGCTGCTTTACTTGGGCAGAGTTCAGCATTTCCATCTTTTTAACAAATCCAATAATTTCTCTCGCAGCCTCTCCTTTGCTCTTCAAAAAAATCACCCATGTGTACCTGGAGAACTCATCAACCATTACAAGAGTGTATCTTCTTCCACCTAGACTTGGGACATTAATAGGTCCAAACAAGTCCATATGGATTAAGAAGAGTGGAGTATCAATAGAGAAGTTGTGTTTGGATTTAAAAGATGTTTTTCTCTGCTTGCCTTTCTCACAAGCTGTGCATAATCTATCTTTGGCAAAAGTAATAGAAGGCAAACCTGTCACCAACTCTTTCTTACAGAGTTTATTGATGTTCTTGAAGTTCAGGTGTGACAGTCTTCTATGCCATAACCAGTTTAGATCAGCATTTGTTCTTGTGAGAAACCAGGTTTCAGTTGTGGGGTCAGCAGAATGCATATCCACAACATATACACCTTTCTTTCGTTGAGCACACAGCACAACTTTGCCTTGGGAATCCATTATGTAACCCAGGTGCTCATCAAAGTTAACCTTGTAGCCAGCATCACACAGTTGGCTTATGCTAACAAGGTTATGTTTTAGCCCAACCACATAGGCTACCCTTTTGAACACTGCAGCACCAGCTTTAAGAGTTCCATATCCCTCAGTGGATCCCTGCACATTGTCACCAAAGGTGCCTTTTGGCCCTTTTTCAGGCCTGAGTTCACTCAGCAATTCTTTACAACCTGTCATGTGCCCTGAGCAGCCACTGTCCAAGTACCAAACCTGGGAAGGTTGTTTTTCCTGCAGAGTGAGAAGAGAATTATTAGTTATTTTTAGGGGAACTCATCACACAGATGAGTTCTCCTACTTCATCAACACTTGTTGATGGATTTTGAATGTCCACACTAATATTCCCTATTTGAATGGTATCAGTTTGAATACCATCCTCAGTGACTATGTCATTTCCACCACTGCTTGTAACAGCTGTGAAGGAAACAGCAGAGCCAACAGGCCTCATGTTCTCAGATTCAGGACAGTCCTTGGCCAGATGTGTCTTCTTCCCACACTTATAACATTTTCTCTTTTTGGTGCTTTTGGAAGAAGGTCCTTCAGAAACACATTCTGAACTGTTTTTGTTGATTCTTTCAGCAGGTTTAGCAATTTTTGCAGAATCAACAGCTTGTGTGGTAAGTTTATAGGCCACAGCTTTGACTGTCTCTTCTTTCCTCTTTTTGGGAGGACAGATGTCAAAGACAGGAAGCTTGATTGGCCTTTGAGCTTCCACAGGTTTGGGAAACTTATTCCCAGTTGTCTCAGTTTGAGCACTGGCTTTGCCTTTGCCCCTACTGAGTTGTGATTTATGCTGCCTATCAGCATACTCACTGTGTTTGGTTTTGAAAAACTTATTTTCATTTAAAACCAACTTACCACCATGATTTGAAAACTTATTTGAAATCACAGCAGTTTTGTTTTCAACCTGAGACTTACCCTTTTTGAAAACAGGCTGCTTACTTTTTGAAAACTTATTTTCAAAATGTTTAGCATCAAAAGGATTAACATGCTTTTTACCAACAGCTTTGGACTCTGAACCTGTTTTGTCAACAGGCTTAGCATCCACAGCTTCAGTTTGAGCATGTTTTCCTTTCTTCTGCTTGTGTGAGCTAGCATAGCACTTAGCAGGCTGTTTTGGAGAACAAACTCCAACATCAGCTTTTGAGCTGAGTTCACACAAGCTGTCAGTATTTTGAGGCCTGACAAACCTGTTTGTTGAAATGAGTTTACCATTCACATTTTGGATGAATGTATTTGGAAGTTCACCAAGAGTGGACAAGTCTTCTTTCAAATTACTTATTTCAACAATGGAAGCTGCTGTGTCAAGATCCCCTCCAAGATAGGCTTGGATTTGAGCAGGAATCTGTTGACTGATACAATGGCTGACTTTTTGTGCAGATTGGCACCAAGAGTCAACTATCTTTTGAATCTTAGCATGCTTTATATCTGTTTCTCTCTTTTCTTCCAGTAAAATGGAGTTGATGTGTTTTAATTCATCAAGCTCAGTTTCCAACTTATAGAAACTGTCCAGTTTACTGGTTTTAGTTTTAAGATCAGCTTTAAGCTTAGAGATTTCAGATAATAAAGCATCATGCTTCTCAACAGCAGCTTTCAGATCAACAAGCATGTATTCAAACATTTTAACTTTTTCTTCAGAACTGTAACCCATAAAATTTTGTACCTTATACATCATTGTAGGATTCCAGTTCTCCAAGTTGCTGAAGGCTTCAGCTTCAGCCATGTCCTGTTTGAAACTGCTTGTTGATGGAACATCAGAGTTGGCCATCAGACACTGATTATCTTCTTCATCAGATGATGAATCAGATTCCTCCCAGTCACATGTCTCAGCCATGAGTCCCTTCTGGCGATTGGAAGACACAGAGTTTTCCAATTTCCTCAGCTTAGCCATGGCCATAAGGTACTTAAACCTATAGCCATCATCCCTGTTAGTCTTGATAGGTTTGGATGACTGACCAACAGCTTTTGACACACAGTCAGCAGCTATATGGCCAGTTTTGCCACACTTGAAGCACTCAGCCTTGGATTTGTCAAATGCTTTCTTTTTGCCAGCACTTGCACCTCCTTGCAGCATACTTCTTCCCAACCTTCTCTTGCTGAACTTTTTGACAAGCATAGCTATCATTTGCTCATCATCTTGTTCAGTAAGATCTGCAGCCTCTTCTTCTTCAGATACCTCCTCCTTATCATCATCCTGTTGATCAGGTTGAGTGAACACATCACTCACCTGATTAACAGACTGTCTCACATTAGCCACAAAGGCTGTACCTCTTCTGGACATTTCCAAGGCATTCCTCTTTTGCTGCCTTGATTGTTCATCATTCAGTAAGGATCCATACAGATTGACCAGATCCATACTTCTGATAGTACCTGAGTTTCTTAGGATGGTTGAGAAATAGTTCCACTCCTCAGGTAAAATGTCCAGAAACTTGTTCACCAAAGTAAGACTGTCCTTGGTGATCCCAACAGCTTTGAGATCATTCACCAGAGCAGTGAACCTGGTGTAGGTTTCTGTGAGAGACTCCTTTGGTTTGGCAAAGAAGAGTTCATACTGTCTAACAAGATTGTTAATCCTGTTGTCCAGTGTGATTGTGGGTCCATCATAGACGGTACACAGAGTATCCCACATCTCCTTTGCAGTCTTCATTTTCTCAACCTGCTTGAACACATCATCAGGAAGAGAAATGACCAGATTGTTTCTGGCCTTTGCATCCAGAGCTACCAGTCTCTTGTCTTCATCAGACCATTGAGCTTTTGCTTTCTCAAAGGTCCTGATTTCAGGAGCAGCTCCTTCAACCGCTGGAGTTATTGTAGTAACAGAGGTTGGCACATAGGGACCCTCCATCACTATCACTGGCAGTTGTACATCCAGATTCTCTAAATAGAGCATCATTCTGCACTTCCAACCAGAGAAGTTTTGATGATTAAATTTTGGAGGCTTGCCCATAGAGCCATTGTCATAGTAAGAAGAGTTTGCAGCACTGTTGTCCATGGAAACTTGGGATTATGAGAGATCTAGAATGACACACACTCTAAAAAGCTCTGATACCAGTTGTAGGTCCCGAAAGGTTCCCAAAGTATATAGTAATAAACTGTAGAGGGGGGGGTGAATACAGTATTTAAAATCTACACACTCTTTCTCTCAATGTTTGTATGTATTATCAACAAATGTTAATTACAAACAAGCTTGACTGCGGAATTGTTCAAGCTGAGATGACAGAATACAACAGTATGGTTTCTAGTCTAAGACACACTCAAACTAGATTACAATGAACACACTCACTAAGATGCACTCACTGTATTTTACAAGACTTTAAGGAACAGCTTTGGTAAACAGCTTAGACACACAGAAGCTTGTTTACAGAAGATTTGCATGCATGAATATCACACTTGCACGTTCACTCTTGGTTTAAGCACTTAGCTTTCTTCACATTCTTTCTGATCTTAGAAGCTTCCTTTTATACTCTCACTTAGAGGATCTAAGAGAAACATCTTCATTGGGCAGAATGAAAAAGGAGAAGTCTTGTTTGAAAAGACAATATAACTTTTCTGCACTTTTCTGAAAAGCAGACTTGCCTTCTCTTGTGCAGAACTTTTGTCTTTTTACTTTCTACTGTTGCATTGCCTTTAACCATTTTAGGAATGTCAACTTTGCGTCTTTCTTCCTTGTAAAGGCCTATTTTGATATAAGAAAAAGGTCTGTCACCCTTTTTCAAATATCCGTTTGTCTTCATGTAACAGAACAGCTTGGGCAGGCTGAGCGGTTCTGCTTTCCACTTTGTCTTCAACTGTGTAAACTGATCTGGTAGTTAAAAACAATACATGATGACTTGGAAACAAATTCCATAAAGTGTTTAGCCTGTTTACAAAGAACAGGTTCTGTTCACAAAGAACAGAACACTTTTAAAAATGCCCAAGCTGCTCAACAGTGTAGAGCAGCGTAGACAGTTTATGTCCAGCCTGATCAGCAGACTGATCAGCTTGGACAAACTGTTTTGGTTGCAACACATGCAACGTATAGAACAGCTTTGGCTGATATTGCAAATCATTTTCAGGTTTCAATAAGGCATATAACAGGCCTTAAATTCAACCTACAAATGTATCAACAGGTTTGATTATAAAATCTCCCCCTCAGATGTAGAGCAGGTTTGACTGAGGCCTTTTTGTGCCTAACAGT
The DNA here is from genome assembly GCA_020465985.1 of Centrapalus pauciflorus. NCBI lineage: Eukaryota > Viridiplantae > Streptophyta > Magnoliopsida > Asterales > Asteraceae > Centrapalus > Centrapalus pauciflorus. The sequence continues at coordinate 23,548 of JAANYP010006155.1, forward strand.
GTGATCAAAATATATATGTGAATAAATGAATAATTATTAGAATGCAAGACTTATAATTGATAACACTTACCTTGAGAATTCAAAGGTGCAATGAAAGTTTAAAATGACTTAAAAGATATATAGGTCCATGAAAAAGGATATAAAGCCTTATAAGTTATCTAAATCATGTCAAATACAAGTTCTGAGTTGAATGATGATTTAACAGAGTCTAATATCACATGATAAATGATGGAATGAAATGATCCGAGGGAATAGTTGGCCATATTCATCTCAATATAGTCAAATATAAGACTTTGAATTTAAAGATCAACGAATGAATACTGAATATGCTATTCAGATGATAAAATCTAATAAATACCAGAAATAATATGAATAACAGATTTAGCAACAAGAGAAGCTAGAAGATATAGAAAGAGCACCATTGAAGGCTATAGCAAAGTGGCAAGCCGTCGGTAAGGCTTATATAAATCAGATAGTGGTTCTAACCCACTGCAGATTGTGAGCAAAAGAGCCAGAGCCAGAAAGTGCAAAATAACTAGTAACAGTGAGTTGTAGATTTTACTTTAACTGCAAATTATGTGAATTGAGACTTTTGTTGCTTTATTCTGATTTTATTGACATTCTGATGCTGAGCATATGGATATATATTATCATAGTATGTTTATATGATTTGTTAAGCTAAGCATTTCTTCTTCTAGCTTCTATTCATTGACCAGTCATTTGATTGTTAAGCTTAACACCAACACTATTGCTCGGTGTTGGGTTAATGTTAGGCTTATGATGTGCTGATTTACATGATGAAAGCATAGAGGGTTACTAGAGTTGAGCATTCTGATGATACCCATACAGCAATTACTGGGAGCTGAGCAAAGACGCGCATTAAAGAGCATTTAATTGGCCAATGTCCCTTCGAGATTTGAGCTGTTCATGAGCCTAGTGCAGTGCATGAGCAATAGAGATGGGCTGTGCATGAGCCGAGTGCAGTGCATGAGCTTTCCGCGTTCATAATTGCATGTTAAATGTGAAATTCTACATTCTCACTAAGCAAATAAGCTTACCCCGTTGTTGCATTATTTTTCAGGTAAAGGCAAAGGATTGACTGGACCTAGTTCATAGGTCTCTGAAAGAGCTTGAAGTGCTTTAGAACCTGTTTCAACACCTTGGTACTTGGCTGACGATAGAGCTTTGGGGTTCGGGGCTAGTTTATATTTATGCTTTGATGTAATAGTGTACCCTATTACTTAAAATTGTCTCTGATTGTAATTAACTTTAATTACGCACTATTAATTATTATCTTAGTTTCCTGATTGATATTGCATTGCTACTGGGGCCAAGACTTAAGACCTTTTAGAAATCTCGGGTCTTTCGGGATGGTATTAGAGCATATAGTTTGAGTGAATCATTGTATTACGTGTAATACATGATCTCAAACTTGTGCAATGCTATAGTATCAATCATGATGGGATGGCTTGAACTAAGATAGGTTTCCAGAGACTAGTAGGATGGGGCATGAAAGGGTATAATGTGCTACACTAATGAGCTAAATATTTAGTGATTTGAATTTCAGAGCAATGTCAGGAGAAGGTGGACCATCAGGTGGCATGACCCCAGAGCAAGTCCTGGAAATGATGCAACAACTAATAACCCAGAATAATGAGCAACAAAACAAGTTCATGTTAGAACAAATTGAATCAATAAAGAAAACTGAAAAGAGAAATAAACATAAAAAGAAGCAAGCTGAACAGTCAAGCGAATCAGATTCTGATAATGTGCATGTCAATCAACGAGTTGAGCAGCCAAAAGGCTGTAGATTTGAAGACTTCAAAGCGAGTGGTGCCATAAGGTTTGAAGGCACTGTGAACCCAATACAAGCGTTAGATTGGGTAAGTCATACTAAAGAGATCTTCAATATCTCAGAATGTCTGGACAGCAATAGAGTTAAGTTTGCTACAACACTGTTTGTTGGAGTTGCTAGAGCCTGGTTTAAAACGCAAAGGAGCATCTATGGTGAGGAGGCAATTAAGGCACTGGACTGGGAGCAGTTCTTGGAAATGTTCAACGCCAAATACTGTCCAACTGACAAACAAGACGAACTCGAGATGCAGTTGAAGCAATTGAAACAAGGAACAAAAACCGTTGATGAATACGAGCATGAGTTCTCAAGACTTTGCGGCTACTCGTCATATCAAGTAGCAACAGAAGAGTGTAAGATAAACCGATTCAGACTGGGTTTGAATCCAACATATAGAAAACAAATGATCAACATAAATTTCACGACGTATCTTAGTATAGTGGAAGCAGCAAGAATAGTGGAGCGGGAATTCACATATTCTAGTTGTGAACCCGTTATGATGGCTATAAGTCCTACTTGTCCATCTCCACCTAAGAAGCAGAAATTCAGTAGATTCTTCAGTTCATCAAAGTCCAGTCAGCAACAATCACGAGCATCCTCTACGCCTCAAAAGCCTAGAGTCTATTCCATACAGTCAGAAGCACGAGAGTGTAAATGTTGTAGTAAATTTCATAGTGGACGTTGCAACCCTAGAGATGTGATCTGTTACACCTGTAAACAGATTGGACATGGAAGTCATGAGTGCCCAGAAAGAAACGACGTATGCTACAACTGTGGTGAGCGTGGACATTATGCCAAGCATTGCCCAAATACACGCATGATTACTAATCATAAACCACCAGTTGGCAGAGCAATTCAACAAAGTACTACAATGATACCTACAGCAAAGGCGCGAGCTTTCCATATAACTGCTGAGGATGCCGAGGAGACACCAGAAAAGCCAAAATACCACAATGGTAACTAATAATAAGTGTCTTATATTATTAAATAATTTAATTTCGTTGCCAGATGAATTTCAATTCCCACATAAGTATTCAGTTAACTGTACAACCATGTCATCGATAGTGAATAATGTGGATGATATATGGGTTGCATCACTTGAAGTTACGATACAAATACTTTTCCAATCAGAAATTATATCTATAAACAATATAGGTATTGTAATCTGAATCGTGTACGATTCAAAAGCATGAGAAAATTGATAATTAAATCCTAAACACAAGCTTCTTCGTAAATCCTAGTAATCTGAATGATTACAGCGTGCGTCTTAAGGAGGCAGAGGTAGAAGTTATTAATTCAAATAAAATTAAATGAGAAGAGGGTCTTTGAACCAAATTGTCAAGCACCGAATGTCAACGTGAATTGGAATCAACAGGTCAGAGGCACAAAGCGAGAGTGACAAGGAAATAGATTGAAATCTTCGTATTAGTCAAGCGATTGGTCATAATTGGTCAATGAAAAGCCCGTGATTTGTTAATATACATTGTAATTGATGGATTCTCATTATGTCGACGCGAGACTAGTGAGATATCCAATATGGAATTCTTTTTCCACCTAACTGTGCATAAATAAAAAGTTTCTGCCAAAAGAGTGAAGTAATCTTAAATTCAGAGATTCACCCATGAAAAGTCAAACATAAGTCTGTACATATAATTAAATGGAATTCTTATTCCATTTGCTTGTCAGTGCAAAGAAATTATAAATCTTCACAACAGTGAGCGCTAATTAGAAATAGTTAAGCGATTGATGGTGATGACATCATCAATAAAAGATGTACTTCCTAAAGATACAAATGATAAGCCAGAGTTCCTAAAATGCTTTAAGTCAGTGCATAAATCAGTTAATAAGCTGTATAATATGGAGAATCAGTAAATGTACTGGTTGTAAAATCCAAAAGAAGCAAGAAGTTGTGAAAAGACAGATGGTGCTCATTCAATAAATCACCAGCAAGTTTGTGTCAGATTTAGGGATTCATGGCCTACCTTGTAATTCCTAACTACTCTTATCTGAACATAGTCAACTTTGAGGAAGAAGTTATGTGTGGTGGAGCCCATCCTGTAACGACCTAGACTTTAATCAACAACAATTAACAAAGCTTAACGTTAATTAACAAGTTAAATGAAATTTACTCTAGTGATTTAATATATAATTTTAATGTAAGCAATAAAAGTCATAATTAATTAAAAAGGGTTAGATTATAAGTTTGTTATATGAATTTTATTTCCTTAATGAGAAAATAAATATTTTAGCTAATTATATGTTATGAATTAGCTATAAGTTACCAAAATTTAAAAGAATGAGATAAAATAAAGCTTTGTGTCCAAAGTGTGAAAGTAAGAACTTCAAATAATATATATATATATATATATATATATATATATATATATATATATATATATATATATATATATATATATATATATATATATATATATGCCAAAATTTAGCATCTGCTCCTAATTTTCATTTAAATGAAAGAAATTAAAAGCCCTTTTCTGCTTTTTTCTCCTAAACGTACCAACGGTTTCACACACTTTGTCCACAACTCAACTTCTCTCTAGAAATCAAGAAGGAAATCTCATCAATTCATCAAGAAAATTGTAAATTTGTGATCAAGAGCACAAGAGCTACAAGATTCAAAGGTAATTTTATGATTACATTGTTTTGTTTGATTCATTTGAAACCCACGGTTTCTTTGAAGTCTATGAACACAATTTCAGCTTCAAAATCATGAAAATAAGAAAAGTTTATTGTTACAAGAATGAATTAGCACTCATGCATGCAACTTTCATGTGTTTTGTTCATCAAATAGAAGCAACCAACACCCTTCAATCTTCCATTTATGTTATGGAAATATTGAGAAAAAAAAAAAACAGAATGGAAAAGAACACGCAGTGTGTGAGTGTGCATTTTTGCATGGATACCGAAACCATAAAGGTTTCGGTAATGGTGATATCGAGACCATACAAGAATACCGAAACCATGCTGGAAACCCACCACCAAAAACCATATATATTAGAAGTACAGACATGTACCGAAACCACAAGGGGGGGGGGGGGTACCGAACCATAAGGTTTCGGTATACTCACTACCGAACCAACCAATGGATGCAATGCTGAGACGTTTTAAAACATACGGAATGATGTCCAGAACCTTTACCGAGACCCATAAACTATACCGAAACCTCAAATAGGTTTCGGTAATCCCCTTCAATACCGAAACGAAACATCATTTTCCCTTTTTGTGTGATACTGTGGGTTGTGAAAAAACAGAAAGAGATCAATACCATTACCTAATTATATATGTTATAGTGTGTGGTTTCTTGTGTTCTCGATAGAAACAGATCCAGCAACCAACCATTTTCCTATTTTGTGTGTGTGCTGGGAAAGTGAAAGAAGCAGCAGTATATATATATATATATATATATATATATATATATAGATATATATATATATACATATATATATATATAGATATATATATATACACACACACACACATATCGGTAGATGTATGTATGTGTATTAAAGTATGCTGTCCAAAAAGACAGCTTTCAATTCCTTTTTCTTGACATGTAAAGAGTATGTGTGTGTGCAGAATTATGGAGTGTGTGTCCAGCATGTATATAAATATGTATTGTCGTAGGTGTGCAGTGTGTGTAAAGTAGGACAACAGCAATATGTGTGTGTGTGCGATGCATAGTGTGTGCAGAGGGTGTGACGGAAACATGTATGAATCTGTCCAAATAGAAACAGGACAGCAGCCTTTTCTACCATATAAAACAAGTAAAGGGAAGTCTCCTATATGTGTTTGTATGTATAATTCATAAACATTAGGGGGGCATCATTAAGTTATATACATATATATACTCTAAAGGTGCATTTGTGTGTGTTGAAGTGTGTCCAACAGAATTCCTTAATGTGCAGCAATTAACTCACATAAATTCATAAAATAGCATTAAAATAACATATAAAGAGCACATAAGCGTAATCATCTAATAAGCAATAAAGACTTAGAAATTTATATGAATGATTAATAGCAAAACATATGTTTATATTTAATAAACACAAAGTTCATTGGCATGGCATCAATTAAAGTGAAGAAACATATGAGTATTGAATTAAATAATAATGCAACATGTGCATATGTGTGATCAAAATATATATGTGAATGAATGATTAATTATTAGAATGCAAGACTTATAATTGATAACACTTACCTTGAGAATTCAAATGTGCAATGAAAGCTTAAAATGACTTAAAAGATATATAGGTCCATGAAAAAGGATATAAAGCCTTATAAGTTATCTAAATAATGTCAAATACAAGTTCTGAGTTGAATGATGATTTAACAGAGTCTAATATCACATGATAAATGATGGAATGAAATGATCTGAGGGAATTGTTGGCCCTATTCATCTCAATATAGTCAAATATAAGACTTTGAATTTAAAGATCAACGAATGAATACTGAATATGCTATACAGATGATAAAATCTAATAAATATCAGAAATAATATGAATAACAGATTTAGCAACAAGAGATGCTAGAAGATATACTAAGAGCACCATTGAAGGCTATAGCAAAGTGGCAAGCCGTCGGTAAGGCTGATATAAGTCAGATAGTGGTTCTAACCCACTGCAGATTGTGAGCAACAGAGCCAGAGCCAGAGAGTGCAAAATAACTAGTAACAATGAGTTGTAGATTT
>JAANYP010006156.1:0-33222 GCA_020465985.1 Centrapalus pauciflorus
TCACTTAAAAGAGCATATGGTCACACTTTTTATCACCTACAACGAAATTTGACATAATTTATGTGAACAAAGCCCACAACAAGATGCTCGTTGTGTTTACAAATGGTTGCAATCAGCCACACACAAATAAAAATAAAGTGGCCATTGCATGGAAAATAGTCACACTTTTTAACACCTACGGCCACATTTGACATAATTTTATGTGACAAAAGCGAACAACAAGACACTCATTGTGTGACCAATTGGTTGCAATCAGCCACACACAAATAAAAATAAAGTGGTCGTTGCATCGAAAATAGTGACACATAATACAAGTTTACCTCACTTCCAAGAGCATATGGTCAAACTTTTTAACACCTACGGCAACATTTGGCATAATTTTATCTTACCAAAGCCCACAACAAGACACTCGTTGTGTGACCAAATGGTTTCAATCAGCCACACACACACATAAAAATAAAGTGGCCATTGCATGGACAATAGTCACACAAAATACAAGTTTACCTCACTTAAAAGAGCATATGGTCACACTTTTTAACATCTACAGCCACATTTGGCATAATTTTATGTGACCAAAGACCAAAACGTAATAACACCTTTTTGATGTGTCACATTGGTTGCATAATTACAGACCAGAACACTTAAAATAGAATAAAGTGTGTATGTTGCATGCGAAAATAGTGACACATAATGGCATTTAAGTTATTAACCTCAATTTAAGAGCATATAAATGGATCACACTCTTTAAACAACACTACGACAACAATTTGGCCATAAAAACTTTAAGTGACCAAGAAAAGCCCATAACAAAGAAAACTTCTACATCTGTGTGGCCCAATTTTGGTTGCAAATCAAGCCACACACACACTAAAATAAAAGTGGCAATTGCTATGAGAAAATAGTCGCACAAAATACAATTAGTTAATACCGTCACTTCCAAGAGGCGTAGTGGTCACACTTTTTAAACACCCAATAGAGGAAAATTTGGAGCGCTATTTTAATGTGACAAAAAGCATCCACATTAACAGACACTCGTTGTGTTGTACCAATTAGTTTTCAATCAGCCAACACCACCATAAAAATAAGTGGCCATTGCAATTGAAAATAGTGACGGGACCAGAAAATACCAAGTTTACCTTCACTAATAGAGCATACGCTCACACTTTTTAACCGCTACGGCCACATTTGAACATAATTTTTTTATGTGTAGGGTTCCCAAGTAAGCCAAACAACAAGACACCTTTCGTTGTGTGACCAAATTTCGGTTGCTAATCACCCACACATTTAAATAAAAAATTAAAGTCGTCGTTGCAGGTGGAATAAATATTTGAAGCTACATATATACAAGTTTTACCAATCCACTATCGAAGACGCATATGGTTCACACTTTATTAACACCTATCGGCTTCACATGGTGTTGACATAATTTTTTATTGTGACCTAAAGCCCTACATTTACTATAGACACTCATTTGTTTGCTTTGACGGGCGGTGGATTAGGTGCAAGATCAGCCACACTACTAATTAAAAATAAAGTAGGCAACTGCAGCATTACGGGAATAGTCAAACAAAACAAAATACAAGTTTACCTCACTTCAAAGAGCATATGGTCACACTTTTTAACACCTACGACCACATTTGACATAATTTTATGTGACCAAAGCCCACAACAAGACACTCGTTGTGTCTCCAAATGGTTGCAGTCAGCCACACACAAATTAAAATAAACTGGCCATTGCAAGGAAAATAGTCACACAAAATACAAGTTTACCTCACTTAAAAGAGCATATGGTCACACTTTTTATCACCTACAACGAAATTTGACATAATTTATGTGAACAAAGCCCACAACAAGATGCTCGTTGTGTTTACAAATGGTTGCAATCAGCCACACACAAATAAAAATAAAGTGGCCATTGCATGGAAAATAGTCACACTTTTTAACACCTACGGCCACATTTGACATAATTTTATGTGACAAAAGCGAACAACAAGACACTCATTGTGTGACCAATTGGTTGCAATCAGCCACACACAAATAAAAATAAAGTGGTCGTTGCATCGAAAATAGTGACATATAATACAAGTTTACCTCACTTCAAAGAGCATATGGTCAAACTTTTTAACACCTACGGCAACATTTGGCATAATTTTATCTTACCAAAGCCCACAACAAGACACTCGTTGTGTGACCAAATGGTTTCAATCAGCCACACACACACATAAAAATAAAGTGGCCATTGCATGGACAATAGTCACACAAAATATAAGTTTACCTCACTTAAAAGAGCATATGGTCACACTTTTTAACATCTACAGCCACATTTGGCATAATTTTATGTGACCAAAGACCACAACAAGACACTTGTTGTGTGTCCAATTGGTTGCAATCAGCCAGACACAAATAAAAATAAAGTGGTTGTTGCATGGAAAATAGTGACACATAATACAAGTTTACCTCACTTTAAAGAGTATATGGTCACACTCTTTAACACCTACGACCACATTTGGCATAACTTTAAGTGACCAAAGCCCATAACAAGACACTCATTGTGTGGCCAATTGGTTGCAATCAGCCACACACCACTAAAAATAAAGTGGCAATTGCATGGAAAATAGTCGCACAAAATACAAGTTTACCTCACTTCAAAGAGCGTATGGTCACACTTTTTAACACCTACGAGAAAATTTGGCATAATTTTATGTGACAAAAGCCCACAACAAGACACTCGTTGTGTGACCAATTGGTTTCAATCAGCCACACACACACATAAAAATAAAGTGGACATTGCATTGAAAATAGTGACACAAAATACAAGTTTACCTCAGTTAAAAGAGCATACGCTCACACTTTTTAACCGCTACGGCCACATTTGACATAATTTTATGTGACCAAAGCCAACAACAAGACACTCGTTGTGTGACCAATCGGTTGCAATCACCCACACACAAATAAAAATAAAGTCGTCGTTGCATGGAATATATTGACACATAATACAAGTTTACCTCACTTCGAAGAGCATATGGTTACACTTTTTAACACCTACGGCCACATTTGACATAATTTTATGTGACCAAAGCCCACAACAAGACACTCATTGTGTGACCATTAGGTTGCAATCAGCCACACACAATTAAAAATAAAGTGGCAACTGCATCGGAAATAGTCACAAAAAATACAAGTTTACCTGACTTCAAAGAGCATATGGTCACACTTTTTAACACCTCCGACCACATTTGACATAATTTTATGTGATCAAAGCCCACAACAAGACACTCGTTGTGTCTCCAAATGGTTGCAATCAGCCACACACAAATTAAAATAAACTGGCCATTGCAAGGAAAATAGTCACATAAAATACAAGTTTACCTCACTTCAAAGAGCATATGGTCACACTTTTTAACACCTACAGCCACATTTGGCATAATTTTAAGTGTGACATATGGTCACACTCTTTAACACCTACGGCCACATTTGGCATAATTTTATGTGACCAAAGCCCACAACAAGACACTCATTGTGTGACCAATTGGTTGCTATCAGCCACACACAACTAAAAATAAAGTGGCAATTGCATGGAAAATAGTCACACAAAATACAAGTTTACCTCACTTCTAAGAGCATATGGTCACACTTTTTAACACCTACGGCCACATTTGGCATAATTTTATCTGACCAAAGCCCACAAGAAGACACTCGTTGTATGACCAAATGATTTCAATCAGCCACACACACACATAAAAATAAAGTGGTCATTGCATGGAAAATAGTCACACAAAATACAAGTTTACCTCACTTCAAAGAGCATATGGTCACACTTTTTAACACCTACGACCACATTTGACATAATTTTATGTGACCAAAGCCCACAACAAGACACTCGTTGTGTCTCCAAATGGTTGCAGTCAGCCACACACAAATTAAAATAAACTGGCCATTGCAAGGAAAGTAGTCACACAAAACACAAGTTTACCTCACTTCAAAGAGCGTATGGTCACACTTTTTAACACCTACGGCCACATTTGACATAATTTTATGTGACAAAAGCCAACAACAAGACACTCGTTGTGTGACCAATTGGTTGCAATCAGCCACACACAAATAAAAATAAAGTGGTCGTTGCATCGAAAATAGTGACACATAATACAAGTTTACCTCACTTCAAAGAGCATATGGTCAAACTTTTTAACACCTACGGCAACATTTGGCATAATTTTATCTTACCAAAGCCCACAACAAGACACTCGTTGTGTGACCAAATGGTTTCAATCAGCCACACACACACATAAAAATAAAGTGGCCATTGCATGGACAATAGTCACACAAAATACAAGTTTACCTCACTTAAAAGAGCATATGGTCACACTTTTTAACATCTACAGCCACATTTGGCATAATTTTATGTGACCAAAGACCACAACAAGACACTTGTTGTGTGTCCAATTGGATGCAATCAGCCAGACACAAATAAAAATAAAGTGGTTGTTGCATGGAAAATAGTGACACATAATACAAGTTTACCTCACTTTAAAGAGCATATGGTCACACTCTTTAACACCTACGGCCACATTTGGCATAACCTTAAGTGACCAAAGCCCACAACAAGACACTCATTGTGTGGCCAATTGGTTGCAATCAGCCACACACCACTAAAAATAAAGTGGCAATTGCATGGAAAATAGTCGCACAAAATACAAGTTTACCTCACTTCAAAGAGCGTATGGTCACACTTTTTAACACCTACGGCCAAATTTGGCATAATTTTATCTGACAAAAGCCCACAACAAGACACTCGTTGTGTGACCAATTGGTTTCAATCAGGCACACACACACATAAAAATAAAGTGGCCATTGCTTGGAAAATAGTGACACAAAATACAAGTTTACCTCACATAAAAGAGCATATGCTGACACTTTTTAACAGCTACGGCCACATTTGACATAATTTTATGTGACCAAAGCCAACAACAAGACACTCGTTGTGTGACCAATCGGTTGCAATCACCCACACACAAATAAAAATAAAGTCGTCGTTGCATGGAATATATTGACACATAATACAAGTTTACCTCACTTCGAAGAGCATATGGTCACACTTTTTAACACCTACGGCCACATTTGACATAATTTTATGTGACCAAAGCCCACAACAAGACACTCATTGTGTGACCAATAGGTTGCAATCAGCCACACACAACTAAAAATAAAGTGGCAACTGCATCGAAAATAGTCACACAAAATACAAGTTTACCTCACTTCAAAGAGCATATGGTCACACTTTTTAACACCTCCGACCACATTTGACATAATTTTATGTGATCAAAGCCCACAACAAGACACTCGTTGTGTCTCCAAATGGTTGCAATCAGCCACACACAAATTAAAATAAACTGGCCATTGCAAGGAAAATAGTCACATAAAATACAAGTTTACCTCACTTCAAAGAGCATATGGTCACACTTTTTAACACCTACAGCCACATTTGGCATAATTTTATGTGACCAAAGCCCACAACAAGACACTCATTGTGTGACCAATTGGTTGCTATCAGCCACACACAACTAAAAAAAAGTGGCAATTGCATGGAAAATAGTCACACAAAATACAAGTTTACCTGACTTCTAAGAGCATATGGTCACACTTTTTAACACCTACGGCCACATTTGGCATAATTTTATGTGACACCCTCTTGCTTTGATATTTTAATTGGAATCACCAGGATCAACAAACAACCCAAAGTTTAACATGGTAATTGAAATTGAATACTTAAATCAGAGTTAAGCAAATCCACACTAAAGCAATGAAAGTACATGTCTACAGTGATAAAGTCTAACTATTACAACATCACAAATTGTTTTAGAAGTAGAAAATCCCAGCCCATAGCTATTACAGTACCAATAGCTTCTAAAGTCTCCGGGATATTGAATTGAAATGCTTAAGTAGAAGGTCCAGCTACACTTTTGCCTTTGCCTGAAAACATTTGTGAGTCAACTGTAAGCTAAAGCTTAGTGAGATAACAGATTATGCAAACAACAAATATTTCTTTACAAGCAATGCTTAACCATGGGCAGTGTAAGCCCCATGTATGTGAAAACAGGCAGTGTAAGCCTCAATGTATGTGTAAACCATGCATTGCTAGCATGGGGTTGGCAGTTCAATATGCGGATCGGGGATGTGCCGAACCTGACGGGATAACGAGTGGGATGATCAGTCCCCGACAGTGGCCTGCTGTCAGCCCCAGTCCAGGTCGCATCAGAGTGTGAAGTAATGATCATGCAGTGCAAGCATGATGTAAATAGATGCACTTTCAATTGAACGCTGGCTACATGTGTATTACATGTCAAGTACGAGTGTGCATCATAACAACAAATCATGTACGAGTGCCAAATGATGTATATGAACAATGTGAACATGCCATTGGATGTATAAACATGAATGCAAAAACAATAAATGTTCGAATGACAATCTGTTACTCACAGTGATTGGTATGGTGTGACTTGTCTCTGAATCAATGTGTGTTTTGATAACACCACAATGATCTGTAATGTAAGTGTAATAGTGAATTTGTGTCAGTAATTGCTTAAAAATTGTATTCTGAAAATTAAGTGTAATTGGGTCCTGATTTCGGACCACATCCGAATTCGGATGGTCCGAATTGTGGATGGTCCGAATTTTGGTCTCTGGTCCGAAATTGGTTGGATCCGAATTGGGGCCTTTGGTCCGAAATTGGGACAGGTCCGAATTGGGTTTCTGGTCCGAATTCACTGTGGATCCGAAATTATGTTGGTCCGAAATAGGTGATCCGAATTCTGATGGATCATCATCCGAGTTCATACTTAGAAATTTTTCTAATATTTTCCAGAATTATGTTTTTGACCATTTTTGCATGTTTTGAGTCTAATATTGCAAATGTGAGCTTAAATACACTTATTTCAACTTATACCATAACATCTGGGTACCAAAACAATCCATTTGTGTCCATTTTTCTACATGTCTCGATGAACACACACTAAAACACACACATAATTTCAGAAATTGTACTTAGGAGTGGAATTTGATTCTGAAATTTGGTACACTATATTATACATGTTCGATTTAAACATTCCCATCATAAATTCCGACATGCATTAACATTTGCCACATAAGTCTTAGAAATCGGTTCACTTCAAAACCGAACCAAACATATCAAAATCCGTAAATTTGAGTAAATGTTACCTTGATTTGATACTTGCAGTTGTTATAGTTCCTTAATTGCTACTTGTTTCCAAATTTATGCACCTTGTAACTGATAATTCTTGTGTTCTTGAGTTGGAATCCGAGAGGTAGAGAGAAGAGAGAGGGTTCGGCTAGAGAGAGAGAGTAGTGAGAGAGTGAGAATGAAGAAATGAAGAGTTTCCTTTCTTTTATTCTTTATTTTGGTCTATATGCATATTGCACCCCTCAACTTCGTATTTTCTCATTTAACTTACATATGATCAAAATTAACTTAAATTGACATAATAATTCATTAACATAATATGTAAGTCCTTAAAATTGTAAATTACATATAATTAAAAAAATAGGGATGTTACAGCATGGGCTCCACCACGCCTATACTTCGTCCGCGAAGTCATGCTGCGCTAAACAGACTTGGGTACTTAGTCCTCATGTCTTCTTCCGATTCCCAAGTATGATTAGCTCCCCGATGATGCTTCCACTTGACCAGCACCATCCTAATTTCCTTGTTGCGGAGTTTTTTTTTGACTTTTGTTTCCAAGATGCATTCTGGTTCATCCACGAATCTTAGCTGTTCGTCAATCTTAACTTCCGAATGATCAGTCCATGGTTCCCTCTCGGGCACCAGACCCTTCCTTAAGTATCCAACGTGAAAGACCGGGTGAACACCTGATAACTCTTCCGGCAAGTCCAAGTGATAAGACTGATTACCAACTCTTTCCAGTATCTTGAATGGTCCTATGAACCGAGGTGATAGTTTTCCTCGCTTTACGAATCTTGTAACACCTTTCATTGGGGATACCTTCAAGTATACCCAATCGTCCTTCTGAAATTCTATAGCTTTATGACGGCGATCGTGGTAATTCTTTTGCCGATCTTGAGCCGTTTTCATGTACTTTCGAATGAGTTGGATCTTTTCATTGGTTTCTTGCAGTAAAGCAGGACCAGCTATTGGAGTTTCTCCTGTTTCCCTCCAACAGGTTGGAGTCCTACACTTTCTGCCATACAAGAACTCGAACGGTGCCATCTTGATAGTGGAATGGTAACTATTGTTGTAGGAGAATTCAACTAATGGAAGGTGATCGTCCCAGTTACCACCCAAATCCATCACACACGCTCTGAGCATGTCTTCGAGAGTTAAGATTGTTCTTTCACTTTGACCATCAGATTGGGGTCTATAGGCAGTACTCATTGCGATACGAGTACCAAGACCGTTTTGCAGAGCAGCCCAGAAGTTGGAAGTAAATCTAGTATCTCGGTCGGAGACAATAGACTTAGGCACACCATGCGTGATGACGATTTCATTAACGTAGATCTGGGCAAGACGGTCCAGTGAATAAGTTTCTCGGATTGGAATGAAGTGCGCAGATTTTGTTAATCGGTCAACGATGACCCAAATGGCATCATGTTGACGACGTGTCTGTTGGTACATCCCGTGCGACGATAGCAGTCTAAGTGGTCTTACATTGTGATTTAGCATGTGTTTGCTATAAATATATTATATATGATTGATGCTTATTAGTGTTTGTATGTTTGAACTTGATGTAACGTATTACAAGAAGTTCAAACATAAAGTTCAAAGATAAAATCAATCATAAGGTAATATCATAAGTTTTATCACTTAAGAGTTTAAGTATTATTGGCTAGATTCGAATAGGTAAAGGAAGACATTCGAATCTGTGATGGATTCGAATGTATCCTTAGATTCGAATGGGCTAGATTCGAGAGTGTCATTGTGGACAGACTCGAATGGGCCTTGGGCCAGATTCGAGTTTGGCCCACATCAGACTCGAATCAGGGTCTATAATTAGGGATACACTCGAATCATTAAGGGACTTTTAGCAGAATTCGTGAGGAATTAAGCAAAAGGCGATCTCGAGTTTATCAGCTAGGTGAGTGCCGTTTCGGAGAGAATTAGTTCGTAGGATCGTTCGTGTGTCGTTCGTTCAGCGTCTAATAGTCTCCGTGTTCCGTTGGTTGAGAGTTGTCCGTCTAACCGTCAACGAGGATTCCGTACTCGTTCACGGATCCGCGTCAAGATAGATCTTGCAGTCGTAGACCTTACAGTGTCTTAGGTAGCTTGGTTATGAAATCCATAGTAATATGGTCCCACTTCCATTCCGGGATAGGAAGAGGTTGCATACTACCATAGGGTTGTTGGTGTTCTGCTTTGACTAGACGACAAGTTCTGCACTTTTCTATATATTGACCAACGTCTCTTTTCAACCCTGGCCACCAGAAATCAGCTTTCAGGTCGTTGTACATTTTCGTGCTACCAGGATGAATCGAGAATTTGGATTGATGGGCTTCTGCAAGAATTATTTCTCGCATGTTCCCGAACTTAGGAACCCAAACTCTGCCGTAAACACCCTTCAGTCCAGTACCATCGTCTTGCATTAACGGCAATTGAATTTTGACATCCTCGTCCTTTACATTCTCCTCTTTTAGAGCCTGCAGTTGAGCAGCTCTTACATCGTCTATGATTGTTGAAGTCAGTATATATCGTGGAAGTCAAGGCATAGCAGTATGCCTTGCAATACGCTTTTCGGCTTAGGGCATTGGCCACTACATTGGCCTTCCCCGGGTGATATAGAATTTCGCAGTCATAGTCTTTGATCAGCTCAATTGACCTTCTCTGCCTCATATTCAAGTCCTTCTGACTGAATATGTACTTCAAACTCTTGTGATCGGTGTAGGGCTGACATTTGGTTCCGTACAAGTAGTGCCTCCATAATTTGAGAGCGAATGTCACAGCAGTTAACTCTAGGTCATGAGTAGAGTAATCTTTCTCATGTGGTTTGAGCTGTCTAGAAGCGTATGCTATTACATTTCCTCTTTGCATCAGAACAGCACCCAATCCCATGCCTGATGCATCAGTGTAGACAACAAAGTCCTCGTTCCCTTCAGGCAAGGCTAAAATTGGTGCTTCACTTAGCAGATTCTTCAGTTTGTCAAAAGCTATTTGTTGTTCTTCATTCCAAAAGAAGGTCGCGTTCTTACGTGTAAGCTTTGTAAGCGGAACGACAATTTTGGAGAAGTCTTTGATGAATCGGCGGTAGTAACCAGCCAATCCCAGAAAGCTACGAATTTCTGAGGCGTTGCGGGGTGATTCCCAGTTCTGGATAGCTTCGATCTTCGCAGGATCAACAGCAATCCCAGCACCAGATATCACGTGCCCCAAGAATTGGATCTGAATTGAATATTGAGTAAGTACAAGTTAACAACGAGTACATAAGTGAATGTAAGGATCATGAAATTGTTTCGAATGTTGAGACGAACCTGCCTCAACCAGAATTCACACTTAGAGAATTTGGCGTAAAGTCGCTCTTTGCGTAGCAACTCTAGTAATTCTCGCAGATGTGATGCATGATCCTCTTCGGTCTTTGAATAAATGAGAATGTCATCGATGAACACGATGACCGATTTGTCAAGCATTGGCCGGCAGACTCGATTCATGAGATCCATGAAAGCAGCCGGCGCATTTGTAAGACCGAATGGCATTACCAGAAATTCGTAGTGTCCGTAACGAGTTCTGAAAGCCGTCTTTGGAATATCCTCTGGTTGTACTTTGAGTTGATGATAACGCGAACTTAGATTTTGTAACGACTGTGCTAATTTTCGTCACTTTGAACCTATGCTTCTAAGACTTAACTCATTTTCTGATATTCTCTTTTTTTTTGTATTTTTATGATTTTCTCTCTCTCTTTTTTTTTTTTTTTTGTTTTTCATAAGAAATAGGATAACCTACTAACTTACTCAAATTTTTTAAAAATAAAAATAAAAATTTTTAAAAATAATTTTTTTTTTTTTTTGTTTTTCATAAGAAATAGGATAACCTACTAACTTACTAAAAATAGAAACTTACTAAAAATAGAAACTTTCCTAGATTAGCAGACTACTGTAAAGAAAGAAATACTACGACTAAAAATAAAATAAACTACTACCACTAAGGGCAAATTACTCTGGGTTGCGCATTCCATTAAGTTGAATTAAATACTCAAACCGTGACTTATCAAACGCTTTGGTAAATAAATCTGCATTATTATCTTCTGTTGCCACTTTTACCAGTTTGATTAAGTTCTTTTCAGCACAATCACGAATAAAATGATGCCTTATGTCTATGTGCTTTGTTTTGTTGTGTTTAACTGGATTATTAGTTATAGCAATTGTAGATTGATTGTCTATCCTAATTGGAGTTTGAGTGTAAGCCAAACCGTAATCCCGCAATTGTTGTTGTATCCACAGAACCTGTGAGCAGCAACTACCAGCAGCAACATACTCGGCCTCGCACGTTGACACGGCTACCGATGTTTGTTTCTTGCATTTCCAGGATACCAATCTCCCTCCTAGGAACTGACAACCTCCAGTTGTTGATTTGCGCGTCAAGCTGCATCCTCCGTAGTCAGAATCCGTGAACGCCTCCAACTCTAGATCTCCCTCCGCGTGATACCAAAGACCCAGCTTAGGTTTCGACTTGAGGTATCGTAGAATCCGCTTCACAGCTTTCATATGCATCTCCTTCGGATTCGCTTGAAATCTAGCACAAATACAAACAGCAAACATAATGTCAGGTCTTGAAGCAGTTAAATACATAAGTGACCCAATCATGGCCCGATATAATGTCGGATCCACCTCGGTATCACTTTCAGTACCTGGCCCGAGATTATGATTCACTTGAATCGGCGTGCTGAAGTGGGCAGTTAACTTTGTTCCCTCCATCCCGAAACGTTCTAATATGTCATAGACATACTTAGTCTGATGGATAAACATCCCTACCTTCTTTTGGTCAACTTGTAACCCTAAAAAGAAATTCAACTCCCCCATAGCACTCATCTCGAACTTAGACTTCATCACCTTCTCGAAATCTTTGCACATCTGTTCGTCTGATGATCCAAAGATGATATCATCGACGTACACTTGTACCAAGATAAAGTGTTCTTCGTTCCTCTTCACAAACAGAGTACTATCTATTCTACCCCTTTCAAAGCCGTTCTCTAACAGATGGTTGGATAGAGTCTCATACCACGCCCTAGGTGCCTGATGCAATCCATATAGAGCCTTATCTAAACGATATACTCTATCAGGATATTTTGGATCTGTAAATCCGGGCGGTTGTTCTTCATACACCAACTCCTTCACTTTCCCATACAGAAAAGCACTCTTAACATCTACCTGATATACCTTAAAGCCTTTGAAGGAGGCAAAAGCTAAAAACAACCTAATTGCTTCTAGCCTTGCTACTGGTGCAAAAACCTCGTTGTAATCGATTCCCTCCTCTTGGTTGAAACCCTTTACAACTAGCCTAGCCTTGTTGCGCGTGACTATACCCCGATCGTCTCTTTTGCACTTAAAAACCCATTTGGTTCCTATGGCAACTTCCCCTCGAGGTAATGGAACTAACTCCCACAATTCTAGTTTCCTAAATTGCGAAAGTTCTTCCTGCATCGCTTCAACCCAGGAGTTATCCTTAAGTGCCATTTGCACATTTTTAGGCTCTACTTGCCATATGAAACAAGAATATAGACATGTGTGATATGCCTCGGAGTCGTTTATCATCGACAACAACACAGTGTTGTTATTTACACTTCTCCGAGTCCTCACACCCTCGTTAGGATTTCCTATGATGCTTTCTAATGGATGGTTCTTGTTAATCCTAGAGGTCTCTATATCATCAACCGTTAGATTATCTCTTAAGTTAGATCATATTTCACCTAATGGGGGAACATGCTCAGCTTCTACATTTTCCTTCTCGCGGACGTTTTCCTCAGAGTTGGAACTTGTTGCTTGAGTCTGATTCTCGGCGGTAGTTCTTCTGGATCAGTAACTTCTGGAGACCCATCTACAGTCGCAGTAGGCTCGGATGTGGATTCAAACGTAGTCCTCGGAAAGATATGGCCATCGTCATTCAGATGTAACGTCGCCATGTCTTTTTCGATTGTACCTACAGTATCATCCAAAGGAATGTTAAATGACTCAAATAACTTATCATAGTCAAATATCCATTCCGGACCAGTTTGGGGTTCATGTGTATAACTTGTAACCTCAATGTTATACACAATTTCCACAGTACCATTTGTTTTGTTAAAAACCCGTTTGTTTGGTGAGTTAGGCACATAACCTAGGAAGTATCCTTCGTCAGCCTTTTCACCAAACTTCGGTTGATGTTTTGTACGCAATAAAGTGCATGGTACTCCAAACGGTTCGAATCCAGTTAAGTTAGGTGGCCGTTTATTCAAAATTTCATAGCATGTTTTTTTCAATGATTTGACTGTAAGGACTCGGTTTAAAATATGGCACGCGGTATTCACTGCTTCCCCCCAAAACATGGTAGGAAGCTTTGAATCCGAAAGCATAGTCCTTGCCGCCTCAATCAATGTTCTGTTTTTACGTTCGGCCACCCCATTCTGTTGAGGTTCTTAAGGTGCACTGAATTGATGCACTATGCCCTTTGATAGGCAGTATACACCAATTACAGAGTTTTTGAATTCAGTCCCATTATCACTACGAATATTTTTAACCCTTGTGCCGTAGGAGTTCTCCACTTGGTCTAAGAACCCGATAAGCTTGGAAGCCGTCTCGTCCTTTATACCTAAAAAGAAAACCCATGAAAACCGTGAGTAATCGTCAGTGATAACTAAACAAAACCAACTACCTCCGATACTCCTTTTGTTGATTGGGCCGAAAAGGTCCATATGCAACAAATCGAATGTTGAGGTTATGTTGTTCTGCTTCTTGGACTTGTGTGTCTTCTTATGTTGCTTGCCCTGGATGCACGGTAGACACTTGTCCTCGAACTGAAAACTCTTCAGAGGCACACCTTGCACCAGTCCATTCTTCGTTACGTAGTTCATCTTTCTTAGGTGCAAGTGAGCCATGCGTCTGTGCCACAAAACCGATTCCGTCTCCGAAGCTTTTGATAGTAAGCAGATCGGACCCATCAAAGTATCCGGCTTGTTCATATCGAGCATGTACAAGTCATTCTTCCTTGGTGCCCGCATTTTTATCCAATCTTCAGCTATCTTGAATCCCGGTTTGAGCACTAACGCTTCAGTGTCAGTGAAAAGCACTGAATTCTTCTTATCACAGATTTGAGATACACTAATGAGATTATGAACCAGTTTATCAACGTGATAAACTTGATCCAATGTAATCGTCCCATTAGTGACTTCTCCAGTTCCAGTGATATTTCCTCCTTTGTTACCGGCGAATGATACAAACCCCTTATACCCACCCTTGAAGTCTGTAAGCAGACCTCTTTCCCCCGTCATGTGCCTGGAGCATCCACTGTCGACGAACCACTTGTTGTTTGGATCTGTGGTAATCTCCTGCACATGAAAGAAAATAGGTTAGTTATCACGGGGAACCCAAGCCATGACTGACTTGGTTATACCATTCTCGTCCACATACTTGAACTCTTTCAAATACCCATCTCGCCTTTCAGGTGACTTGGGCCTTTGAACTGGGTTCTGTTGTGGTGCCGAGTGATTTAAATTCACTCTTTGCCTTGGAGTAGGCATTTGTTGTGGAGCTCTAGAATAATTCCTATTATACTGCATTTCAGACTGTGATCCCTGAGCTCTTACCGGTACATAATGTCTAACAGGAGTATGAGACCTAACTGGAGTGTGTGACCTGCTAGGTGTTGTGCTCCTATTGACTTGTTGTGGTGCTGACCTAGATTGATTAATGACACGATTCGGTGAATTTGTCCTAATCACTTCCTTTGGTCCAACCTTAACCGGTGTGTTTTTCACAACTTGGTTGGGTGCAGCCTGCACAGCTTTCTCGGTACGCTGAGAACTACTCGTGCTCGCCACACTTGTTGAGGGTTTGGGCTGTTCTGGCTTCACTATCTTAGGTGTCGTATCAACTTTCCGATTTGGACAAGTAGAAGCCACATGCCCCCTCTCGTGACATCTAAAGCATGACATTTTGTCTATTGGCTTCTTTTGTGAGCCCTTAGACTTAGGTGTCTCACTAGTGTCTATTTCCTTTGGTACATCTACGGTGTCTGGCTCATCGACCTGATCAGCCCAAGCAATTTTCTGTTTTCCTGCAGGTGTTTCACTGGAGGAAGACACAAATTTGACTTTCTTAACCTTGACGGTTGAGTCAGCTACCCTAGGTGTATTTTCCATTATCGGCTCTGGTGTCGGTGTAGATATGTCCTCTAAGTCTACTGACTTGTCAGTTTTCTCCTGAGGCTGAGGGACATAGTTTGCATTGAAAGGTGGAGGAATTTCGTGAAATCCTAGACCTACGGGCTTCTTAGATTGTCTTTGGGCATCTAAAACTTTCCCTAGGTTTAGGCTTGAATTCCTAAACTTTTCCAGCTTGCTATTCGCCTCTGCTACCTTAACCTTTGTTTCAGCTAGCTCTATGTCCTTGTCCTTAAGACTTTTGGTTAAGGCTTCTACGTGCTCATACATTAGCTCTATCCTAACACACTGCTCACTGAGTTTGTCTTTTAGAACTACTACGTCTTGAGCATCAGCCTTAAGCTTTTCTTTAAGATCTTGCTTGATATCGTTTAGGCTAGCATTTTCAATCTTTAAGTTCTCATTTTGAGCAGTTATGGATTTATGTGATTCTAAGACTAGATTTAACCTATCATTAGAAGTAACACACAATACACATAATTCATGAAAAAGAGAATAAGTCAGACTAACCTTTGAGTTATCAGATTCCACGTTGGCCATCTGAGCAGCAAACTCCGGCATTGTCTGATCATTCGGCTTCTCAACCCACATCGGACTGCTGTCCCGTGTGGTCTGCTCTTCCCCATCACACCCCGTTTTTGTGACTTCAGCCATGAAAGCTCTAGCATTCGACTAAGGATGTGAGCTCCAGTCATACGTACCATCTAGCTGTCTGTCTGAAGTGACATTGGATATAAGACCCGCTAGATTGGCTTGACCAGATGATGAACTCGGAAGATATCGTTGTTGAGACTGAGTCTGAAATTGTCCCTGATGCTGATTCTGCCCTTGGTATGTCTCCACCTTCGGTCTCTGACATTCCCTGGCGAAGTGTCCCAGTCCTTGACAGTTGTAGCATTTTACCTTGGACTTATCAAACCCTATCCCCTTGTTATTCATCGTCAAATTTCTTCCAGTTCTCTTAATGAACCGCTTAACCCGTTGGGTTACCATGGCCAGTTGCCATTTGAGGTCCATTTCCTCAAGATTATCAGGATCGACCTGATCATAGTCCTCATCCCAGAGAGCAAGATCGTTAATCTTGCCTTGAACACAATTTCCATATGCTGCCACAAAAGAAGCAAGCAGATTCAAATGTTCTTCTGCTGACTTTGCGCTCATGGGCATCTTCGAATAACTCTGAGATGGTGATGCCTGATGTACTTGGGGCTGCGGTTCTTCCAATCTTCCTAATCCTAAGAACGCGCGATTCAATGAGTCTTCGAACTCTGCTGGTGATGACGTTTCTCCGGTGAAAAAGGCTGTAGCAGTCTTCGGTTCGGATGCCTCTGAAGGTTTTGATGTCTTTCCAAAATACATCGTTGGATTCTGGACTTGTTCGTAATCAGTCTCGGCCTTCAGTAGCTCGAAGTGATATGCCCGCAACGTTCCCACAATGTCATCGAGAGATTGAGTATAATACTTATCTTCACTCAGCTTGATCATTGCCACCCACATAGCCCATTTGGCTGGTAAGGCATCAAGAAGCTTGTTGTTCTTGTCAGTGTCAGAATACTCAATTCCGTGACTTTCAAGTTCTGTCAACAGATAATAGAACCGAGTGATGATATCATCCAGTTGTTCATCCTTTAACGCCATGAAGATTGCAAACTGTTGTTTCAACAGCTCTGTATGCTTTCTACGAACCCTAGGATTACCCTCACACCTTTTCTCGAGAGACTCCCAAAGTTCCTTTGACGTCCTTTGAGTCCTAAATGTGTGTAGTATATCCTGAGGTAAAGCCATTCTGATTATCGAGAAAGCTTTGTTTTCGGCTTCAAACAGTTTTTTATCATCCTCCTTCATCATTTGGTATGACAAGACTTTTTGACGGCCTTCAACTTCTGAAACCGGATGAATATATCCTTCGTCGATGCACACCCACATGCGCATGTCATTAAAGCGCACGAAATCGGTAAACCGATCCTTCCACCAGTAATAATCCTCGATCCTCATCAGTTTAGGCGGAGCGTTTGCCTTCCCGATCTCGTGGTCCATTTCCATGAATTTTTGGAGATTTGACATCTTTTCGAAAGTGATTGAATTGAACTTAATTAATTTAATTCATAATTAATTGGAATTAACCCGTTCGAATCTAGATAGATTCGAAGATAGTCAGATTCGAATTGATTTGGGATTAAATTCGATTAAGTGTTGGAATTCAATTTAAACTCGAAACTAAGTCAAATTCGAAAGCTCCTCAGATTCGAAGGCAGACACACTCGAAATTCAGCAGATTCAAAACCACAGATTCGAAACTAAACTAGACTCGAACTAAACTCGAAACTAAGCTAGACTCGAGATCCTATTCGAATGAAGCAACAAACTCGAAACTAGGTAGATTCGAAACCCTCTGAAACAGACTCGAAAGGAGCGGATTTTGGTTAGAATCGAGACTAAGTGTAACCCTAATTACTCCTAATAGATTCGAGCGCCGCAAACTCGAAAAACGGTTACACTTTGATTTTTTAACGATTTTCAGATTAAACCAGTAATTTTCTAACGAAAAATACTGATTTCGACCAAAAACGTGAAAAACCACAAAGTGTTATCCGAATAAGAATTTGCTAAGCTTGAAAATACGTTTTTGAGAGAAAAACCGACTACAAACGTCAAGAAACCTAGAATGTATCTAGATGAACACGAAGAACACCAAGAACACTCCGTAGGCTCTGATACCACTTGTAAGGTCTACCTAACACAGATCCATCTAGACGCGGAACCGTCAACGAGTGCGGAATCCTCGTTAACGGGTAGACGGTAACAACTCTCAACTACGAAACACGGAGACTATCAGATGCTGAACGAACGACACACGAACGATCCTACAAGCTGATTCTCTCCGAAACTGCACTAAAACCTATGATAAACTCGAGATCGCTTTATGCTTAATCCCTCACGAATTCTGCAAAAAGTCTCATAATATCTCGAGTCTATCCCTAATTATAGACCCTGATTCGAGTCTGATGTGGGCCAAACTCGAATCTGGCCCAAGGCCCATTCGAGTCTGTCCACAAGGACACTCTCGAATCTGGGCTCTTCGAATCTAGGCTACATTCGAATCTATCACAGATTCGAATTCCAAGCCTTGTATGATTCGAATCTAGCCTTTTACATAAACAACTAAGTGTTGAATCTTATGTTATTACTTATGATTGATTTTATCTTTGTACTTTATGTTTGAACTTCTTGTAATACGTTACATCAAGTTCAAACATACAAACACTAATAAATATCAACCATATATAAACATATATAACAAACACTTGCTAGAATCACAATGCAGGATCACTTAGACTGCTATCGTCACACAGGATGTACCAACATACCGAAAGTGAGTATCAGACATCGCTATCTGATTGAACCTTTCTTAGACTATACTCATCAAAAAAATTTGTTCAGTATTTAGCTTAGGTTGTAAAATTTTATAAGTATAGCTTAAGTCTAGATTAAATTTTTTTGGTCAAAATTTTATTTTATTTTATTTTATTTTACCTTAGTTTATTTTATTTTATTTTAGTTTAATTTTTACTTAGGTAAAAGGTCAAATAATTACTGAGGGTGCATTCAAAGTTGGATAAAATAAACATTGCGTGAAATATCTTGTGCTTAGGGTAAAAGAGTTGGCATAGTTTATCTTGTTACACAATACCGTAGAAAAAGATTGAAAAAGTTGAAGTTATTTCAAAAATTGGTGTTTTCGAGTTTAGGATAGACTCGAATCTGGAAAGCTTCGAATCTGTCAGTAGATTCGAGTCTGGCATTAGACTCGAAGGTTGGTAGTATATATAGGTCAACAGTGAAGTCATTTAATACTTACTGTTTTCGAATCTACTTCCTCGAGTCTATATCGGCGATTTCGAATCTATTCTCGAGTCTATCGTTTTTCATATATACGACAATCCATCGAGTTTATAGCTAAAGTGTTCGATTCTACTCCTGTATCTAGGTATAATCAACTTGATTGTACAAGATTCATGTAGTTTTATACACCATTTTAGGCTAAATCATCGAATTTTGAAGGTTTAAGGGTCGAAATAGGGTTTTTGCAAAATTACCAAGTTTGGACCGATAAATAGTCAAATTAAAGGCACATATCTGTGATTAGTAACTATTAGGACTAATGAATGTAATTTTCTAAGTCCAAAAAGGTTAAAATCAAGAGATTTGGAGTTTGAATAGAGTCGGCGGTTCGAGTCTGTTCATGAGGTTTTTCGAATCTGTTCCTGAGGTATCTCGAATCTGTCATTAGACTCAAGACGACCAGGAGATTCGAATCTGTCATCAAACTCAAATCCAGACTTATTCGAATCTGTTACATTCGAATCTGTCTTTTCTTTGCATTATTTAATTTAAATTTTTTTTTAAACTTGTAGAAATTTAATTGTGTTGGATTTTGTACTTACAAAAGTTCAAAATAAAACAGATTTGAATTTAAACAAGTTTATTGACTTTTAATGAATCTAATAGTTTGTTTATTGTGCAGAAATGGCAGTACGAGCTTTTGTGCCTAAGCACAATATGGTCCTTCATCCTGATCATAATCTCCCTGAGGCGCAGGGATTCAGACAAGTGCTTGATTTCCTAGTAGAATCTAGGATAGGTATTGCATTGTCTCAAAGCTCGCGTTGACTTCCAGCATGTTCAAATCCTAGGCCTAACAACGGAAATGGGTGAAATTCAGTCGCATAATGCAAATCTGGATAAAGAAAATGCTGAATTGAAGAAGACTGTAGAACAAATGCAGGAAGAGAATGTTGAGTTGAAGACATTTGTCTGCGATCAGGCAGCTGAGATACGGGCGATGCGCTCCCTAATAGAGCAGCTAATGAAAAATTTACAGGCTCAGGGGGAGACATCGTGCCGTGATCAGGAGATTGAGAGGCCGAGAGAAGATGATGATCAAGACAATCAAGGCAATGATCCCAGCCCTAAAAGCCAGAATGAGCCAATAGATTTTTCTACTGCTCAGACTGCTCAATCTCAGGGGGAGCCTAGTCTAGCTGGAGGAGAGGTAGGAGAAGCGAGCACATCTAAGCCGACAGATTTTGAAATTTGTGAGATGATCGATGCTCTTATGGATCTTGATGATGATCTGATGGATTTTGGTTATGATAATGAAGACGAAGAGCTGGAAGAAGGTGAGATTGTGCCAGAAGAAATAGTTGACTGGCAACCAGATGACGAAGTATGTGCTGATGAGGATGATGAAGCTGATGAAATTGTCGTGAAGCAGAATCCTATCACGGATACATACATGATAGATGGGAATAATATTGTCAACGTAGATGTTGTGAATGCTGCGTTAAACGTTGAGCCATCAGTAGAGGAACCAGCCAGAGAGCTAATAAATGAAGAAAAAAGAAAGCTATGGTTCAGAGCTGAAGAGAAGGAGTTAGAGCTTAAGAAGACAATGAGAGTGCCAGGGACTGGAAAGTTGTCTGAACGCATATTAAGCTGGTTCTTTGATCGAGAACTGCAGCTTTTCATAATTAAGAGGAAAGACGGGCTCCAGTATCTCAGGCGAACTTTAAAAGCTTTCAATTCACTGCCAAAGATCGAAATCACAGCGCTAGCATGGAAAGATCTGATTAACATTGGCAATGATCCCTACGCGAACGTAATTGAAAGAATCATAAGAAAAGAGGGAAGATCAAGGAAGTTCGAGCGATTGAATCCAAGGGTCGGAAGAAGAGTAGAAGATCCTTCACGTATCGATCCTCTAACTGGACGACCTTGGATGAGGATCCACTACAAACCAGCAAGATGTCTTAGGAAGGTGCCTCTCAAGCCTATGCCACAGAATATATTAAAGAATCTGCATTGGTGGTACGCTGACACTGAGACTGGGGAAGCGGTCATGGAAGATTTTGAAGAAAACGTTATTCTTAGAGTCTACGACCCTCTTCACCTGGTAAACCTCTCTAAAGATGATCTTCATATTTTGCATGCCTGTAAGATTTCTAGTGATGCACATATGGATAGTGAAGCTAGTAAATATGAAAATGTGGTCAAGGTATGTGTTGAAAAAGGTTTGTATGCTGGAAGTGTTTTGAATCAATAAATAAACAAAGCTCTTAAGTCAAATGTGTGATTTATTAGAAGCTATCGTCAAGGGGGAGTCTGTTGGTACATCCTGTGTGACGATAGCAGTCTAAGTGATCTTACATTGGGATTTAGCAAGTGTTTGTTATATATGTTTATATATGGTTGATATTTATTAGTGTTTGTATGTTTGAACTTGATGTAACGTATTACAAGAAGTTCAAACATAAAGTACCAAGATAAAATTAATCATAAGGTAATAACATAAGTTTCAACACTTAGGTGTTTAAGTAATTTAGTTAGATTCGAATTATATAAGGCTTGGTATTCGAATCTGTGATAGATTCGAATGTAGCCATAGATTCGAATGAGACTAGATTCGAGAGTGTCTTTATGGACAAACTCGAATGGGCTTTGGGCCAGATTCGAGTTTGGCCCATAACAGACTCGAATCAGGGTCTATAATTAGGGATAGACTCGAGATATTATCAGACTTTTTGCAGAATTCGTGAGGGATTAAGCATAAAGCGATCTCGAGTTTATCATCAGTGTTAGTGCAGTTTCGGAATCAGTTCGTAGGATCGTTCGTTGTGTCGTTCGTTCAGCCTCTGATAGTCTTCGTGTTTCGTGTGTGAGAGTTGTTTCCGTCTACCCGTTAACGAGGATTCCGCACTCGTTGACGGCTCCGCGTCTAGATAGATCTCGTAGTGGTAGACCTTACAATAGCCACACAAAATACAAGTTTACCTCACTTCAAATAGCATATGGTCACACTTTTCAACACCTACGGCCACATTTGACATAATTTTATCAGACCAAAGCCCACAACAAGACACTCGTTGTGTGTCCAACTGGTTGCAATCAGCCACACACAAATTGAAATAAAGTGGTCTTTGCAAGGAAAATAGTCACACAAAATACAAGTTTACCTCACTTAAAAGAGCGTATGGTCACAATTTTTATCACCTACGTCCACATTTGACATAATTTATGTGACCAAAGCCCACAACAAGACACTCGTGTTTACAAATGGTTGCAATCAGCCACACACAAATAAAAATAAAGTGGCCATTGCATGGAAACTAGTCACACAAAATACAAGTTTACCTCACTTCAAAGAGCATATGGGTCACACTTTTTAACACCTACGGCCAATTTGGCATAATTTTATGTGACCAAAGCCCACAACAAAACACTCCTAGTGTGTCCAAATGGTTGCAATCAGCCACACACAAATTAAAATAAAGTTGCCATTGCGAGGAAAATAATCACACAAAATACAAGTTTACCTCACTTAAAAGAGCATATGGTCACACTTTTTATCAGCCACGTCCAAATTTGACAAAATTTATGTGACCAAAGCCCACAACAAGACACTCGTTGTGTGTCCAAATGGTTGCAATCAACCACACTCAAATTAAAATAAAGTTGCCATTGCGAGGAAAATAATCACACAAAATACAAGTTTACCTCACTTAAAATAGCATATGGTCACACTTTTTATCACCTACGTCCACATTTGACATAATTTATGTGACCAAAGCCCACAACAAGACACTCGTTGTGTTTACAAATGGTTGCAATCAGCCACACACAAATAAAATTAAAGTGGCCATTGCATTGAAAATAGTCAAACAAAATACAAGTTTACCTCACTTCAAAGAGAATATGGTCACACTTTTTAACACCTACGGCCACATTTGGCATAATTTTATATGACCAAAGCCCACAACAAGACACTCGTTGTGTGACCAAATGGTTTCAATCAGCCACACACACACATAAAAATAAATTGGCCATTGCATGGACAATAGTCACACACAATACAAGTTTACCTCACTTAAAAGAGCATATGGTCACACTTTTTAACATCTACGGCCACATTTGGCGTAATTTTTTGTGACCAAAGCCCACAACAAGACACTCGTTGTGTGTCCAAATGGTTGCAATCAGCCACACACAAATTAAAATAAAGTGGCCATTGCGAGGAAAATAGTCACACAAAATACAAGTTTACCTCACTTAAAAGAGCATATGGTCACACTTTTTATCACCTACGTCCACATTTGACATAAGACCAAAGCCCACAACAAAACACTCGTTGTGTGTCCAAATGGTTGCAATCAGCCACACACAAATTAAAATAAAGTTGCCATTGCGAGTAAAAGAATCACACAAAATACAAGTTTACCTCACTTAAAAGAGCATATGGTCACACCTTTTAGCACCTATGTGCACATTTGACATAATTTATGTGACCAAAGCCCACAACAAGACACTCGTTGTGTGACGAATTGGTTGTAATCAGCCACACACAAGTAAAAATAAAGTGGCACTTGCATGGAAATTAGCCACACAAAATACAAGTTTACCTCACTTAAAAGAGCATATGGTCACACTTTTTATCACCTACGTCCACATTTGACATAATTTATGTGACCAAAGCCCACAACAAGACACTCCTTGTGTGTCCAAATGGTTGCAATCAGCCACACACAAATTAAAATAAAGTTGCCATTGCGAGGAAAATAATCTCACAAAATACAAGTTTACCTCACTTAAAAGAGCATATGGTCACACCTTTTAGCACCTACGTGCACATTTGACATAATTTATGTGACCAAAGCCCACAACAAGACACTCGTTGTGTGTCCAAATGGTTGCAATCAGCCACACACAAATTAAAATAAAGTTGCCATTGCGAGGAAAATAATCACACAACATACAAGTTTACCTCACTTAAAAGAGCATATGGTCACACCTTTTAGCACCTATGTGCACATTTGACATAATTTATGTGACCAAAGCCCACAACAAGACACTCGTTGTGTGACCAATTGGTTGCAATCAGCCACACACAAGTAAAAATAAAGTGGCACTTGCATGGAAATTAGCCACACAAAATACAAGTTTACCTCACTTAAAAGAGCATATGGTCACACTTTTTATCACCTACGTCCACATTTGACATAATTTATGTGACCAAAGCCCACAACAAGACACTCGTTGTGTGTCCAAATGGTTGCAATCAGCCACACCCAAATTAAAATAAAGTTGCCATTGCGAGGAAAATAATCTCATAAAATACAAGTTTACCTCACTTAAAAGAGCATATGGTCACACCTTTTAGCACCTACGTGCACATTTGACATAATTTATGTGACCAAAGCCCAGAACAAGACACTTGTTGTGCGTCCAAATGGTTGCAATCAGCCACACACAAATTAAAATAAAGTTGCCATTGCGAGGAAAATAATCACAGAAAATACAAGTTTACCTCACTTAAAAGAGCATATGGTCACACCTTTTAGCACCTACGTGCACATTTGACGTAATTTATGTGACCAAAGCCCACAACAAGACACTCGTTGTGTGTCCAAATGGTTTCAATTAGCTACACACACACATAAAAATAAAGTGGTCATTGCATGGACAATAGTCACACAAAGTACTAGTTTACCTCACTTAAAAGAGCATATTGTCACACTTTTTAACACCTACGACAACATTTGACGTAATTTTATGTGACCAAAGCCTACAACAAGACACTCGTTGTGTGTCCAAATGATTGCAATCAGCCACACACAAATTAAAATAAAGTGGTCATTGCAAGGAATATAGTCACACAAAATACAAGTTTACCTCACTTAAAAGAGCATATGGTCACACTTTTTATCACCTACGTCCACATTTGGCATTATTTTATCTGACCAAAGCCCACAACAAGACACTCGTTGTGTGAACAAATGGTTTCAACTAGCTACACACACATAAAAATAAAGTGGTCATTGCATGGACAATAGTCACACAAAATACTAGTTTACCTCACTTAAAAGAGCATATTGTCACACTTTTTAACACCTACGACCACATTTGATGTAATTTTATGTGACCAAAGCCCACGACAAGACACTCGTTGTGTGTCCAAATGGTTGCAATCAGCCACACACAAATTAAAATAAAGTGGTCATTGCAAGGAAAATAGTCACACAAAATACAAGTTTACCTCACTTAAAAGAGCATATGGTCGCACTTTTTAACACCTACGGCCACATTTGGCATTATTTTATCTGACCAAAGCCCACAACAAGACACTCGTTGTGTGACCAAATGTTTTCAATTAGCTACACACACACATATAAATAAAGTGGTAATTGCATGGATAACAGTCGCACAAAATACTAGTTTACCTCACTTAAAAGAGCATATTGTCACACTTTTTAACACCTACGACCACATTTGACGTAATTTTATGTGACCAAAGCCCACAACAAGACACTCGTTGTGTGTCCAAATGGTTTCAACTAGCTACACACACACATAAAAATAAAGTGGTCATTGCGAGGAAAATAATCACACAAAATACAAGTTTACCTCACTTAATAGAGCATATGGTCACACCTTTTATGTAACACCCGCTAATGTTGAGATAATTAATTATTTATAATTTTAGTCACTTAATTATAAATGATGCAATTTTATTATTATTAAATTATGATGTTTATAAATTATGTTAGAAGTATGTTGCTAAATTGAAGCATTTCTAGCATTATACCATTTTATTTAAGAAAAAAAAAACAAATATAAAATGTTATAATAATAATTGAAAAAAAAAAAAAAACAAAAAAAAAAAAAAAACAAAACAAAACGTGAGAATTCATAAAAGGAGAGGGGACCATTTTATCAAGCACCACCTTCATCCATCCATTTCTTTTCACATTCATTATAAAAAACACACACATACTGGACATTTTTTTTCCTTTGATTTTGAGGTTGGGAAAGAAATAAGTAGCAAGAATTCAGCAACATCAACCAGCTTCAGGGTCAAGAGTTTGAGGACTCGTGGTATCAGATAGACTTCCGCAAAATTTGTAAATATTCTGAATTTGTAATTGAGATAGGTAGATTATAGTTTAAATGGATTGATATTGGGTTGTTTTAATAAATTAATATGGACTATGTTAATTTTGTTTGGGCTATTATATGCACAGATGAAGTTGGTGTATTAAAAGGGGTTTGTAATTTGATGATCCTTTTAATAAATTTGATAAATTAGTTTGGACTAAAGAATTATTATTTGGGCTGAATTTTTTATTAAATTGAAATAAAATCTAAGTAGACAGAAATTAAATACTCTCTATGTAAAAAAAAAAAATAATTTAGTAGTTCTAATTAAATTGATGAATTATTCATGCAACCTCAATTAATAATTTTATAATTGTTGGCGGAATAACTAAAGTTAAATTATAACCTTAATTAAATGGATACCGGACCTAATAAAATATAAAGGTAAAAATATTGATAAGCAGACAATATATTATAAATGATCATTCATGAAATTAAATCAATTACTCACAGTGCTTGAAATCCGTATCTCGCCAAGCGACTAATCAATATCAACCTGTAATGGATTTAAAATAGTGTAAGGTGAATCAAGAAGAGAAAGTGGGGCCTAATAGGTTATGGATGCAAAAAGGTATATAAGAACGCCAGAATTAATACGATATAACCTAACATGATGTACACAAGTTAACGAGTTGTACTAGTGAGTCTGATAGTAATCGATGATGTATGATTGATTTGTAGCTAATACACTACCATAACTCATTTGCGAAGAATGACAGATCAGATGCAGTGATTAAAGATATTAGCTTGAAGAAAAAAAAATGAATGATGACCTTTTAATATTTAATAATTTTTTAAATATTCTAAACATGATATTTAGTCAATATTTAAAATGTAATAATCTTAAAGTTTGAAATTATAAATACAAACAACAAATAGATACCGTTTTCTTTTTAATATAATTTTATTGGATTTATGTTTGATGATATATATTACAAATAAGAAGCATCATAGTTTATAATCTCATTCACCACATAGCAGTATGCAGAAATTAAAATCTTGCTAAGGTCGAATGAAACTTACTTGATATAATTGAGTCTTTATACAATATCAAATAAACGTATTGAACTAGTTGTGGGAAATAAAACGAGAATGATACTATGAGAATTATAAAATGGTCTTGAACTCAATAAGCAAATAAGTATTACTGTCTAAGAGGGTTTTAATGAATAATTAAACAATTATTATGTACACCTTACTATTACATACAAGGGTGATTGCACGGAACGAATTACTCGATTCACAACATTAAGAAATTTTGAATTTGTTCGCATAAATAAATAATAATTTTGAAAGGATATTAATGAGAATCATTATGATTTAAAACTACTATAATATTTGGATTTAATACATATCATATACGTAGGTTGTACAAGAATGACAAGGTTCAATTTCTTAGCCACACGATCAGTGGCAATGGTGTATCAGTTGAGCAGTCGAAGGTCGAGACTATTCGGGATTGGGAACAGCCCCATAATGCTTCAGGGGTTCGTAGCTTTCTCGGCTTGGCCAATTACTATCGGCATTTTATTCTCGATTTCTCTTAGATCGCAGTGCCTTTGACCGAGATGACAAGGAATAACGTGACATGCGTTTGGGGTGAGCCGCAGGAGCAAGCCTTTCAGGAGCTGAAACAATGTTTAAGTGAGACTCCGATTTTTTTTCCCTGTTTGAGGGCAGCGATGATTACATTGTCTACAGAGATGCATCTTTACATAATCTCGAGTTTGATTTGATCCAACGAGGAAGGGTGATCGCTTCTACTTCAAAACATTTGAAGATCCACGAGAGAAACCACCTGACTCATGATTTAGAGTTGGCTGTTGAGGCATTTATGCTGAAGTTGAGGAGGCACTATTTATATGGCACGAGATGTTAGTTTTTCACCGATCATGAGAGCCTGAAGTACATCTTCGACCAGAAGGAGCTGAGTGTGAGACAGTAGCGTGCCATACAGTTGATTAAAGACTATGATTGCGAAATCATTTACCACCCTGGTAAAGCGAATGTAGTTGCTGAGTCGCAAGTCCTATTCTGGTGTATTGTGTTGTGCTACGGCACGACCTCCTGTGAAGGATTCTATGATTACAGATCTTTTGAGAAATCAGTCTGAGGCGTCATCGGTGGAGCATCTGAAGTCTGAGCGGATGATTGGCTATATAGAGCGTCTTTCTCCTGATAGTCGCGGGGTATTGTTGTTTGATTCGTGGATTTGGATTCCTAGACTCGGTGGTTTGCGGGATATTTTGTTGGCAGAGGCTCCTAATTCTCGATTAATTGTCCAACCTGGTACTACAAAGATGTATCGTGACTTACGTGATGATTTTTAGTGGCCCGGCTTGAAGCGGGACGTGGGTCGATTCGTTGAACAGTGTACTACTTGTTTGCAAGTGAAGGCCGAGCATCAGAAGCCATATGGCAGTTTACAGCCTTTACCTATTCCGCAGTGGAAGTGGGAGGAGATTGCGATGGATTTTGTCACTAAGTTCCTAAAGACACAGCGACAGCATGATTCGATATGGGTTGTGGTTGACCGACTTACGAAGAGCGCGCATTTCATTCCAGTTAGGGAGAACTATTCGATGGATCGGTGGGCACAATTTACATAGACGAGGTCATTGCTAGACATGGGGTGCCTAAGAAGATAGTGTCCGATCGAGATTCGCGGTTTACTTCTCGGTTTTGGCAGAGCTTACAGGACGAGCTGGATATGCGTGTTACTCTTAGCACGGCGTTTCACCCACAGACAGATGGCCAGAGCGAGCGTACGATACAGACTCTTGAGGATATGCTACGAGCCTGAGTGTTAGAGTTCAGTGGGAGCTGGGATGCTCATTTTCCAGTGATCGAGTTTTCTTATAATAACTTGTATCATTCTTCTATCGGCATGGCACCGTTCGAGGCGTTGTATGATCGTAGGTGTCGTACACCCACGTGTTGGCGAGAGGTGGGTGAGAGACCTATTGGCGGACCCGAGTTATTCCAGATTACGCATGACAAGATTCAGACTATTCGCAAACGATTGAGGGCTGCTCAGGATCGACAATAGATGTATTCAGATAAGCGGCATCGACCAGTGGAGCTTGAGGTTGGTAGTTTTGTAATGTTGAAGGTGTCACCCTGGAAGGGTAGTATGGGATTCGGCAAGAGGGGCAAGTTTGATCCTAGATTTATTGGATCTTATCGGATTTCAAAGCGTATTGGTGCACATGCATATCGATTAGATTTGACACCAGAGCTGGCCTGTGTGCACGATGTCTTTCATGTCAGCTATTTGCGAAAAAAATGTCTGAAGAATGCGGAGGAGATGGTGCAAACTCGGGATGTACAGAATGATCAGTGACTCAGATATGTCGAGGAGCCCGAGCAAATAGTGAATGAGAAGATCAGCAAGTTGAGGAATCGACAGATAGAGATGGTCTCAGTGAGATGACGGCATCACCGTGAAGCGAATCATACGTGGGAGTCGAAGACGGAGATGATGGTGAGGTACCCCGACCTGTTCAAATCTACATGATCTCGAGGACGAGATCAATCCAACTTGTAGGAGATTGTAACACCCGCTAATGTTGAGATAATTAATTATTTATAGATTTAGTCACTTAATTATAAATGATGCAATTTTATTATTATTAAATTATGATGTTTATAAATTATGTTAGAAGTATGTTGCTAAATTGAAGCATTTCTAGCATTATACCATTTTATTTAAGAAAAAAAAAACAAATATAAAATGTTATAATAATAATTGAAAAAAAAAAAAAAACAAAACCAAAAAAAAAAAAAAAACAAAACAAAACGTGAGAATTCATAAAAGGAGAGGGGACCATTTTATCAAGCACCACCTTCATCCATCCATTTCTTTTCACATTCATTATAAAAAACACACACATACTGGACATTTTTTTTCCTTTGATTTTGAGGTTGGGAAAGAAATAAGTAGCAAGAATTCAGCAACATCAACCAGCTTCAGGGTCAAGAGTTTGAGGACTCGTGGTATCAGATAGACTTCCGCAAAATTTGTAAATATTCTGAATTTGTAATTGAGATGGGTAGATCCCTAGACTTTCGATTTCGTTGTAATAACTAGATAATTTATTTAGCGTACTCTGAATTTGAGGTTCATGTTGCAAATTATAGTATAAGCGTCACGTTATTAGAACGTGGCGTTTCATTTTAGCACCTACGTGCACATTTGACATAATTTATGTGACCAAAGCCCACAACAAGACACTCGTTGTGTGTCCAAATGGTTGCAATCAGCCACACACAAATTAAAATAAAGTTGCAATTCCGAGGAAAATAATCACACAAAATACAAGTTTACCTCACATAAAAGAGCATATGGTCACACCTTTTAGCACCTACGTGCACATTTGACGTAATTTATGTGACCAAAGCCCACAACAAGACACTCGTTGTGTGTCCAAATGGTTTCAATTAGCTACACACACACATAAAAATAAAGTGGTCATTGCATGGACAATAGTCACACAAAATACTAGTTTACCTCACTTAAAAGAGCATATTGTCACACTTTTTAACACCTTCGACCACATTTGACGTAATTTTATGTGACCAATGCCCACAACAAGACACTCGTTGTGTGTTCAAATGGTTTCAATTAGCTACACACACACATAAAAATAAAGTGGTCATTGCATGGACAATAGTCACACAAAATACTAGTTTACCTCACTTAAAAGAGCATATTGTCACACTTTTTAACACCTACGACAACATTTGACGTAATTTTATGTGACCAAAGCCCACAACAAGACACTTGTTGTGCGTCCAAATGGTTGCAATCAGCCACACACAAATTAAAATAAAGTTGCCATTGCGAGGAAAATAATCACACAAAATACAAGTTTACCTCACTTAAAAGAGCATATGGTCACACCTTTTAGCACCTACGTGCACATTTGACGTAATTTATGTGACCAAAGCCCACAACAAGACACTCGTTGTGTGTCCAAATGGTTTCAATTAGCTACACACACACATAAAAATAAAGTGGTCATTGCATGGACAATAGTCACACAAAGTACTAGTTTACCTCACTTAAAAGAGCATATTGTCACACTTTTTAACACCTACGACAACATTTGACGTAATTTTATGTGACCAAAGCCTACAACAAGACACTCGTTGTGTGTCCAAATGATTGCAATCAGCCACACACAAATTAAAAAAAAGTGGTCATTGCAAGGAATATAGTCACACAAAATACAAGTTTACCTCACTTAAAAGAGCAT
This sequence comes from Centrapalus pauciflorus, assembly GCA_020465985.1. NCBI lineage: Eukaryota > Viridiplantae > Streptophyta > Magnoliopsida > Asterales > Asteraceae > Centrapalus > Centrapalus pauciflorus. The sequence goes on from JAANYP010006156.1 coordinate 31,622, forward strand.
ATGGTCACACTTTTTATCACCTACGTCCACATTTGGCATTATTTTATCTGACCAAAGCCCACAACAAGACACTCGTTGTGTGAACAAATGGTTTCAACTAGCTACACACACATAAAAATAAAGTGGTCATTGCATGGACAATAGTCACACAAAATACTAGTTTACCTCACTTAAAAGAGCATATTGTCACACTTTTTAACACCTATGACCACATTTGATGTAATTTTATGTGACCAAAGCCCACGACAAGACACTCGTTGTGTGTCCAAATGGTTGCAATCAGCCACACACAAATTAAAATAAAGTGGTCATTGCAAGGAAAACAGTCACACAAAATACAAGTTTACCTCACTTAAAAGAGCATATGGTCGCACTTTTTAACACCTACGGCCACATTTGGCATTATTTTTTTCTGACCAAAGCCCACAACAAGACACTCGTTGTGTGACCAAATGTTTTCAATTAGCTACACACACACATATAAATAAAGTGGTAATTGCATGGATAACAGTCACACAAAATACTAGTTTACCTCACTTAAAAGAGCATATTGTCACACTTTTTAACACCTACGACCACATTTGACGTAATTTTATGTGACCAAAGCCCACAACAAGACACTCGTTGTGTGTCCAAATGGTTTCAATTAGCTACACACACACATAAAAATAAAGTGGTCATTGCATGGACAATAGTCACACAAAATACAAGTTTACCTCACTTAAAAGAGCATATGGTCACACTTTTTAACATCTACGGCCACGTTTGGCGTAATTTTTTGTGACCAAAGCCCACAACAAGACACTCGTTGTGTGTCCAAATGGTTGCAATCAGCCACACACAATTTAAAATAAAGTGGCCATTGCGAGGACAATAGTCACACAAAATACAAGTTTACCTCACTTAAAAGAGCATATGGTCACACTTTTTATCACCTACGTCCACATTTGACATAATTTATGTGACCAAAGCCCACAACAAGACACTCGTTGTGTGTCCAAATGGTTGCAATCAGCCACACACAAATTAAAATAAAGTGGTCATTGCAAGGAAAATAGTCACACAAAATACAAGTTTACCTCACTTAAAAGAGCATATGGTCCCACTTTTTATCACCTACGTCCACATTTGGCATAATTTTATCTGACCAAAGCCCACAACAAGACACTCGTTGTGTGAACAAATGGTTTCAATTAGCTACACACACACATAAAAATAAAGTGGTCGTTGCAAGGACAATAGTCACACAAAATACTAGTTTACCTCACTTAAAAGAGCATATTGTCACACTTTTTAACACCTACGACCACATTTGACGTAATTTTATGTGACCAAAGCCCACAACAAGACACTCGTTGTGTCTCCAAATGGTTGCAATCAGCCACACACAAATTAAAATAAAGTGGTCATTGCAAGGAATATAGTCACACAAAATACAAGTTTACCTCACTTAAAAGAGCATATGGTCACACTTTTTAACACCTACGGCCACATTTGGCATTATTTTATCTGACCAAAGCCCACAACAAGACACTCGTTGTGTGACCAAATGGTTTCAATTAGCTACACAGACACATAAAAATAAAGTGGTCGTTGTATGG
>JAANYP010006157.1:0-190230 GCA_020465985.1 Centrapalus pauciflorus
TTGGATCTTGATGGTGTCGAGTCGTGGCTTGTGGGTCCCGTCGAGTCGAAAGATTTGTAGATATTATTTGCAGCTACAAATGAGTGAAGCTGTGAAGTAACTAATTAACCATAAGAGGCTTGATAGAATTAACTTGTAACATTTTTAAAGAAAACTCAAATGAGGGAATGTATGTTATTTTTTATCATTATTATTATAAAAATGTATTAATAGTAACCTACTTTTATACTTTATCGTTATAGAAAATATGCTTTATTTTTTCAATCATACATAACAACTTACTTTTGTATTTTACTGTTTATAACAACAACATATATATTTCATAATGTTATCGGTTTAATTTAACACAATATGGTTTTAAATTAAATGCGTAGAATAATAATTGCATATAAAAATAATAATTTACTTTTACATTTCTAATGTTTATAACAACATAATTTTTTAAGATTTAAGTTATTGCTATAAACGTGAATATGTTTATAGTACATTGCTATGGATGATACAAAATAAATACGTTGTTAGAAACCGTTACAAAATAAAAATAAGTTGTTGTTTTACATGTTTTCGTTACATGTTACTTTTATGAATGCACTAGATGACTACAAATGGTAATGTTTGCAAATATTTAACATGTGAACTGACGTGTGTTCACTGATATAAATTATGAAATTTGATTTATGTTAATTTGTGGATACTAGTTTCTCAACATCTCTAGCTTTTCTTATTAAGTTAAGTTACCAAATCGACTATTCAGTTTGCTTGATATTATAGTTTCATCTGTAAAATAATTTTAACTTCTAGTCCGTAAAATTAAAATTGTTGGCCATAAAGCTGTTATATTTAACTTAATAGTATTAAATAATTTAAAATGACAATTATAGGACGTACTTTAAAAGTTACTTTTTGGTCCTTAATTAAAACTATTTATTACATTATGACACTTTATATTGCTATTTTATCACCTTTTTCTCTCAAAATGCAAAGTTTTATTATGATAACTTCAACGAGACAACTAGAGGTGTAAATGAGCTGAGTTACTCGTGAGCTACTCGAGCTTGACTCGCTAAAAACTCTAAAAAAGTTCGAGTTAAACGAGCCCGAGCCGACTGCCGAGCTCAATCCTAAATATGAGCTCATTTAATAAACGAGCTTGAGCCCGAGCTTCACATATCGAGCTCGTGAGCTTAAACGAGCCATATTTAAATATAATTTTTAATTCATAAATATATAGATTAAATAAATATAAAATTTATAAATATATTATGAAAAACTAATAGGAAAATTAATATATATAATAAACGAGTCGTGCCCGAGACGAGCTCGAACTTGTATAATGATTCACGAGAAGAGCTCGAGCTTTACGTTGCTTTCCATGGAGCATCCTATATGCTATCTCCATATAATCCATAAAGCCACCACCGATCAGGGGCGGATGTAATGTAGGGGTGTGGGTGTCACTCGACACCTATAAAATTTTAAAATACTGAGTTACGTGTGTATTAAAAATTCGAGTGACACCTACAAATTTTTTTTAGTGACACCTACAAAAACTTTATAAAATTATTATATACAAATCTAATTTATATTTGTTGATTTCATTACCCAAATTTATTAAAATATTACTGAGTTTAATCATAAAAACTTAAAAGAAAACAGAAGCCCAATAGAAATAAAAAGGATAAAGAGACGAAATTCAAGAATCAACCCAAAAGATTAAAAAACTTGGAAAAAAAACTAACCTAAACCTTGTTGAAGACAGCGGCCTAATTGGTTGAAAATCCCCTAATCGATGTCATCGCTTCATCGGTTATGGAGGTGCTTAAATATGTTTAGGAAAATCACTAACCTTGTGATTCTTTTCGGGACTAACACATAAGTCGATTAAAAATCCAAGCATAAGCAATTATTTTTTAATGATTTATCAAATAGTGTTTTAACTTTAGCAAAAAAAAATCATAAGTTTAGTAAAAAAAACTCAATTTTTAGTAAAAAAAATTGTACAAGATTTTAATGATTTATCAAATATTGAGAATGTGAAAGACGATCCAATATTTTCTAAATTTAATGGAGTCCGCGAACTTGCTAAATTAATGGTGAAACTAGGAAGCATATTTCGTGTCCTTTGGTTTATCAATTGTTGAAGCTAATATTGGTTTTGTCGGTCGCAACTGCGACAATTGAGAGATGGTATCGTACTATGTACTTTTGTAATTATAAAAATCTTGTTATTTGTTAATTTTGTGTGGCAATCCGTTTGGGTAACCCGATCCATCTTAGAAAAATATTTTGAAAATCTAACTATTAAACTTTTAAAAAGTGACACCGATAATAAATAATCCTAGATCCGCCCATGCCACCGATACAACACCCGGAAAGATCCCATTCCATTTCTTCAAACGGCCCTAGAATTTTTTTTTTTAATTAATAAATGTTTAAATGTGATTAATATGTAAGATGTCTAATGTCTCATAGTATGATTACTATCTATTTTGTAAATTAATAACTATCTGAATGTGTTTACTTATCATTTTAATTAATCAAATTCAAACCTCAACACAAATTTTTTTTTTTTTAAATTCTATTGTTATACCAAGTAGACTAGTAGAGGACAATCAATATCAAGAAGTCCTTACAAGTATCTATGCTATAACACAATCAAGATTTCAAATCAAGCAACTTTTAAATTCAAGCCACAAAACACAAAAGCATTTTCAAAATCAAGTATTATACCAAGAACTATACCCTATATATACTAAAACAATCCAAAACCAAGAAATGCATACACAAGTGGGTTCACCTAGAACAATCAAAAATCAAAAAACTATTAACATATTTGAAAATATAAATTGACATATATCAATTTATATATTATTGATGATGAAACACATTTATTTATTTTTGAAATACTGATTCAACTTAGATCAGAGATTGTTTGATTATGTGATTTGAATCCTACAAAAAAAGTTGTGGTGAAGTAATTAGAATTCATTATGTACATGAAAGTCATCCATCTACAAGTTATTTGAATATGTGCAATTAAAATACAGTCTTTATATAAATCAGTTTTGTAGAGAATTCTAAACTTTCCATATCATTTATAAAAATTCAAGAGTTTTATGAATTTTCATATGAATTCGTTTCTGTGAAGACCACCCCTCACGGGGCGGTAGACACGAGTCTAGGTCCCACATCATGCAATTCAATATCAATCATAGTAAGATAAGGTAATTAAATTGCGGAATAATAATTTACATGTACATACAGATTAGGATTTTAGTTAAATACAGATTACATATTTAAAATTAAGTTATAAAAGGGTACCATCTAATCTAATCATTACATCATAGAATAATGTCAAATCTACCCAAAACCACAACATTTGCTGTCTTCCAATCAGTACCGAAAGGTTTTGCTGTGTAGTGGTCTATAGAAACTTCTGTCTTGATCTTTATTAGACCTAAGAGCTAGGTCCAGCAGATGACTTTCCTTTGCTTTTTCCTGTAAAATGATAATGTAACAATCGTAAGCAATGCTTAGTGAGTATATAGATTTTCAAATTAACATGCATTGTCAAGCGGATCTTTAGTCTAGCGTGATATGTCTTAGCTGCCGCTACAGCCCTCATGATTGAGACATAGAAGTCATAGAATCGGATGATGTTCAGGCCACACTCACGCTTAAATCGTGGGGATCAGCCACATACTGGGCTAGCTACCAGTAAGTCAATATGGCGGAACATCGGAGGTCATTACCAAGTTCAATAGAACTGGTGAAATTGCCAAGTCTAGAACAATAGACCAACAAGGCTAATCGAGCTGAATCAATATCTCAAGTTAAATGCAAATGATGAAGCATATGTATTCAAGTCATGATAGCTATAACCTCAAAGCATGTCAGAAATGAAATGTAAATACGATATCACGTGAAGTGATAAGTCAAATAGCTATCATGTTCCACTGGGCAACACCGTACCATGGTGTGCACAGGTCACAATCCAGCTGATTTTATGAGTGTCAAATCAATCTAACATCAACAATATGTCTCAACCGGAATTTCAACATGTTAAATCTGAATATCTATAACTCACAGTGTTGGGTCTTTATCAAACAGATATAAAATCTGCCACCTGAGTTATCTCAGGATTTTATCTTTGTCAATCTGTTCTGTCAATTCAAGTCTTTGACCCGCTTTAAATCTTTTAAATCTTTGTCTCTATGTTCAGAATTTTACTGAACCTGTCCAGAATTATCATGTCATATTGTTAGCTTTTAGCTTTAAAATCATAATTTTATCCGATTCTGATATCTGATAACTCGTCAATCATTCATTTGTTCATATCCTTTGTTTCATTAAATTCTCAGAAGATCTGTGTATGTATGTGTGTGTGTATATATATATATATATATATATATATATATATATATATATATATATATGTATATATATATACATAATCATTTTGCTTTGTTGGTCTCTAATTATTCTTAATCATGTATTTAATTATTTAAAACATAAAAATAGGCATCCGGGTTCGGATTTATCCGGATCGGCACCCGGATTCGGATTAGTCCGGATTCGGACCTATCCGGGTTGGGGATCCGGATCTTGGACATCCGAAATGACAATCGAATTCGGATCAAGCAGGGTCCGAAACTATCATCCGAATTTAGGACCGTCAACATACATAAGAACCGAAGTTGTTCATCCGAATTTATAAGGATCTGAAATGAAAGCATCTGAACTGAAGCATAGGTCCGAAATATGGGATCCGAAATGGGACACCATCCGAATTCGGTCCTACCCGAATTCGGATCCCACACTTAGTAATTTTCCCAGAAATGTTCTTGGTGTTCTTGGTCATATTCATACGGATTTTACATAGAAATTCACAAAACTTGATTTTATCAATATGCAACTTAAAATAAAGTTGTATTATCATTATTGAGTTGTTTTTATGCATTTTTCCCTATCAATAACACTATAAATGAGTCAAAATTATCCATAATAAGCTTTTTTATCAAGAACACATATTTTCACAAAATTTCAATTTTCCTTGCTTATTTGGATGATCAAGCCTCTGATTTTTGTTTCTATAACTTTTATATACTTCATTACATGTTTTCTAACAATTTACTCTAACATGCAACCAATAATTTCATGTTATAATTCATGGGTTCGGTTTTGAGAAAAACCGAACCAAACCCATAAAAATTTCAAATTTAAATCAAGAAATTACCTTGAATTCTTGTTGTTTGAAAATGAATGATGATTGTTGTAACTTCTTCTTGAAGTAATTCTTCAATTAATGGAGATTTATGAACAATCTTGATGAATTCTTGGATGAGCCGTAGGTTTAGAGAGATATTAGAGAGAGAGTGATTTTTTTGTGTTAATGATCATTAATATCACATTTGGGGTTTTTATATATTCATTTTGATAATTTGTAAATTAATCCACTAAACTTTTGTATTTTACATATCTTTTAATTTAATCATCTTTAATATTTTATAACATACATAATTTAATTAAATAATCTTAAACTTAATTAAATTACATAACTAATAATGTAAATAAAATTTACATTTTTGGATCAAATACGAAAATTAAGATTATATAAAAGCTGGGTTGTTACAGAATGGGCTCCACCACGCACAAACTTCGTCCCCGAAGTTAGCTATGTTCAAACAGACTGGGATAAGTAGCTTTCATAACATCTTCAGATTCCCAAGACTGATGCGAACCTCTGTGGTGTTTCCACTGGACAAGCACCATCTGTATCTCTTTGTTTCTAAGCTTCTTGATCTTCGAGTCCAAAATCCGTTCTGGCTCTTCAACCACTCGAAGCTTTTCATCAATCTGCAAGTTAACGTGTGGTATTTGAACTTCTCTTTCGTCTGCTAAGCTCTTTCTCAGATGACTGACATGAAATACAGGATGTATTCCAGATAAGTCCGCTGGCAGTTCAAGACGATAAGATTGATTTCCTATCTTTTCAACAATCTTGAACGGACCGATGAATCTCGGAGCTAGCTTGTTTCTCTTTATGAATCTTACCATATTCTTCATTGGAGATACTTTCAGCATCACCCAATCGTTAACTGCAAAGCTTATGGATCTGTGTCGATTGTCATAATATGACTTCTGCCGGCTTTGAGCTTCAAGAATGTTCCTTCTGACGAGTTGAATCTTCTCATGAGTCAACTATAGAAGGGCAGGTCCTGCTATTGGCGATTCACCTGTTTCGCGCCAACAGGTGGGAGTTCTGCATTTTCTTTCGTACAAAGCTTCAAAAGGAGCCATCTTGATCGTTGAATGATAACTGTTATTGTATGAGAATTCGACCAGAGGCAAGTGGTCATCCCAGTTACCACCCAGATCAAGAACACAAGCACGAAGCATATCTTCAAGAGTAAGGATAGTACGCTCACTCTGGCCATCTGCATTAGGATGATAAGCAGTACTCATAGAGATTCGAGTACCCATCCCGTCTTGTAGAGCTTGCTAGAATCTAGATGTGAAACGACTATCACGATCGGATACGATAGATTTTGGCACACCGTGGCGAGAAATTATTTCGGTAATGTATAATTGTGCCAAGCTATCAAGAGAGTATGTTTCTTTCATCGGTATGAAGTGAGCTGACTTCGTTAATCGGTCCACGACTACCCAGATGGAGTCGTGCTGTCTTTTGGTTTTCGGCAACTTCGTGATGAAGTCCATGGTTATATGCTCCCACTTCCACTCTGGAACTGGCAGTGGTTGCATATCCCCGAAGGGTTTCTGATGTTCAGCCTTTACCATCTGACAGACTCTGCAGCTTTCAACATATTGACCGATGTCTTTCTTCATTCCTGGCCACCAGTAATCGGCTTTTAGATCGAAGTACATCTTTGAGCTGCCAAGATGAACAGATATATTGGACTGATGAGCTTCAGATAGAAGAGTGCTACGAATTGAACCATACTTAGGAACCCAGATTCGGTTTCCCTTGAGATGGTGAAGTCCCAAATGATTCAGAGTTAGAAATTGTAATTGCCCTTTTAGATTTTCAGAATCAACATTCTCTTCTTTCAGTGCTTCAGCTTGAGCAATTCTGATGTCTTCAATAAGATCAGAAGAAAATACTACAGGAGTCAGGGCATAGCAGCACTTTTCCGGATAGACTTTCCTACTCAAAGCATCCGGGACAACATTAGCTTTGCCGGGATGATATAGGATCCCGCAATCATAGTCCTTAATAAGCTCCAAGGACCGACGATGTTTCATATTTAGATTCTTTTGAGTGAAAAGATGTTTGAGACTTTTGTGATCGGTGTAAAGCTGACACCGAGTCCCATAAAGATAGTGACGCCAGATTTTGAAAGCAAAGGTAACGGCAGCCAACTCAAGATCATGAGTTGGTGCACTTTTCTCGTAATCTTTTAATTGCCTTGAAGCGTAGGCAATTACTTTTCCCCTTTGCATGAGAACACATCCTAAGCCAGTACCAGATGCGTCGCTGTAAACGACAAAATCATCCTTGCCTTCTGGTAAGGCTGATATCGGCGCTTGAATAAGCTTTTGTTTTAAAGTTTCGAATGCCTCTTGCTGTTTATCCGCCCATACGAAAGGTGTATTCTTTCGTGTTAGCATTGTAAGCGACACAGCAATCTTCGAGAAGTCCTTTATGAATCGCCGATAATAACCGGCCAATCCAAGGAAACTTCTTATTTCGGAGGCATTGCGAGGCGTTTGCCATTTTTGAATGGCCTCGACTTTAGACGGATCAACGGAAATACCTTTGCCAGAAACAACATGGCCAAGGAATTGAATCTATAAAAGCAATAAAGTAGAGTTTCAAGTTTTGTTCAATCAAAGAACGCTTAAGGAATAGCTCAAGACAATGTAAAGTTATACCTGTCTGAGCCAGAATTCGCACTTAGAAAATTTTGCATAGAGTCTTTCTTTTCTCAGTAACTCTAGCAATTGCCGCAAATGAATAGCATGATCAGCCTCCGTTTTGGAGTAAAACAGAATATCGTCTATGAATACGATAACTGACTTATCCAGCATCGGTTTGCACACGCGATTCATGAGGTCTATGAACGCCGCTGGTGCATTTGTTAAGCCGAACGACATCACAAGAAATTCGTAATGACCGTATCTTGTTCGGAAGGCTGTCTTTGGAACATCCTCATCTTTAACTTTCAACTGATGATACCCAGAACGAAGATCTATTTTCGAGAAGTAGCTGGCTCCTTGTAGCTGATCAAACAGATCATCGATCCTGGGCAGAGGATATTTATTCTTTATAGTAACTTTGTTCAACTCGCGGTAATCGATGCACATACGGAAAGTTCCGTCTTTCTTTTTGACAAATAAGACAGGTGCACCCCACGGAGATGAACTCGGTCGGATAAACCCCTTTTCCAACAGCTCTTGCAACTGCTTTGACATTTCCTGCATTTCTGCAGGTGCAAGTCTGTAAGGAGCTTTTGCAATGGGAGCCGCACCAGGAACTAAGTCAATGCCGAATTCGACTTGACGTTCTGGTGGTACTCCAAAAATATCATCGGGAAACACGTCTGGAAACTCACAGACGATAGGAATGTCAGCTAGGGTTTTCTTTTCAGAGTTAGATTCAGAAGAGACGTAGCACAGATAAGATTCGTGACCCTTAGACAAACATTAGTGAGCTTTCTCTACAGAAATGAAGCAGTGAGCACCTTTTCTTTTCTCTCCTTTGATCTCCAATACTCGGCCGTCTGAGGACTTGATTCTGATGATCCGACGGTTGCATATGATCGTTGCTTCGTTGTTCGTTAGCCAGTCCATGCCGATGATAACGTCAAACTCCTTTAGCGGAATCGGTATAAGATCGAGGTTGAATACAATATTATTTACGAGCAGGGTGCAGTTTCGGTAGACAATTTTAAGCCATAACATAGTTGTTATTGGCTGTCTCGATATCAATTACAACAGGAAGCTTTGACGGGGATTTAGATAATCTTGATGCAAAAGAAGTCGATATAAAGGAACGACTAGCGCCAGAATCAAATAGTACGCGAGCAGGTATCGAATTTAACAGAAACGTACCGGTAACTACGTCAGGTGTTTCTCTCGCTTCTTCTGCTGTTATCTGAAATGCACGTGTCCTTGTTGTCGGAGTTGCAGCAGAACTCATTGTAGAACCTCCCGCTGATGATTGCGACTGAAATCGTTGCCCGCTGCGACAATGATACATGAAGTGTCCTCTTTTCCCACATTTCGCACATCCACGTCCTTGCTGTGGACACTCTTCGCTACTATGACCGATTCGGTTACACGCAAAACAAGTGACGTCATCTGGATTGCACAACCCCATGTGTGACTTTCTGCATTGCTTGCAGAATCGTGGCTCGTTCGTTAGTGAATATGCTTGGGCTTTCGGCTGTGAACTATACTGATGTGGCTGTTGAGACTGGGATTTGTTCGTCTTGAAGAATCTATCGAATCTTTGCTTCTTCGGAGGAGAAGGACATGTCGGGTTAGTAGACGGAGCATAAAGCTGATCGCCGTACTCTAAATACCATCGCTCGATCTGTCTAGCTTCTTCTACCATTTCCAAGTAACTCTTGTATTTTATTGCGCTCATCGGATGTCTATATCTCGGGTTGAGTCCTACACGGAATCTATTCATCTTTCTCTCCTCGGTAGCTACTTGATACGAAGAGTAGCCGCACAATCGTGAGAATTCATGCTCGTATTCATCAACAGTCTTTGTTCCTTGAGTCAGCTGCATCAGTTGTACTTCCATCTTGTCTCGCTGGTCGACTAGACAGTACTTTGCATTAAACATATCGAGAAATTGATCCCATTCCAAAGTGTGAATCACCTCCTCTCCATAGATACTCCTCTGAGTCTTCCACCAAGCACGAGCAGCACCGACGAACAAAGAGGATGCATAGCTTACTTTCTTGGAGTCTAAGCAATCAGAAATCCTGAAGATTTCTTTAGTGTGGCTAATCCAATCCATCGCCTGAATTGGATTAACTGTTCCTTCAAAATTCAAAGCACCGCTAGCTTTGAAATCTTTAAACTTGCAGCCTTTTGGCTGAGCAATTTGGGTTTCAGGATTTGTGTTATCAGAATCAGATTCATTAGTCTGGACTTGCTTTTCTTTTCGCTTATTCTTTTTATATTCCCGTCTTTTAGCTTCAGCCTCATCTCTGGCCAGAAACTGTTCTTGCATTGTCTTATTTTGTTGTTCTGAGTGTTGGGTTAACAATTGTTGCATCATTTCAAACATTTGTTGTGGGGTCATGTTGCTTGGTATGTCACCTGATCCTGATCCTGACATCTTAACTGAAAATTAAAATTATTTAACTATCAGTTTATAGACTTAGATCTATGTACCCTTTTTCCCATCCTAACAGTCTGTACATCCTATCTCAGTTCAAACCACCTAAATGATTGATACATATGTATTGCTTCATTTTGAGACCAAGTATACTCACGTAATACTTGATTCACTCAAACTATGGACTCTGATACCATCCTGTGAAGACCACCCCTCACGGGGCGGTAGACACGAGTGTAGGTCCCACATCATGCAATTCAATATCAATCATACTAAGATAGGGTAATTAAATTGCGGAATAATAAATTACAAGTACATACAGATTAGGATTTTAGTTAAATACAGATTACATATTTAAAATTTAAATTATAAAAGGGTACCATCTAATCTAATACCATCCTGTGAAGACCACCCCTCACGGGGCGGTAGACACGAGTCTAGGTCCCACATCATGCAATTCAATATCAATCATACTAAGATAAGGTAATTAAATTGCGGAATAATAAATTACATGTACATACAGATTAGGATTTTAGTTAAATACAGATTACATATTTAAAATTTAAGTTCTAAAAGGGTACCATCTAATCTAATCATTACATCATAGAATAATGTCAAATCTACCCAAAACCACAACATTTGCTGTCTTCCAATCAGTACCGAAAGGTTTTGCTGTGTAGTGGTCTATAGAAACTTCTGTCTTGATCTTTATTAGACCTAAGAGCTAGGTCCAGCAGGTAACTTTCCTTTGCTTTTTCCTGTAAAATGATAATGTAACAACCGTAAGCAATGCTTAGTGAGTATATAGATTTTCAAATTAACATGCATTGTCAAGCGGATCTTTAGTCTAGCGTGATATGTCTTGGCTGCGGCTACAGCCCTCATGATTGAGACATAGAAGTCATAGAATCGGATGATGTTCAGGCCACACTCACGCTTAAATCGTGGGGATCAGCCACATATTGGGCTAGCTACCAGTAAGTCAATATGGCGGAACATCGGAGGTCATTACCAAGTTCAATAGAACTGGTGAAATTGCCAAGTCTAGAACAATAGACCAATAAGGCTAATCGAGCTGAATCAATATCTCAAGTTAAATGCAAATGATGAAGCATATGTATTCAAGTCATGATACCTATAATCTCAAAGCAATGTCAGAAATGAAATGTAAATACGATATCATATGAAGTGATAAGTCAAATAGCTATCATGTTCCACTGGGCAACACCGTACCATGGTGTGCACAGGTCACAATCCAGCTGATTTTATGAGTGTCAAATCAATCTAACATCAACAATATGTCTCAACCGGAATTTCAACATGTTAAATCTGAATATCTATAACTCACAGTGTTGGGTCTACATCAAACAGATATAAAATCTGCCGCCTGAGTTATCTCAGGATTTTATCTTTGTCAATCTGTTCTGTCAATTCAAGTCTTTGACTCGCTTTAAATCTTTTAAATCTTTGTCTCTATGTTCAGAATTTTACTGAACCTGTCCAGAATTATCATGTCATATTGTTAGCTTTTAGCTTTAAAATCATAATTTCATCTGATTCTGATATCTGATAACTCGTCAATCATTCATTTGTTCATATCCTTTGTTTCATTAAATTCTCAAAAGATCTGTGTGTGTGTGTGTGTGTGTGTGTGTGTGTATATATATATATAATCATTTTGCTTTGTTGGTCTCTAATTATTCTTAATCATGTATTTAATTATTTAAAACATAAAAATAGGCATCGGGTTCGGATTTATCCGGATCGGCACCCGGATTCGGATCAGTCCGGATTCGGACCTATCCGGGTTGGGGATCCGGATCTTGGACATCCGAAATGACAATCGAATTCGGATCAAGCAGGGTCCGAAACTATCATCCGAATTTAGGACCGTCAACATACATAAGAACCGAAGTTGTTCATCCGAATTTATAAGGATCCGAAATGAAAGCATCCGAACTGAAGCATAGGTCCGAAATATGGGATCCGAAATGGGACACCATCCGAATTCGGTCCTACCCGAATTCGGATCCCACACTTAGTAATTTTCCCAGAATTGTTCTTGGTGTTCTTGGTCATATTCATACGGATTTTACATAGAAATTCACAAAACTTGATTTTATCAACATGCAACTTAATATAAAGTTGTATTATCATTATTGAGTTGTTTTTATTCATTTTTCCCTATCAGTAACACTATAAATGGGTCAAAATTATCCATAATAAGCATTTTTATCAAGAACACATATTTTCACAAAATTTCAATTTTCCTTGCTTATTTGGATGATCAAGCCTCTGATTTTTGTTTCTATAACTTTTATATACTTCATTACATATTTTCTAACAATTTACTCTAACATGCAACCAATAATTTCATGTTATAATTGATGGGTTCGGTTTTGAGAAAAACCGAACCAAACCCATAAAAATTTCGAATTTAAATCAAGAAATTACCTTGAATTCTTGTTGTTTGATAATGAATGATGATTGTTGTAACTTCTTCTTGAAGTAATTCTTCAATTAATGGATATTTATGAACAATCTTGATGAATTCTTGGATGAGCAGTAGGTTTAGAGAGATATTAGAGAGAGAGTGATTTTTTTGTGTTAATGATCATTAATATCACAATTTGGGGTTTTTATATATTCATTTTGATAATTTGTAAATTAATCCACTAAACTTTTGTATTTTACATATCTTTTAATTTAATCATCTTTAATATTTTATAACATATATAATTTAATTAAATAATCTTAAACTTAATTAAATTACATAACTAATAATGTAAATAAAATTTACATTATTTGGATCAAATACGAAAATTAAGATTATATAAAAGCTGGGTTATTACAGTTTCAAGACTGGGGAGAATTGCACAACACATATCTAGAGAATTTGGTGACAAAATTTCATGGAAAAACATTTAGAAAACACATAGTAAGATCTAGGTTATAACATAAAGGAAGTGGAAAGCTTAAATACATTAATTAGGAAACCAACAAAACATGATCTAAATATCAAGCAACAAAGTTTCGTCTCTATTATTCATGAACATTTAGTTATTTTAGAACAAACTTTTCACCATATCTGGTAATACTTGACTCGTAAGAATGTCACAACCTTTCTCTGTTGGGTGGAAACTGTCCCAGAAGATGAATTTAGATTCATTGTGACATGTTGGACTGAATTTGTTACACAAAAAACTAAGCTCTATCTCTCCTGTTCCACAACATCCTTTGTCTATAACTTCGTAGCCTGTGATTTAACCAATAAAAAATTTTAATGTTCGTATCCATTTAGTCAATGTACTTTTTTTGTGCTTTGAAAATAGTTCTTTTGCAACCAAAAACTAGACAACATTATGGAAGAATTTGCCAACATTAACAAGGCAATGACATGGAAGAATTTTCCAACATTATGGATTCAGTGATTTTGTCATTGCAAATTATTATTGGGGGAATTTCACGTATATCCTCCTAAATTTCAAAATATCATGTATACTCAACTTAAAATTTTACATCATATATATCCCTTGTAAACATCATAATATTATATATACTCAATTTTAATTATTAATATGACATAATATCCCTTTTAAACATCATCAATCATATATACTCAAATTCATTAATTTAATTATTTTTATAACATTTAAAACTCATTAATAATATTTCTTATTAATTAATGACTATTATACCCTTATTTATTTCTTCTTTCAACAAAACTTCAAAATATCGTATTTATTCGACTAAAATTAATATATCATATCCCTTTTAATAATTTTATATAATTTATTTTTGTAAACTTTACTATATATATTCTTCATAGTAAAACAAATCAACATTAACATTAAAGAATTTGTATTATGCTTTTGTTCATTTGAATCAAATCGTATCGTCTTATTATATTTTCTTATTTGTTTTTTTTCCTGCAGTTTTCTATATACAATTAATTGATTACATATTATGTTTTTCTTTTTGAATCTTACAGTTGTATTGCATTTTGTTTTTTTAATTTAGTAATATTTTTTATTTTCTATATACATTAGTTTCTTTTTTTAATTTTTCTTTTGTTTTATAATTATTGTTTTCTAGTTTACTTTTTATAATTTTAATATTTAATCTAGTATTTGAGTTATAACTTGTTATTCAATGTTATTAGTTGTGTGTATTTTGTGTTAACGATAAAGATTATATATGTGTCTATATATATATATATATATATATATATATATATATATATATATATATATAGGGTTGGGTTCCGGTAAGAACTTCATTACCGTGAGAACGTGAGAACCACTCCAAAATGCACAAATTGAAAAATTAAAAGTATATATATATATATATATATATATATATATATATATATATATATATATATATATATATATATATATATATATATATATATAGGGTTGGGTTCCGGTAAGAACTTCATTACCGTGAGAACGTGAGAACCACTCCAAAATGCACAAATTGAAAAATTAAAAGTTTTAGTTAAAATCATTATTAGTCTTAAATATTAATAAATATCATAGTCTAACACTAAAATTACATTCAAAAATTACATTCATTAATTTATAAACTAAATGCACAAATTTGAACATCAAATGCACAAATTTTCTTAAATACACAATTCGTACATAAAATGGATAAATTATAGCATGAGATGCGTAATTTTTTACATGAAATGCATAAATTTATTGAAAACATTTAATTTTAGTATCAAATGCACAATTTTATACAGTGAATGCACAAATTTTAGAGTGGTTCTAACGTTCTCACAAAATCTAGAGTTCTCATGTGAACCCAATCCTCTCTCTCTCTCTCTCTCTCTCTCTCTCTATATATATATATATATATATATATATATATATATATATATATATATATATATATATATATATATATATATATATATATATATATATATATATATATATACATATACATATATATATATACACATATATATATATATATATATATATATATATATATATATATATATATATATATAGGGGAAATTGCGCAAAAAACCTCTAAGTTGGATCATTTTTGTGATTAAAACCTCCAACCATTTTTCATTGCACAAAAAACCTCCAACCGGTTAAAACTTTGTAAATTTGGGTTTTTTTCAAAAAATCTGACTTGCAACCGGTTTAGCCGGTTGCAACTTGATGACGTGTACAATTTTTAGATAGATTTTTGCGTAAAAAACCCCCCAACTTGTTTAGTTTTTTCAATTAAAACCCCAAATCATTTTTCATTTGGTAAAAAAACCTCCAACCAACAAAGATAATTAAATTCGAGTCTTCACTGATGGAACATAAATAAACGAAATTCAGAATCTTAAAATGGAACATAAATAAACGAAATTGAATATAAAGCTGAAGCTAAAAATGCAACTCGTGAACACAAAATGAAATTGATTCCATCGGCACAATTGAAGTTAAAATTCAAAATTAAACGGCAAAAGTTAATCGAACATACATACATATATAAAATAAACAACACTGAACATAAAGATGGGATGGAGTAATCGGAGTTGCCGGAGGTAGAGAAGAAGAGAAAATGTAAATATTATTGTTGGTTATAGATGGAAAAAGTAGTTAAGGGTTTTAATCGAAAAAGTCACCAACTTCGAGGTTTTTTATGCAAAAATTAAGTTTAAGAATTAAACATGTAGTGCCACGTAGGCGCCACGTAAGTCGGGTTTGCCATGTGGACGCCACGTGTGTGCCATGTAAGCATATCAACCTATTATAACCAGTAATGTCCTAATTTCAAAAAAATTTACCGGTTAGAGGGTTTTTGCGCAACAGAAAATGGTTAGGGGTTTTAATCACAAAAATGATCAAACTTTAGGGTTTTTTACGCAATTATCCCATATATATATATATATATATATATATATATATATATATATATATATATATATATATATATTATATATGTATGTATGTATATATATATAATATGGTTCGAGATAGTATCACCCCTTATGCAGCGCACTAGAATGTACCACCTTTAAAAAAAACTTTTTAAAATTTTTTTTTCATAAACATGTTTTGATTAACATTATGAAGATAATGTGTAAATTTCACATACATTCACATCTTTTATCTCCTAAAAAATGATGTGAATGTACACTTACATAAATTTGAATATATGTGAACGGGCATGTATGTGATACGTGATTTCATGCACTTAGAGTGTTTGAATTTGAGTGAAATTTATATATCATCTGTGTAATGTTAATTAAAACATGTTTATGAAAAAAAAATTTAAAAATAATAATTTTAAGAGTGGTACCTTCGGTGTGATGTGTAATAGGTGGTACTCACTTGAACCAAAATGTAGAATATGGTTCGAGAGAGTATCACCCCTTATGCAGCGCACTGGAAAGTACCACTTCAAAAAAAAAAATTAAATTTTCGTAAACATGTTTTAATTAACATTATGAAGATAATATGTAAATTTCACATACATTCACATCTCCTAGCTCCTAAAAATGATGTGAATGTACACTTACATACTTTTGAATATACGTGAACATGCATATATGTGATGTATGATTTCATGCACTTAGAGTGTTCGAATTTGCATGAAATTTATATATTATTTGTGTAATGTTAATTAAAACATGTTTATAAAAAAATTTTAAAAAATATAATTTCGTTGTGTAATAGGTGGTACTCACTTGAACCTAAATCTATATATATATATATATATATATATATATATATATATATATATATATATATGTGTATATATATATATATATATATATATATATATATATATATATATATATATATATATATATATATATATATATATATATGTATGTATATATATATATATATACGTGTGTGTGTGTGTGTGTTTAGAGTCCAGTTTTATAATAATTTGTTTAATAATTAGTAAGGGGAAAATATTTTAATATAAAAACTACCGGGTGAAAAAACTAAATTATTAGTAATTTATTTTTTTATTATAAATATAGGGTTATTTTCATTAGTAAATAAGTTAGTTTTTTAGACAAACCAAAGTTTCGCAAATGGTTATATTGTTAATATTAATTTGTTTTAAGAGTAAGAATTTATATGGTAAAGGTTTTACAAAATAAATTATATATAATTACTATGAGGGATATAATATTAAGAATTAATTTAATTGGGTAAATATGATATTATGAAGTTTAGTTAAAAGGATAAATAAATAATGGTATAATGGTCATTAATTAATAAGTAATTTTAATTATGCGTTCTAAAATAATTAAATTAATTAATGAATTTGTGTATATATGATATTAATGATGTTTAAAGGAATATATGTGATATTAATAATTAAAACTGGCCATATATGATATTATGATGTATAAAATGGATATATATGATATTAAAATTTTATGTTCGGTATATATATGATATTTTGAAGTTTAGGAGAGGTATATATGAAAATTTTCCAATTATATACGTATAAATGTGTATAAAAAAAAGTAACACATTATGTTATCTTACTAACATTTATCAAACGAAATTAGCCAATGAAGTGTAGCCAAGTGGCCAACCCTGGGTGGTTGGTGAGTTTTTTCTTTTTCTTTTTAAATTAAACTTTTCATAATAAATATTTATGTCATCTTTTATTGAACTCTTCTAATTTAATAAACTTTTGTTTAGTCCTCTTTTAACATTATTATTACAATATTTTCTTAAATACTTAAAATCATGATTTTAATCATATATATGTTGGACTTATCTTTTAAAACTATTATGTTATGTTTAATTGTATCAAAAAGACCAATGAAAATTTGCAATTTGGCCGACCATGATTGGTTGGTTTTTTTAATTTAAATTTTCATAATACACCATTATCTTTTATTTAATATCTTTATTTTAATAAAATTTTATTTAGTTCTCTTTTAACATTTATTATTACAATATTTTCTTACACACTTAAATTCTGATTTTAATCATACATATGTTTGAGGTTGTCTTTTAAAACTATTATGTTATGTTTAATTGTATGAAAAAGACTATTATTAAATTTTTTATTAAATATGATTATGTTTAACATTGAACGTTACTATTATAATGTTGGCAAACCTTAATTGATGTGTTAGAGATATTAACATTCTAAACTTTATTTGATTTGATTGTATAACCAACAAATTAAATTGGTGATAAAACTGATCAATGTCACAATTTCAAATTATGTTTTTGAATATTTAATTATTTAATTCTGATCAGATTTAATAATACATGGTTTGTAATTTTGATATTGCAAAATCTAAAAAAAACCAATGATATGAATCAACTAATAATATCATTTGGCATGCTTCTTGGATATGTTTCAATATATCAGTTTTTTAATTTCACTCTTTGATCCTGGTTCAGTTGGGTTTTGTTATTTGAATTGTTTGAAAACTATTTATTCATTTGTTTTTTAAATTTATCTTTGTAATTAATATTTTAGATCCCGCTGCAACGCGCGAGTCTTCAATAACTAGTTTTAGTAAACATTTGTGAAAGTAACCTAGCTATTATGTGTATTAACCCTTAAAAATTTTAATTAAATCAAGCATGAGTCTATCTATCGTATAAAAAGAATAATTACACGTCACTTGGCGATTAAATAGACTGCAACTTGGATTAACCAGGAAATGACATTTG
Source organism: Centrapalus pauciflorus (assembly GCA_020465985.1). Taxonomy (NCBI): domain Eukaryota; kingdom Viridiplantae; phylum Streptophyta; class Magnoliopsida; order Asterales; family Asteraceae; genus Centrapalus; species Centrapalus pauciflorus. The sequence continues at coordinate 19,000 of JAANYP010006157.1, forward strand.
TATTCTACAAATTTCATCAATAAAATAAAATTAAAGTAATTTTCATCGTTTATTATCTTTTAATCTCTTCTTATCAAACTCTGCATGTTCTCCTACTTTTAGCTTCTTATCAACGTTTTTCATCTCCAACTATTAAAGTTTAAACTGAGTTATTTAAGTGTGTAGTAGATGAGTAATAAACTAGTATTTTACATATTACGTACCAATTGAGCATATAGATGTATCAAGTTTCAAGAACATATTGATTAACGTGTGATAAAATGACAAGTTTAACTGTCTAGGTATTAATTAAGATGTATAATTGTTGTTATGGGAAACTATATACATATTAAAGATAGAAATATAGAGGTCTTAAACTTTTTATTAATAAGTTTTTTGCCCCAAAATGTATACTTCTAAATTTGAGATCTTTAAATGTTAGTTTTGAAAATATGATCACAAAATAATAATTACTAGTGTACGTTTCATTTTTATGTAATTTTCCTAATTGTAAACCATAAACTAAGAAGCAACGAGTGTCATTAAGAAATAGAAATTTTAGTTCAGTTTCATAGAAGTAATAAGTAAATATAGAGAATACCATATCGATCAGGGTTTTCGATGACGCGTAATAATAGATTGTAGATATCAACAAACGCAATCCTTGAATGAGGAAGACTGCTAGCAAGTAATTCGAGTCGTGGTTTAAGCATGTTGTTTAATAATAGTGTGGCTTTGTTGTACTCGTCTACAGGTACTCTCTGAGCCCCTCCAGCCACTGTCCTTGCGAACGGTATATATCCTATCGGGACACCACTAAAGATAGCTATCCTTCTTGCTCCCAATTCGTATATTTCCTTCAAAAAATTTTATGAATATTTGTAAGCAATGCCTTAAAACTAACTATAAACGGATAACTGAAAGTATATGCGACTATTGTATGATATACTTAATAATAAGGTTAAATGACACGAAAAAATATTGTATTTTGGGACAAAGTTCATTTTAGGGATTATAAATTTAAGGGATCATAGTTTTACATCGTCACGTTTCAAGGATTTAGAAATCAAAAAACTGGTTGAATTTGATGTGAAACTGGAAAATAGTGTTTTGGTTATGTTTTTATACCAATTAATTTACAATTACCTCTTATTTTATAATTAATTTTACATTATGCTCAACTAGTTTATTAATGACGAGTTTATTTTCACACGTATTACATGCATAATTTAAATAAAAACTATTATATAAAACAAATATAAACTAAAAGTTAAAATACAAAAATATCAATTATAAAAATGACATAAGAATACTAATATCGTCAAAACTATTATTTTTTTAGTTTTCTAAATAAATACCAATAGTCTTTACTTTTACATTTATAAAGAGTAAATTACAAAAATATCCCTGTCGTTTGTATAAAATTACGAAAATGGTACCTCAACTTTTAAAGTTGCAGTGGTGGTCCCTCAAATCATTTTTACTTGCAAAAAAAGTCCCTTGGTTTTTGAACATTTTAAAAATAACGATTTTACCCTTTTATTAATTACAAGTTTGGTCACTCAACTATTTATTTTAATTTCACTTTTGGTCCTTTTTTCTTAAATTTTAAATTTTTAATTTTAAAATTGAAATATTAATTTAACAAATTATTATTAAAATTTTTGTTATATATTATTATTATTATTATTATTTATAGCTATTTGTTTTTAAAAATAAAATTATATTCAATTATTAAAGAATTAATTTATAAAACCACGTATTACGTGAATAATTTTTAATAAATAATTGGTTAAATAAAATGTATGTAAACTTAAAATTAAATAATTTAATGTTAATTATTATAAAAAAATAAACAAAACTACAGTTATTTGTCATATATTATTTATATATTATTTATTTATTTAATTAAGAATAAAAAAGTGTTAAAAAATTAATTGTAGAAATGGTCCCTATAGTTTGCATCAAAATAAGGGTAATTTGGTCATATTAGAAAAGTTAATAGGTCGAGGGACCAAAATTGCAAACAAACTATGAAAATAAGGACCGTTTCTGCAAAATTGAAAGTTCAGGAACCAAATCCAAATTTTAAGACAAACCACAGGGACCATTTTTGTAATTAACTCTATTTTATATTAATTATTAATCTTTATAGATATTAAAAAATAGTGAATTACATTTATCTTTTAGTTTATTTTATTTAAAATAATATTAATTGTTACGTTAATACATTTTTAGTACTTTATTTGTTTTAATTTTAATATTTGTTATGCCAATACATTTTGATTTCAATATAGTATTCTAATCTCTTTGATTAATAAATTTGTACATTAATATGTTTTATTCGTTTCCCGAACTGTTCGGCAGATTCCCACGCGTTACACACCCGTTCGCCAATTCAACACTAAAGAAGTCCGAACTAATTGAATACTTGTGTCCCAAATTTCAAGAATTGGGACTTATATATGTTGTTCATTTTCACTTAAGTATTAACGTAGCAAAATTGTAACTCAATACAAATGAAATACAAAATTCAAATAAAAAACGTATTGCCATAACAAATTATTTAAAACCAAACAAATAAAATAATAAACTTAAATCAAAATGCATTAGTGTAACTAAATATTTAAATCAAAAATAATAAATTAGTAAAATTAAATGAAAATTTATTAACGTAATGAATTAGTAAATTTAAACCACAATTTATTATCGTAATGAAATGTTTGATGAAAAAGTTTAAATACTAAAATATACAAATAGTTTAACCAATAAAATATAAAATACATAAATTTAATACATAAAAGAGACATAAATTAACTAATTAAGTATATAAATAAAAATAGTTTTTAATAAATAAATATAAATTTATTTTACAAAATAATTAGGCATAATAAATAATAATAATAATAACGAGAATGATGATGATGATAATTATTTTTATTATTATTTAATAATGAATCAAATCATAATTTATTAAATTGATATTTCAAATTTAAAACCAAAAATAAAAGAATTAAGAAAAATGACCAAAATTAAATTACCAAACTTGTAATTGAGAGAAGAGCAAAATCGTCATTTTTAAAAAGTTTAGAAATAGAAGGACCGTTTTTGCAAGTAAAAATTGGTTTGAGAGACCACCACTGCAACTTTGAAGGTTGAAGGACGGTTTTCATAATTTTGAACAAACCACAGGGACCATTTATATAAAGTAATTTTTACATTTTTAATTGATATAATTTGATATTTTAATATAGGATAAATTACAAATTTCGTCTCTGTGGTTTGGTGAAAATTATGGATTTGATCCCTAGACTTCAATTATTATACCGACAGTCCCTATTTGAAGTTTTGTTACGTATTTGGTAATACTTTCAAACCATTATATCATAATAATGATATGTGTGATATGTAGTTAAATTTTATTTTAATGAAAAATCTGAAAGATAACATAAATTTAAATATTTCACCAAAAACTAAACTTTAATACTTTTGAAAATTATTAATAATATTTCAAGGTTATATAAAACATATGAAATATTATCATATTTATTAATTAAATATATAAATAATATATAAAATAATATTGATTCGTAACATGAAAAATGGAACACATAAATATTTATTTACAAAAAGAAAACTATATAATAAAAGAGAAAATTAAAAAATGTTAAACACAATATTTTAATAGTAATTATCTTTACTTGTCAAACATTTAATATTTTTGTATGATATGTATTATTTTTTAAGATATTTTAATACGCTTACAAATATATAAATTATTTTTTTAATTATGATATATAGATGACAGATAATATGATATTTAGATTTATTAGATTTTAATAAAATAGTTTCTAACTATATATATAGATAAGATAATTTAGTTTATTGTTTCATATATTATGCGAATAATTTTAATAAAAATTATATATGATGATTAGATAATCTAAACGTGCAATTCTAATGTTATGATCCCAAAAACGTGTATTTCTCAAACTACAATCTCTTAAATGTACAATTTAAAAGTACAATTCCCAAAATAAATATTGACACAAAATGTGTTACCTTTTCATGCCATTTGCCCTACTTGATAATCATAAAAAACAATAATGTGATGTTTATCCTTTATTGGATTGTTTGACTTGTGAATCACAAAATCAATTTATTAATGATTTCAATAAGAAGTAAAAAAATAATTCCAAATCAGATTGGGTTACCTGTGTAAACTTCAGAGCGAATTCTACCAACAAATTACTATACGTTGGGACATCGTATTGCAATCTTCTTGTCGGTACAAAGAAGTAATTTAAGATGAAATCATCGCTGCTTGCTGAAACAATAAACACAGTGTTTGTGATTATATTCATGGCGACTTTTTCCCCAATGTCCTTCTTGAGCTTCTTTATGTATAGCTTGAACATTTCCAATTGAGTCGACAATGGTATGGCAGACTAATTGGCATATGTCAAAATAAGTGAAACGAATTAGCACATAATACGATGAACATAATTGAGTTAAAAGTCGTACACTAGCAACCAACTTTGTTAAAAGTATCAACATGGTACATATACTTTTAATTCTTACGTATAAGTTATACTAAACAGGTTGTACTTGTAAAACATTAATAAATGATAATTTTTTTTTTATAATTATAACGTTGATTTACCCAAAAGTTAAAAGGTCCATGGAATTTCTATGTACTTTCGATAATGTTTTTGAGATGATATGCGTCAATTTAAAGTTTTTATTTACATAAAAATTGTCATTAACTTTGAGCAAATAGTTGTAAGCAATAAGTCATCAAAAAGTGTCAAATCAACAAAGAAAAAATTAAACGTTATAAAAAACTCAAATGTATCATATTAACGAGTTACTAAGAACAAATATCATGCGTGTAAAAATAAAAATATATGTATAATGTAATACCTTTTATAATGTATGTTTTTTATTGTACGACTTAAACCCTTAAAAAATATGCATACATACCGTTATTGTAGATGTTAAGGGGTCATACCCAGCACCAGCAGAAGCAAAACTTACGCCTGTTTTCTCGTCTACGGGGTGGTCTAGATACGCCGGAAGATACTCTTTTACTCCAAGTCCACTGGCTTAAAATTTGATGCCATGTAATTTACAATTTTGTTAGTTGAAATGATTTTAAAAAAAAAAGAGTTAAACGTCTTATAAAAATCATCTCTCATAAAAATCCATTGTATATGAATTTAATGAACATGTATCCCATGCTTGATAATTAAATACTAATGATCTAGCTTTTTCATAAAAATCTCTGATAATTAATTGAAATTGATGGTACAAATCAATTGATTTTACTAAAATTAAAAGAGGTTATGGATCAGATGTCACAATGTTCATAATGAATTGAAATTGATGGTTCAAATCAATTGGTTTGCTCTCATAAACATATATAAAATGATACTTTTAAAAGTGTGAACAACTATAAGTGTACAAAAGATTTATGTTTATACATATTTATAAGGGTGAAAAGTTCTTTTACAATCATAAGTTTAAAATTAATTATAATATTCTGTATTTTTTCACTTACTGATGTAGCAATCTTATACATGTTTATAAGTACAAATAATTCGATAATATTTTATAGAGTATTTAAGAAATAAATAAAAAAATGTTTGTAAATGAAATATTTATAGCAGTGGACATATGAAAGTCCAATCTTCGATAGCTTCTCTGGTTATCTAATTCTACTTTCTAGTATTGTTAACCTAATTATCCAATTAATTAACTAGTAAGTCGGCTAATTTGAAAGTGTTACATATATAAAACTAGTTCTGGCAACGAATAAATTTTGATCAAATTTGATCATGATTTAACAGATTTATGATCTAATTAAATGGATTATGAATTACATCCATTGGTCAATGGAACATCATCTGATTCACAATCCATCTGAACATGATAGAGATTGATCCATTTAACAATATACCCACCCCTTATCGTCATGAAACCACCATACCTTACCCAACCCACCCCATACCTACACTGCCTGTAACCTAACCCAACCAAATCCACTGCCTCCCCACCCACCCACCTCACCCCATCCTACCTTACCCGAACCTCCTCCACTCCCACACACACCCATCCATTATATCTTACCCTACCCTACCCCACCCACCTCAACCCCACCTAACCTAACCTCACCCCACCATACTGGCATACTCTACACTAAATCCCACACTTCCCCTGCCTGCCCCACCTCTACCTACCCATCCACCCTACCATCCCAACTCACCATACCCATCCTACCCTACCCTACCCAACCCAATCCTACACCCATCTCATCCCAGCCCCACCTTACCCAAAGCCCTCACCTACCCCAACTTAACCCCAACCCCCACCCTACACTACCAACGCTGCCTTATCATACCCTATCCACTCCTCTTCATACTTTACCCTATCTCACTCCCGCCATACCCTACACCCCACCCCTACCGACATCCACAAAAACCCACCCCACCTCACCTTACCTTACCCACATCCTTACCTACCCTACCTTACTCCCACCCTTACCCTCACCTCACCCCCACCACCCCACCACACTGCTACCTACCCACACCCTCATCCACCCTGCCTTACCCACATCACTACCCCCACCCATCCCTACCCATCCCACCCCCAACCTTTCCTACCCACCCACACCGCTCCTTCCTTACCCTACCCTGCCCAACACACCCCATGGAGATGTGGCGTTGGTGGGGTGGTGACGACGAGGTTAATGGCAGACCAGGCGATGGCGGTGGTGACAAGATTGTAGTGATGGGAAGGCAACGACAAAGGTGTTGGCGGTTGCAACGACATGGCGGCAGTGGGAGCGTACGTTGGGGGTGGTGGTGAGGGTGGCGGCAGGGTGGAGACGATGGGGGCGATGGTGTTCTAGTGGCGACAGGGTGGATACGGTGAGGTAGCGACGACGTTGGTGACGACGGTGGGGTAGCAACGACGTTGGTGGTGTTGTGAGGCGACTTTGGTGGCGGTGGGGTGGCGACGACATGACAATGGTGGGGTGGCAACGACGAGTGTGGTGGAGGTTTGGGGTTGGGTAAGTGATGTAATTTAGATATCAATTAAATGGATCAATCCAAACAATTCATGGATCAATTCACTTTGAAATCATGGATTAATCTGACGGATATGAAATAGATTAGTGTATTATTTTTTCTATCTCTTAAAACATTAATTGGATTTGGATTGAATTAGATTAGATTTGATTTGGATCAAATTGATTCATTACACGCCTATATAAAACAATATACTTTAACTTTTCAGTACACAGTCAATGTTATATGGCATGATCGATAGAAGAGAACCACTAGAGATTGAAGTTTGTTTTCTTTTTTCAAAATTGCATTTGGAATTTAGTATTTAATGTAACATATGTTTTTTTTATCAATATATGTAATATAATTTTTTATTTGAGTTGAAGCTATGAATTCTTGATTTACTATAAAAAGATATAAACATGATGAATGGTTGAATAGAAGATAAAGAAGATGAAGTTGACAATTAAACAACTTAGATTTTTTAACTTGAAGACAACTCCATGTGTTATGAAGTATCACTATTCAATTTCAAGTTATGGACTTGGTGTGTATTTATAAGGTGGCTTTTGTATTTAAACATAGACATATTGTATGGTTGAGAAGTTTAAGTAAATTATTAAAAAAAATATCACAAAATATATAAATTGTTTGTTACGAAAAAAAACCAACATGTTTTTACGGTTTTTGTGTTTTCGTCCCTCAATGCCATTTTTTCCAGAAAAGTCGTCAAGTTAAATTGTTTTTTCCTGGTTTTGTGAAATTTGACTATTAGAGTCCGGTTATATTGGTAAACTGGGTTTTCAAAACTGAAAAACCGGGTTCTAATAGTCAAATTTTACTAAACCAAAAAGAAAAATTAACTTGAATACAATCTGGAAAAAAATAGCATGAATGGACGAAAACACAAAAAACCGTAAAAAAATGTTGGTTTTTTTCATTATAAACCCATCTATGGCTATAGATTTCCTCTTTGTTTTTCAAACGTGTTCTTATGTATATATGGGTGAGATCCAACAAGAATTCAAATATGACTAAGAGATATAAGAACTAATAAGAAGATGAATAGATGATACACTGAAAACTACGTTAAAACCAATGGTCAAAACTAACAAGTGAAGTCGACACTTAAAAGTCTGAAAGATGATTGAACATTATTCAAGAAATGTGAACAATAGACTCAACGTTGTGATTTACAATATCTAGCTTGAATCAAATTTTGAAATATAAATCAAGTTGAATCAAGTATTCAAAAATCATGAATCAACACAACTTTCTTTTTTTTATCATTGCATGAAGTTTACTTTTATCTTCAAGTAGGAGTGGTAATTCTGGTCTATTGAAGGAAGCGGGTCGTAATAGCTAAAATTTTACATAATTTTGAAAAAATTTCCAAAAAACAAATTATTTAGGGGTAAAGTCATACAATAGCAACCTACTTTTGAAAATGTATCGATATGGTACGTCTACTTTTTTAATTGTCTATGTGGTACGTGTACTTTAATTTTCTGTATCGATATGGACATTCTACATAATAGAGCCCGGTTTTTACATACGAAACAGGGTTCTAATGGTATGAAAAAACAGGGGTCTATTACAAATATGGTCATATCGGTATGAAAAAATGAAGTACAGGTACCATATCGATATTTAAATAAGTAGACGTACCATATTGATAAATTTTCAAAAGTAGGTTACTATTGTATGGTTTTACCCATATTCTAGAATTTTTAATTCTTTTAAAAACTTATGTTCTACCTTAATAATTTACTACGTGTCATTTTGATCGTTTCATCCATTTGACTCGTTGTGTTGAAATTGTCAATCCCTATTTCTAGCCATATTCAGGTTATTACATGAGTTTAAAGGGAAACTAAATAAAGTGTAAAACAAGTTATAAATCATGTTGTACTCAGTGGCGGACCCAGAAATTTTTTTCATGGGGGTCGGAATTTATAGCTATGACAGTGCAAGTGTTGGAAAAAAGTGTAATTTTTTCAAAGAAAAAAAATGTATTTTTCATGTTTTTGGACCAAATATAATTATATATAATTGTGAAATATATCATTAATTTATTGTAAGTGTGTATTCTCCTTGAAGAGAGGATTCCAACGATATAAAGAACGTTCAAAACGGAGCTAAGATTAATGGGATATCGATGCTCAAAGATTGATGTTTGGAATGAATGAAACTCCTTCTAGTGTGAGAACTTGAGTCCCACATAGGAAGTAAGATGGAAACCAAAGTGGGTTTATAAGGAGGACTGTTTAAAGCCATGACAAGATTGTTTGTGGTTTTAATCCAATGCCTACCCGCGCGCAGGGCGGGTGCAAATCTTGGACCCCGAAGGCTAAAATCCACGGAACTCGTGTGCGCCAGCACCTGCGGACACGAATGCAGCTCCGAAAATCAGGGCTCGTGCGAGATAGTTTTTTTACTCCGAGTGAGAGCTGAGGGGTCGAGCTTTAAAAATCATGGGGGTCAAATTTTTTTAGCTATATACATAACCCGCAAATTCGAAAATTTATCGGGGTCGGTTGACCCCCATAGCATGTGTGTCGGTCCGCCCCTGGTTGTACTTTTATAAAATTATAACTAAATTAATTTTTATTTTTAATGACAGTTTTAATACTTTTTCTGACACTTTACCGTATACCAAATTTATCTTTTTTAAAATTATTTTAAAAATACATTAGCTTTTTATGATAGAAAATTTTAATTTGTTAACTCGAAATTAAAAGCACCCATATGTTACATTTTTTTATGCACTTAAACGTCTTTCAAAAGGCTTTTCTTGGTTTGGTTCAACTTGAAGCCTAACAACATGTTTTTACTTACTTTTTAATGCAATTATTAATTAGGTCATTTAAGGATTAAACCACCTCTTAATAATTTAATTCATAAAACATTATAAAACCACTTAAGGCTCACCCAAACATGGCATTGTTGTCTACTTTTGTTAAAAGTGATACAAAACACATAAAAAGAGAAATGGTACCAAAAAAATCAGCCGATATTTTTCCATTGGAAAACCTTCCTGTTGGTTTTCCGCCTGCAAAATCTCTTCCGTAAGGACGAAAATTAGCCTTCAGCCCAGTGTTAATATAGTTATTATTCCCCGTATCCATTAACGAGTCTCCAAACGCTATGATTGCGGGTACAACGACATCTTTTGGTAGATATAGTATCCCTTTGCTACAATATACACAAAGAGAAATGTATAAACAAAAGAGAATGACCTTCATAATTATAAGAAAAATATATATGTATGTATGTATGTTGTTTAACAAAAACTAGAATATATTGAGCATGAGCTATGTGCTAGAATATATAAAGAGATCATTGGGGAACTTTTTTCTTGCATGTGTATATGTTTTTCATAGTCATTTTCTCATTAATTATTTTTATCTTTTTTGTCGTCTTTATAGTTATTGGTGTTTATTAATGATGTTTTATCAATTATATCATATTGTTTTTGTTATTGAAATATGCTTCTTATCTAAATGTGTTTGTATATTATGAACGATTAAAAATAGTTTATGTTTCTTAAATTATTTTAGTTTTAAAGTGTGATAGACATGAATGTTTTAGGTTTGTTAGGAATGGTGAAACAAATTCGTGTGTGATTTACAAGCCTTTGTATCAAGATGAGGAGAATCAAAATGATATAAAGAGAATGGAGTTTTTCTTCATTTTCTATGTCAATTTTCATCATCATTTATCAATAACACAGAACGACAATGAAGAATAAAGTGGGTTATGTTATGTGCACACCTCTCGTAATTAATTTTTACTAATCACAGACCTTCTCTTTCACATGATGTGGGACCTACTGATTAAACTTAGTCATTCCTCTCACATTAGGGTGAGAGGTGTGTAATTAGCAAGTATAGAGGTGTGCTTAAAATCACCCGAATCAAGTTTATAAATCAAAACAATGTCATTCTTTTGATCCCACACCGTATCAAATGTACCTTAAGTTTTTGGTTTTGAAAAGAATAAGCTTCTCTTAATAAAATTTCCAATTGTTTGGAAGAACTTGATCTTTTGTTCAGAAAAAATAAACTCTAAAAGTTGAAAACTATTTGAAGCGGTATTCAAAAAAGCTTTTAGTCAATGAAAATTATAATAAAACTGTATATATATTTATTAATTATAAATTATAGTAATGCCAATATTGATAGCTTGCATGAGGTTTCATAAGGGAATTGAAAGAACATAAAAGATTAGTAGTATTACTACGTGGGTAAGGACAATCTTGAGTTTGAGGATCTTTCTTGATAATGTTTGGGTACATATGTTAGGAGGTTTATGTAGATATTGATTTAATCCATATATATAATTCCTAATTACATGATTAACTAGATAATAATAAGTTACATAATTTGGGGATTAAAATTTTATTGGTGGCTTGAAATGGATACGAACATTAGATGGTGTTCGTGCATTGGACGAGGATCCAAACAAAACCATTTGGCTAAGCTCTTGATAAGAACATTACCAAGGAACTACGAAGGAAAACAATTGGTAATCTGCTTCGATGCGACACAAGGGGTGGTCCTGCATTGCACTCCGTTGCTTAAGTTAAGAAAATCGGCAAAGTATATGAGAGTAGGGTCCAAATACATTACCTTGTGATCATAGACAATATTAGGTATTTCAATGCCCGACTTTGTCCTGGCCTCACATAAGGTTTCACTAGAAAGATGAAAAATAGATGATATCTACTTTGCTTATGTCTGACCCCTTTTTAAGTTTTTGTTACAGGTCCTAAAAATAATTGGGACGGCCCGTGTATTTCTAGAGTTTGGTTTTAGAGTTTGGTTTGGTGTGTCTCAGACCCATAAAAATGATTGTGGGGAATCACATATTGATCAGGCTTCATTCGTTGTGACCAACTAAGCTCTAGTGTCTAGTGGGGTTCCCAACTTAACTTTCAATATGATACCATCTATCTATATATTATAATAATTGAGAACAATTTTTGGTCACGTGTCAACATGATATTTAGTCAATATTTAGTCAATATTTAAAATTGAATATTCTTAAAGTTAAATAGTCTTAAAGATTTAAATATAAAGATTTAAATATTCTAGACATGATATTTAGTCAATATTTAAAATTAAATAGTCTTACAGTTTGAAACTATAAATACAAACATTATGAAATAGTCTTAAAGTTAAATATTCTTAAAGTTAAATATAAAGATTTAAATATTCTAGACATGATATTTAGTCAATATTTAAAATTAAATAGTCTTAAAGTTTGAAACTATAAATACAAACAACAAGTAAATACCGATTTTTATATAATTGTAATTGTTTTATGTTGGATGATATTACAAATAAGAAGCATCATAGTTTATAATCTCATTCATCACATAGCAGTGTGCGGATATTAAAATCTTGCTAAGGTCCAATGAAACTTGTTTGATTTAATTGGGTCTTTATACAAGATCAAATAATATATTGAACTTGTTGTGGGAAATAAAACGAGAATAATACTATGAGAATTATAAAATGGTCTTGAACTCAAATAAGCAAATAAGTATTACTGTCTAAGAAGGTTTTAATGAATAATTAAACAATTGTTATGTAAACCTTACTATTACATACAAGTGTGATTGCACGGAACGAATTACTCGATTCACAACATTATGAAATTTTGAATTTGTTCGCGTAAATAAATAATAAATTTTGAAAGGATATTAATGAGAATCATTATGATTTAAAACTACTATAATATTTAGATTTAATACATATCATATACGTAGGTTGTACAAGAATGACAAGGTTCAATTTCTTAGCCACACGATCAGTGGCAATGATGTATCAGTTGAGCAGTCGAAGGTCGAGATTATTCGGGATTGGGAACAGCCCCATAATGCTTCAGGGGTTCGTAGCTTTCTCGGCTTGGCCAATTACTATCGGCATTTTATTCTCGGTTTCTCTTAGATCGCAATGCCTTTGACTGAGATGACAAGGAACAACGCGACATTCGTTTGGGGTGAGCCGCAGGAGCAAGCCTTTCAGGAGCTGAAACAATGTTTAAGTGAGACTCCGATTCTTTCCCTGTTTGAGGGCAGCGATGATTACATTGTCTACAGAGATGCATCTTTACATGATCTCGGGTTTGTTTTAATCCAATGAGGAAGAGTGATCGCTTCTGCTTCAAAACATTTGAAGATCCACGAGAGAAACTACCTGACTCATGATTTAGAGTTAGCTGTTGTGGTATTTATGCTGAAGTTGTGGAGGCACTATTTATATGGCACGAGATGTTAGTTTTTCACCGATCGTGAGAGCCTGAAGTACATCTTCGACCAGAAGGAGCTGAGTAGGAGACAGCAGCTTGCCATACAGTTGATTAAAGACTATGATTGCGAAATCATTTACCACCCTGGTAAAGCGAATGTAGTTGCTGAGTCGCAAGTCCTATTCTGGTGTATTGTGTTGTGCGACGGCACGACCTCCTGTGAAGGATTCTATGATTACAGATCTTTTGAGATATCTGAGGTGTCATCGGTGGAGCATCTGTAGTCTGAGAGGATGGTTGGCTATATAGAGCGTCTTTCTCCTGATAGTCGCGGGTATTGTTGTTTGTTTTGCGGATTTGGATTCCTAGACTCGGTGGTTTGCGGGATATTTTGTTGGCAGAGGCTCATAATTCTCGATTAACTGTCCACCCTGGTACTACGAAGATGTATCATGACTTACGTGATGATTTTTGGTGGCCAGGCTTGAAGCAGGACGTGGGTCGATTCATTGAGCAGTGTACTACTTGTTTGCAAGTGAAGGCCGAACATTAGAAGCCATATGGCAGTTTACAACCTTTACCTATTCCGCAGTGGAAGTGGGAGGAGATTGCGATGGATTTTGTCACTAAGCTCCCAAAGCCACAGCGACAGCATGATTCGATATGGGTTGTGGTTGACCGACTTATGAAGAGCGCTCATTTCATTCCAGTTAGGGAGATTTATTCGATGGAGCGGTGGGCACAACTTAACATAAACGAGATCATTGCTAGACATAGGATGCCCATTTGCCGTTGATCGAGTTTTCTTATAATAACTCGTATCATTTTTCTATCAGCATGACACCATTCGAGGCATTGCATGGTCGTAGGTGTCGTACACCTATGTGTTGGCGAGAGGTGGGTGAGAGACCTATTGGCGGACCCGAGTTATTGCAGATTGCGCATGAAAAGATGCAGATTATTCGCGAACGATTGAGGGCTGCTCAGGATCGACAGAAGATGTATTCAGATAAGCGGCATCGACCAGTGGAGCTTGAGGTTGGTAGTTTTTGATGTTGAAGATGTCGCCCTGGAAGGGTATTATGAGGTTCGGCAAGAGGGGCAAGCTACTAGATTTATTGGACCTTATCGGATTTCAGAGCATATTGGTGCACAGGCATATCGATTAGATTTGCCACCAGAGTTGGCCGGTGTGCGTGATGTTTTTCATGTCAGCTATTTGCGAAAACGTCTGAAGAATGACGAGGAGATGGTGTCAACTCAAGACGTTCAGATTAATCAGTGACTCAGATATGTCGAGGAGCCCGAGCAGATAGTGGATGAGAAGATCAGCAAGTTGAGGAATCGACAGATACAGATGGTCTTAATGAGATGGCGGCATCATCGTGGACCGAATCATACGTGGGAGCTGAAGGCGGAGATGATGGCGAAGTAACCTGACATGTTCAAATCCACATGATCTCGAGGACGAGATCAATCCAACTTGTAGGAGATTGTAACACCCGTTAATTTCATAATAATTAATTAATTTCGAGTCATTTACTTTAATTATTAATTTGAGAAAACAGAATATAGATTATCAAACCCTTATATATATATATATATATATATATATATATATATATATATATATATATATATATATATATATGTATGTATGTATGTATATATAGATATATATATATGTATGTATGTATGTATATATAGATATATATATGTATGTATGTATGTATGTATAAATCAAATTCATTATAAAAAAATGAGAAAAAAAAGGGTTATGCATGGATACATCAAATTTCCTACCATCATCATCCTCCTCATTCAACTTTTCTTCATTACCCTATATATATATATATATATATATATATATATATATATATATATATATATATATATATATATATATATATATATATATATATATATATATATATACATATATATATATATGTGTGTGTGTGTGTGTGTGTGTGTGTGTGTGTGTGTGTGAGAAACCCTAAGAATTTCTTCATCTCAAACCCACACACAAATACATTATAGAATCTGAAATTTTTGGGCTGGAAATTAAGGTTGGAACAACAATTTTCACCATCATCATCATCAAATCAACATACACCATTACTAACTTTGAGGTACCCAAATACAACTTTTGTCGTTTATTTTACTATAAGAATTAACCATGATGAAAAATGTTTGAAATGAAATTATAGTAGTAAATTGATGCTATAAGATTAGTATATCCAAGTATCTTCATCATTTTTGATCAAAAGCTTTGAATATGTTCATCAATGGTGGTTTTAATGGGTATCACTTTTGAATCCAAAATAGACATAAAATCAATAGAAACGTGATTAGAAATCAACATAGAATGTTTTAGATGCTTAAACTCTGGTTTGGATGCTGTTTGGCGGTGGCGGTGGTGGCCATCGGCGGCGCCGGGCCTTCCGTCTGTCCTTTTCTTCTCTTATTTTTGTTCTGGGTTTTTTGCACCGAGTAAGTATGGGGTTGTGGCTGGAAACCGATCGAAATAGGAGGATTAGCGGCGGCGTGGCCGGTGGCCGCCGCCACCCTTCGGTCTGTTCCTTTCCTTTCTGTGTTCCATCGAGAGAGAGAGAGAGAGAGAGAGAGAGAGAGAGAGAGAGAGTAAGGTTCGTGGTGTTGTGTGGATGATCGGTGGGTGCCGGAGATGACCTGGCCGGCGACTTATCCGTGTGACCTGCGTCTGTCCGTCTTCCTTTCCCTTTCTCATTTTTCTTTCTTCTGTTCTTTTTCTTTTCTTTGTTGGAGTCTGCGCCAAGGAGGAGATCTCCACTCCATTTTTTTTTGTTCTTTACTTTATTATATTTATTTATTTATTTTCTGATTATTAGGTTAGGTTTGCTTTTGTGTTTGGTTTTTTTTCAATTTAATTGAGTTGTGGGCTTTTAATTTAGTTATTTAAAAGGATTGGGTTGAGTTTATTTTTTTCTTTTTAGTTCTTTTTATATTCCTATTTGGGCTGGATTTTTAGGTTAGAACTTAAAGAAAACATTTTGGGTTGTTTTAATAAATTAAGATGGACTAGATTAAACTGTTGGGCTACTAAATTACTTAGCTTAAATATAATTGATTTAGTAGGATTTAATTTAATGGGCTATTTAAATCCTATACATGAGTTACATATTTTAGTTTGTTTGGATTTAAAAACTTATAAAAAAATTATAATAGATGAGATGAAAATTTGCAAGGAATTAAAAGATATATGAATTAAATTAAATTATTTAATATAATATTGATGAATGACATAATTAATGATAAATGTAAGTTGTTAACTTAATGAATTATAGAACTTGTAAATGAATTAAAGGATTAATCGATGTTATTATTTAGAGAGTTCTGGGCTTAAAAGGATTAAAATATTATTAAATCTAGATATTTTATTATGGAATAATAACTTATAAATGTAGATTCTTCGATCTTAATGATTTACACTAATAAATCTAAATTTACCGATTTAATTCCTGAAATTTAATTAATAAATAGAATTAGATATTGGGTATCGTAAAGTTAAGGATATTGATAAATAGACAATATACTTTTATATCAGGACTATAGTGGTTCAGTTGAGACGTGAGGCTCTCGATAGTACTTTCAGCTGATTGTCGGTTAGTCGCTTGGCGGGTTACAAATTGGCGAGCACTGTGAGTAATTGATTTAATTCCATGAATGATCCTTTATAATATGTTTATGCTGGTTATCTGTTTCATTTTTTTTATTATGCTTATCCATTTCACTGTCATATTGCCTCGACTATCTGATATTCTTTTCATCACCATGAGTTGTTATATGATAACCCTTTCCCCGGTATGCATACTGTGTATTTATGTGTTGACTGCATGCCTGTGTGGCTGCATTATTTATACGCTGTAAGTCGGGAGTGCCGCAAGCTGTGTTACTGTGTATTCTTTGCTGGGAAGGTCGGATGCTGCACAGACTACCTATTCGTGGACGCACTGCTGGGAAGGCCGGGTGCTACACATGTTGAATTTGTGCCTGAAAACTTGTGCATTCATATTACAGTGTTCTTTGTGCTATTAAATCTGTTACTCGCTAGGCGACGGCTTACCCCGGTTGTGGGGGCAATGTTTCAGGTTTTGCTGATAAGGGAAAAGCACCAGCTTCAGGATCTAGAGTTTGAGTACTCGTGGTATCAGATAGACTTCCGCTCACTTAGTAATTATTACCGAACTTGTATTGGGATGGGTAGATCCCTAGACTTTCGATTTGGTTGTAATAACTGAATTTGATGTTTATGTTGCAGATTATAGTAAAAGCGTCACGTTGTTAGAACGAGGCGTTTCATATATATATATATATATATATATATATATATATATATATATATATATAGATATTATATATATGTAGGGATCCGAGAGGTTCCCAAAGTATATATAGTTATAGCTATAGAGGGGGGGGGGGGTGAATACAGCAATTTAAAAACTACACCACTTTTCCTCAATGTTTGTATGATTATCAACAATTTGTTATACAAACAAGCTTGAATGCGGATAGTTCAAGCTAAGATGACAGAGCAACAGTATGCTCACTAGTCTACGACAAACTCAAACTAGTATACAATGAATACACGCACTAAGAAGCACTCACTGTGTTTACAAGACTTAAGGGAACAGGGTTATGTAAACAGCTTAGACACACAAGTGCTGGTTACACAGAAGGTTGCATGCATGAAAATCACACTTGCACGTTCACTCTTGGTTTCAGCACTTAGCTTTCTTCACCTTCTTTCATTCTCTGTCCTTAGAAGCTTCCTTTTATACTCACCAGAGGATCTTAGAGAAACATCTTCATTGGACGGAATGAAAAAGGAGAAGTCTTGTTGAAAAGACAACATAACCTTTCTGCACTTGTCTTCTGAAAAGCATACTTGTCTTCACATGTGCAGAACTTTTTGTCTTTTACTTTGTCTACTGTTGCATTGGCCTTTAACTAATTAGGAATGTCACTTGCGTCTTTCTTCCTTGTAAAGGGCCTATTTTGATATAGAAAAAGGTCTGTCACCCTTTTTCAAATAACCTTTTTGTCTTCAGGTTACAGAACAGCTTGGGCAGGCTGAGCAGTTCTGTTTTCCACTTTGTCTTCGACTTTGTAAACTGATCTTGTAGTAAAAAACAATACATGATGACTTGGAAACAATTCCATAAAGTGTTTAGCAGCTGTTCACAAGAACAGGTTTCCTGTTCACAAAGAACAGAACACTTAAAAATGCCCAAGCTGCTCAACAGTGTAGAAGCAGCGTAGACAAGTTTATGTCCAGCCTGTTCAGCAGACAGAATATGGACAAACTGTCTTAGTTGCACACATGCAACATATAGAAAGCAGCTTTAAGACTGAATGCAAATCATTTTCAGGGTTTCAATAGGCATATAACAGGCCTTAAATTCAACCTTCAAATGCATCAACAGGTTTGATTATAAATCTCCCCCTGATATGTAGAACAGGTGTTTGACTGAGAGGCCTTTTTGTTATCTAACAATCTCCCCTATTTACAATAACCAGTCTAAGCTGGTCTTATCAAAAATCCCTATATATTGTTTACAGTACATTTGCTGAAATAAAATTCACAACATTACAGTAAAGTAAAGATCAGTTTATGATAATACAACTGATTCTGATTACACTAGAACAACACATGTTCTTAAAGAGTACAAACATGTACTAATGGATTTTACAACTAATGTAAAAGCAAAAATTACAACTTAATGTAATAATGTACAACAATGTACAGAGGTACAACTAATGTACAAGATGTTTGGACTGTTTGAGTTGGGAGCAGAAAACAGTAAGCCTGTCCAACTGATGGACAACTCCCACTTCACCACCCAGACGGAGATGGACCTTCATACAATGGAGAAGGATCCTGAACCATCTTTGGCTATTGGTTCTTCCCTGTATGCCTCAAGTTCCTCAACTACACTTCTGAGATCATGAACTTGGGATATTGAGCTCTCCTCTTTCATAGAAGCCTCTGAGCTGATCCCAGATGGCTGCTCTCCATTTGCTAGACTGCCTAAATGAAACGCACGTCTGGAAGGCGGCAAGTTGTCCAGATCAGTCAACTTGTACAGCTCTGAGGCTCTTTGGAAGCACGTCGTTCTGAGTTAGGGGATCTACAAAAAATGCCCCCAGCTCAGGTTTCTTCAATAATCTTGCCATCCCAAACTCTATTCTTAGGGCAACTATGATCAACTCCTTTTATTTCAATGGCATAGGTCGCCTTGTTCAAGTCAGGTAATAGAGAGCATCCATCGTCTGTACCTTACGATAATGTCCTATCGAAAAGGAAAGCCTTTATTTTTGGCATTATTCACGGGGGATCAAACCCTCTCTTACTTCTTTTGGATCAGGCCCAACTCACTATTCTCTGCCATCAGCTATCGTATGATGATGCCTATAGCTAGCCGATTTCTGATCTGCTTTGACTTAGACTGGCTCAGGGAACATGCCAGTGACCATACGATTCTTTTCACCCATTCCCTGTATCCCATCTGTGCAACATCAGTGTGATCGTAGGATTCCATTTCGGGCCTGTTGGCACCCTCCTGGTGATCTGAAGCTTCCACTGTGTGCCTTTTCTTGAAATGGGAACAGCTTTGACAATCGCTTCCTTGGCAAGCCTTCTAGTAGCAACATCATGAAATTTCTTTCTAGCCAAGTTGTCAAAGTGGAATTTGGCTCTGGCGAGGGTACTTGAGTCTTGGTCACAGAGACCTGAGCACCTGTGCGTTTTTCTCCCTCCTTTTCTCCTGCTGTCCTTAGCAGCTTCATTAATTTCTTTTGCACATCCAAGGAAGACATTTTTGCTTTTCTTGCCTCTTGAAGCGCAAAAAGATTTAGCAGCTTTGGCCGATTGTTCTTCTTTTCTTAATATTTCCAGGGCTTGAAGCTGTCTTCTCTGAACTCAAGTATTTGTGCATTGGAAGACCCATCTCCTTGCCCTGGCTTTGTGAAACTTAAGATCAGCTGCTTTCTAATGTTGTTGATCAATGGCTGCTTTTTCTTTTCCTTTAGCTGCTGTAGCAACTTCAGGAATTTTCCTCTTCTCTTCTTCTAGGATCAGATGCCTTCTCTACTGCTTGGCCTTTCCTCAGAAATGAATACCTCCCCCTTAGACTGAGCAGGGTTTGGAGATTCAACCTGAGTAGGCTGGAGCAGCTTGGGAGGCACCTTCCAATGTACCTGTAGATGTCCCTGCTGGTTGACCAGTGGGAGTTGTAGGTACTGCTTTCTCCTTAGGAGAAGAGGTTTTCTCCCCCTTAGACTTAGTCTTGCGAGGCAGATGACTTTCCCCCTTTGAAGGAGATGGAACAGCACCTTAAACACTGGTCTGCCTGAAGACACAAATCAGCAGGCTTACCAGCAGTTTTGGCAGCAGGTTTGGGGCCAACCAGGCTTGTTCACTAAGAAAGCCAGGTTGTCCTTAACCCTGCAAGCTGGGAAAGACAGGCCTGAGAGAAGAGGCTTGGGAATCAGCAAGAGTGGTCAGCTTAACAACGTTTTCTCTATCAGAAGCTGTGAACAACAGGCTTTGAAGCTGTGCAAGATGGACTTCAAGAGTATCTTGCACATCAGCAAGGTCTGAGGACACAGAATTTGATAGAGAGCCAATAAGAGTGTTCAGACGGCCAATGTGTTAGGAAGGGTAGTGTGCAAGAATTGAGGAGAATGACAGCGTTGGGAAATGGCTGCCAGAGGACACAGATCCTGTTGTAAGGAAGGATAGAGGAAGAGAGGTTGGATACAGTTTGCAGCTGTGCAGTGAGTACAATCAGCTGTGAAGAGTTGTCAGTTTGGGGAGTGACTGGGAAGGATTCTTTGAACATATCAAAGAAGCCTTTGAGCTGCTCAGACACAGAGTCTGAGATGATGGATGGTAGGGAGTGCATGGTGTTTCCAAAGAACCAACTTTGTTGGTCGCAAAGAAAGCTGATCCTTCAAAGGCAGGTCTTTGGGAGATGGTGGTGTATGGGTGGATTGTTTTGAGTGGGTAGAGGGAGAGGAGGATGAAGAGGCAGGTGTTTGAGGATGTGATGGAGAGGGAAGAGGGACTTTGGACAGAAGCTCCATAGCCTGGGCAAAAGTAAGATGGCCCAGGTTGGAGGGATCAAGAGGTCCTTCAGCAGCGGCTGTAGCTGCATCACCAGGAGAAGGGGATGATGTTTGGGGCCTTTCAGATGTTGCTTGTGTTGCAACACCCTCATGAAGACCAGTGGTGGTTCCCTCTGCAGTGCCTTGGTCTAAAGGCACCTCATCATTGGGAGGTTCCAGTTGTAGGTCCCGAGAGGTTCCCAAAGTATATAGTTATAAGCTGTAGAGGAGGGCGGTGAATACAGCAATTTAAAAACTACACACTCTTTTCTCAATGTTTTGATGTATTATCAACAATTTGTTAATTACAAACAAGCTTGAATGCGGAATAGTTCAAGCTGAGATGACAGATACAACAGTATGCTCACAGTCAAGACAAACTCAAACTAGTATACATGAATAACCACTAAGAAGCACTCACTGTGTTTACAAGACTTAAGGGAACGGTTATGTAAAACAGCTTAGACACACAGATGCTGGTTTACACAGAAGGTTTGCATGCATGAAAATCACACTTGCACGTTCACTTCTTGGTTTCAGCACTTAGCTTTCTTCACACTTCTTTTCTGTCTTAGAAGCTTCCTTTTATACCATCAGAGGATAAGAGAACATCTTCATTGGACGGAATGAAAAAGGAGAAGTCTTGTTGAAAAGACAACATAACCTTTTTCTGCACTTTTCTGAAAAGCATACTTGTCTCACATGTGCAGAACTTTTGTCTTTTTACTTTGTCTACTGTTGCATTGCCTTTAACTAATTTAGGAATGTCAACTTTGCGTCTTTCTTCCTGTAAAGGCCTATTTTGATATAGAAAAAGGTCTGTCACCCTTTTTCAAATAACCTTTGTCTTCATGTTACAGAACACTTGGGCAGACTGAGCAGTTCTGTTTTCCCACTCTGTCTTCGACTTTGTAAACTGATCTTGTAGTCAAAAACAATACATGATGACTTGGAAACATATTCCATAAAGTGTTTAGCCTGTTCACAAAGAACAGGTTCTGTTCACAAAGAACAGAACACTTTAAAAATGCCAAGCTGCTCAACAGTGTTAGGCAGCGTAGACAGTTTATGTCCAGCCTGTTCAGCAGACAGAAGCTTGGACAAACTGTCTTAGTGTGCAACACATGCAACATTAGAACAGCTTGACTGAATTGCAAATCATTTTCAGGTTTCAATAAGGCATATAACAGGCCTTAAATTCAACCTTCAAATGCATCAACAGGTTTGATTATAAATCTCCCCCTCAGATGTAGAACAGGTTTGACTGAGGCCTTTTTGTGCCTAACAATATATATATATATATATATATATATATATATATATATATATATATATATATATATATATATATATATATAAAGCAGAATTAGGTGTATCTATATACATATATATACTTCGATATAATTAAGTGATCTTTGGTCAAACTTAATTATATTTATTTTTTTAAAAAGCTATAAAATACTTAACAACGATTTTTGTTCAAAGTCCTTTTAATTTTAAGCTATTTTATTAATTTGTTATACACTCTGTAATGTAAATTACAGACACTTTGTTGCACGCACGATATATAGATTGAAGTGAGTAAATTCGGTTATGAGTCAAAGTAAGTGCCTGAGTGTATTAAAGCATAATTAAAGTGTCAAAGCATTAAGAAACAGAGCAAAGCCATTTTGAGCCTAAAAGATATATTTAAAGCCTAAATAAGCCCGAACAATCGTTTCAGAGTATTACAAAGTGTTTACAGTACTGTGAGTAACAGTTATACATGTTTACATGCATTTTATGTAATTGAGACATAATTGTTTCTATTTGCCTTCTTTGAACTTCAATAGAGCTTTTGTGAGCGAAGGCGAACACTGTGGTACAGGCGGTGCCCAGCTTAGCCGGATCTTACATCTGATCTATTAATATGCATGTGTTTATTGCTATCTGCTTATCTTTCAGCATTTATACAGCCAGACTTGTTTATGCCTTTCTTTGTGCTTTCATAAGCATTTTACAATACAACAAGCAATTGTGATGCACACCACTATCCCCCAGCATTATGCGGGTAGCTAGCCAGCGGTAACCCTAGTGGTGGCATCTCCTTTTCAGCGTGCAATGTCTCAATTGTGCAACCATTCATTCTGGTATAAGCATTTACAAGCAAACATGACATTTGAGCAGCCTTTACAGTCACAATTCTTTTAGCCACATATCTTACATGCATCATGAATTTCTGTTTGTGGTATGGTATTGAGTTGCTTTGGGATCTGGGTAGCTGCTTTATTTATATTGTGATGCATTAGCAACTTAGCAATGAATCTTGTAGCACGTATAGTGCATGACTGTATTGTAATACTTTATTTAGTTCTCATGCAAGCTTTAGCCTTAATTATGATTATGGTAGTTGTAATTTATTCCTGGGATTATGCTAGCATGCTTAAAGCAATGATGTGACAATATGTATCATGGTGCGCTCCCAGTACCAGTTCATATACTCGGTGGTGGCTATGACGCTATCTGTGAACTCCCCGTTCAGAACTCTATTTTGACGATTGAGCCACTCATCGATGTATTTTTGATGTCTCGCGTACCAGTTGGTGGCGCGTCTATCACCCCTTTTACAACCATGTAAAGTAATATGCTCTTGCGGTGTGATTAAAAGGTTTGTTGAGATTGGCTAATACATTTTAAACTGTCTCATCAATCGACTGGGTAAATGTGGCTCAACAATTTCCCAAAAAACCAAGAACATTTCACACCGCCACGAGTTCTGACCAATTTTACATGAATCGGGAAGAAGATCCATGATAAGGTCGTAAAGGGTCCACGAGAACTGTAAATTACGAAAATAATTAAAAACGTGACGTTTAAGTTTTGCATGGTAATACGTTTGACTACCAAAAACAGTGGCCGGTCAGGGGGGGTGGGGCAGGATCCTTTCGATTTATAATCTTTTGGAAAATCCAACAACCCCGGCCCAAACGTGACTATCCTAGACACCACCGTTATGGTTATATCGACTAGTATTACAAATGCAACAACAAAGTGAAGGAGAGTTTTTTTTAATAAAATTATTGGGTTGAATGTGGTGTATATATAGTGAAGGAGAGAACCGGTGTTGGAGGGTGTTGGAGGTTCACGGGTTGGAGTGGAGTTCACGGGTCGGTACTGACGCCTGTCAGACCGGGATTCGCAGGTGCGGCCTGACGCGCCGGCTTCGTAGGTGCGGCTTGACTCTTTTGGCTGCTTGTGGTTTCACGGATTGTTGCTTGTCCTTTTTTTCTGCGGTGATGTGATTGAGTCAGGGTTCAAAACCCCGGCGTGATCATTTTTAAACATAAAAAACCGATTATGTTTAAAATATTTTTAATAAATTCGATTATTTCTAAAAGAATTTCGTAGTTATAATGTAAGGATATGAAGATATGTTATAGGTTTGATTGGTGGGTAGATTGGTGGTAGGCTAGGATTGGGTGGGTGGGTGTAATGTAAGGGTGAGAAAGAATGTGGTAAGTTTGGTGGGAGTGTAAACTGGTGGTTCAGGTGAGTGGGGTGGGGCAGGGTGAAGTGAGGTGGATAAGGTATAGGTAGGGTATGTGGGGTTGAGTCGATATGATAAATACGAGTGAATAAAGAAGACATGTCATGGGAATGAAATCTTCATTCCTTGGCCATCCCTACGGAAAACACAATTCTTGAATGGAAGAATTGTTTTTTTTGTAGGGGAATTGACCTTCCATGAAATTTGACAACTAAATGTATCATGGGAATGAAATGTTTATTCCTTTTCCATCATATTCCATTAAAATCTATGAACCAAACGCTCTCTTAGTGTTGAATTAGTTACTAGATAATTAATTCTACTAAATCTTAAAGAACGGGGACTTAGTTGTGATATAAGATATTAAAGGGATTTAATAAGTCAATAGAAGATAGATTAGATCATTATAAATTATTAAATAAAATATGCATCTTATCCTATAAGATAAAATGAATATTGTGGATAATAAACTAACTAAAAGATATATCTTATTCAAAAAGAGTTAGTCATCGATGAACGATCATCTTTTAAAGGATAATAGAATATTCTAATGGATAAACAATGGAACATGCCACCTAGAGTTTATGAAACACTGGGATAGCAAAGCCTATAAATAGGCATATTCCCCTTCCTTCTCAAAATCTCTCATACAACACACACACACACACACACACACATATCCAATTTGGATCTTAGAAATTCTAATCTTCCTAGCTTACCGGCATTGCTCGATTGTGTCATCTTCGGTGAATACCGAAAGTCATCCAATTTGAGTTCTTGTTAAAATTTGGCATATAAGGTACATATACTAACCTTATTTATTTTATGCTTATTTAGGGGATGCTTGTTGGATGTATTATAAAGTAAGGAATGACAATGATAATCATTAATGATGGTTGATGTAATATAATATAACTAGGTGATGCTTGGTTGGATGTATTAGGCCACAGGGAGTGGATGCCAAGCAAATCCGCAACCACGTCAGCGCTACATCAGTTTTGCCATGCTTTGCCATTTTGATGTCATTTTGAGGGTGTGGATGTCATTCAATTTTTATTTTCCATTTTAAACTTAAAACAAAAACATTGAAATAAAGAATAACATTAAATTAATAATATTGAAATTAAATATAACATTAAAAATAAAAACATTCAATATATCCCATCAACAATTAAAATAATAACATTGAAATAAAAAATAACATTAAATTAATAATATTAGAATTAAATATAACATTTATAAAATTTAAATAAGAACATTAAATTTAAACATTAAATAAAATACAATAAAATGAAAACTAAATTACGCCAAAGTTTTCGTCCCAATATTCGTTTTCAAAATCATTAAACGGATCAACGTTGAGATCAATGTTTTGAACACATCCTAAATATGTTCAATGTTTTTTTGAAAAAATTAGGAATGGTAGAAATGAAAAAATTTAGAGAATATTTTGGTTGTGTTAAGTTGAGAAAATAAAAAAATATGTATGTATATATATAAAGAGTAATGAAATATATATATATATATATATATATATATATATATATATATATATATATATAAATAAATATATATATATACACACACACACACACACATATACATATATGTGTGTGTGAGTGAGTGAGTGAGAGATATAATTGAAACTATTCGGCATCCAAATGCCGATGCTAAGGTTTTGCTTGCCAATGCCATGATGAGGGGGTGGTGTGCCAAGGATGCCATGTTTGGTACCGCATGCGTTGTCACTCCACTCCCTGTGGCCTTATAAGGTAAGGAATGACAATGATAATCATTAATGATGATTGATGTAATATAATATAGTTAATGATTACCTAATTATGGTTAATAAATCATTACCTTATAAATTAGGGGGAATGAATTTTCTTCTTGATTCCTCTCCATTCCTCCATATTTTCATTCTCATTCCCATTTTTATTCCCTAATTTCCACCAAACATTTTTATGATTACCTCACTATGGTTAATAAACCATTACCTTATAAAATATAGGGAATGGATTCTATTCTTGATTTCTTTCCGTTCCCATTCCCCCATATTTTCATTTATTCATTCCATTTTCATTCTCTAATTTCAACCAAGCATTCCGTTAATTGCATTCTAGATTAGATCTTGTGCTTTCAGTTGGTTTTGTGTTTCCGACATTCTAGATAAGTGTTTAATTGCATATAAAAACTTTCACCCTTTATATAAATAATCGGTTTGGTTAGGTTACCCTATGATTTTTTAAAAATAAAAACCTAAACTACCCCGTGATATGTGGGTTTTGGTTTTTTGGTTTCGAATCAAACGATTCGGCCCAATTTCTCAGTTTTTCGATTTTGTTTGAACACCTTAAAAAATATCAAAAATTGTAAGGTATTATAATATACCATGTGACATACTATTACACAACATCACTATTAGCCCCTGTTTAACTTACATAAAAACCTCGAGTGATTTAAAACTTTAGTTACAAAGTATAAGTCACGGTTAACAAATATCATAAACACAAACTCCTATAAACTGATAGTAACTACCTACTGGTCAATTAGGTATAAATCCACAAGTATACACAGGTGTCTCAAGCAGGTTGACTATCCTTATTCTAGCTACCTGAAATGCACACATGAATCAAAACACACTAGCTGATAGTTCATGATGTTGTAAAGGTTAGACTCATATTTAAAACAAAAAAAGGCAAGTAGTGATTTAATAAAATTTCAACCTAATACGAAACTATTATAATATCCAAGAGATAAACTAGTTTAGGGTCAGTCAGCCCCGACCTTGTGGGGTGGCTCACACATTAGAATAATTGTAGCATGCCCTTTGTGGGGGTGACCCTCGCACGCTAGTAGACTACAAGAAGTAATAATTAACAGTATAGTGCGTTGGGAGCGACCTAACAATAACACATAGTCCATATATGACATTACTATCTCTATCCCTATCGCAATCCAAACAACTCAAATATCTTGGAATTGTAACAACATTACTTTTAAACATTTTATTATAAAATACATACTTGATTAGCAATTCCTTTTTTCTCGATTCCCAACAATCACAACAAGTTAAAACGAATTAGGTATGAAATATAAGTGCGTCTCATAATCTAATACAACAAACTCATGAATCAAAGCTTTCAACCTCACTTGATCATGAAGAACACAGATGATAATGTTTATTGTGGTAAATCCTAGCGATGACTTAGTCAATTTTTAAATTTCTCTATCCAATTGTAGGTAAAGAACACACACACACACACACACACGATTGGGTGTGTATTTTGTAATGAAAGCTAGCATACACACATCTCTCTCTCTCTCTCTCTCTCACACACACACACACACACACACACACACACACACACATATATATATATATATATATATATATATATATATATATATATTTCTATATAACGATCGATCTAAAACTCAATACCAGTTCCTACTATCACATTTTAAAAAGTATCCGACGATTTTGAAAAAATGTAATATAATATCTCTAACCCAGTTTCACAAGGTCTTTTCACGTGTCCAATTTCATACATTAAACTTTAATCGATCATATTTAATAACAATAGATTAATAAAACAAGTTAGATAATTCCACGTAGGGATGTTGGAGTTGTAGTCTTGTTTGGACTTGATATTGAGGCTTCTTCATGTCTCAAGTGCTTTGGGTTTTTCATTGCTCATTAACTTTCCAAGTTTATATTAGTGCATAACACACACATACATGTTATTGGTACTTTCTTTGTTATGATCTTGACATTTGATTGAGGAATCCTATTCTTATTTCACATGCTTTGTATCTGGACGTTCGTTTGACTTCGCTTTACTTTGCACTTTGTGTACTACGAAAAGGTAAGATGAGTGGATATATGTGTGATCTTTACATATTCATAGACATGATGAATTGCTATTGAGCCTAAAAAAATGGAAAGGAGTAGCAAGTTCATCTTCAAAGCCTTGATAGGATTTGCTTCATCTTTAGGTGATAATTATCTAATAAGGCTTAATAAAGCACATATTACGGTTGGTATTTAGTACACAACCAATCAGCTCATTCTACAACTTCCACACGCTAGTTACAGTCTCCATCTTCTTCTCCTTCTCCTAACCGGTTTCTCATACTATGCGGTAGAGACTTCTTCTTTACCACCCATCAAGGTTACACCTGCGCCTGAGACTTCTTCTTTACCACCCATCTCGGTTACAACCACGGTAATCAGATTATTTGATTCACATGTTTCAATTTCATCGATTCCACTTCTACTGTTACGGTTCTTACATATCTTCTCCACGCATCTGCATTACAACCACGTATGTTGCTATTAATAAAAAATCGATTCCAATTTCATACCTAAATCGATACCATATTTTCTTCATGGGATTTCATCGATTCGAATTTAAGACCTAAATGGATTCTGCTTCTAAGGTTATGGTTCTTAAATGTTCTGTTTTTATTTAGTTTTTCGTTTTCATCTCCTGCCTTCATCGAATCTTAGCTTTTCCATTTATACTTTCTATCTATTAATTTGTTAACCAAAAATTAGAATGCATTACTTTTACTGTTATTTCGTTGTCAGTTATGCTTGTTTAGAAATGCTTTCAATTATGTTTGTTTTCTATTTTGGGGCCATCATATTAGCAGGATATAATTTATCTACTATCATATTATTCTGTGTTGATGTGA
Source organism: Centrapalus pauciflorus (assembly GCA_020465985.1). Taxonomy (NCBI): domain Eukaryota; kingdom Viridiplantae; phylum Streptophyta; class Magnoliopsida; order Asterales; family Asteraceae; genus Centrapalus; species Centrapalus pauciflorus. The sequence goes on from JAANYP010006157.1 coordinate 48,679, forward strand.
TAATGTGTTGATTTTGGGAGGTTCATGTATGAAACTCTCAGCTGAAAGTGGAGTCCTTTTATACCTATCCTTGACTGGTTTGTTAGTATCTTACAAGTCTCTGAAGTTTGTAAGTCTCAGATCTTTTTCTGCTTAACACAACACAGCCTACACATTTATGAGTAAAAGAAAGAAAGGTTGTTGTTTCTTTGTCATAAACATCATACATCTGAGATTTATAAGTCTCGAAACTTTTTAAGCAACTCACACACTAAATATTTGGTTTACATTTCAATGATTAAAGGCTGTTGACACACATCCGAGACTTATATGTGCTGTGAGTCTCTGAACTTTTGCAACTTATACACACACTTGACACTTCTGAGATTTGCCATTTACTTAGTTAATTTTTTGGTGCTGCAACTGCTTCTGTCACACACAACTACACACACATCTGAGACCTTAAGAGCGTCGGATCATTTTATGCTAGACCCCACACACAAACACTTAGTTTATATATATATATATATATATATATATATCAAAGGAAGGAATGATGCTCTTGGTTTTCTCACTACATACATCCGAGACTTCAATAAACTTGGTCTTCACTTGTTGTGTTGCTACAAGATCACACATCCGAGACTTACAAGTGTGAGTCTCGGATCTTTCACCAACTAAACACCTACTTAGTTTACTTAATTTATATGAAGGAAAGGAATGGATACTGCTCTTTCTTGACTACACAACAGCACACATCCGAGACTCATGAATCTCGGATTTTGTATGCTCAAACACCCACAAAACACTTAGTTTTTATATGAAAATAGAATGGGGCTGCTGTTAATCAGGAACATCCAAGTTCTATAAGAAAAAGGAAGGGAAATGTTGCTGATGGGTTTTGCACATCCGAGACAAACATCCAAGACAAGTTTTGGATGTTTTTTTTTCATGCATAACAAACACACATATACTTACTGCACGCATTTCATTCTGTTTTTCTATAAATTTTCAGCAGCAAATCAAGTAATTTAATGGATTATTCATGCTTGTATTTGAAGTGTAAACACACACAAATGCATATGACCATGGCCTTCCCAAACCGATTAAAACAGAAAATGGACAGTAACCTCTTTAAATCTCAGGACTTTTATTTCATTCGTTGAATTGAGCCTTCAATTTGATAATAGATGCAATTCATCACTTACTATCTACATGCATGGTCTCCATTTTTATTATGTAACACAAATTTCATGATTTGAAGAAGATTCAAACACATACATATATTTCCAGGAAACCGTAGCTTTAGTTGCAAACACATGAGATGATTTTAAACTTGAAATTACCTTGATTTCTTGTTGATTGTAGCTGGATTTGCTGATTTCAACTTAACTCCTTGAATAGTGGATGCAATTTATGATGATATTTGATGAAGAAACTGTGGCTTGAGAAAGATGTAGAGAGAGTTTTGATTTCTTTTATTAGGTGATAAAATGAGCAGATGCATACATATATTTGGGATTTATTTGGTTCAACTCTCATAATTCACAATTTAACCCCCATACTTGCTTTTCTTTCATAACTTATATATTAACATTATATTTTCCATTTATGCTTTCTGTCTGTTAATTTGGATATTGGTTAGTTGACCATCAACCAGCTTCAATAAAGGTACAGTATACATGTGAATGCTACAATGGTGCATGTAGAAATTAGATGAATATTGTAGGTTGCTTCAGCTGGTAAACAACTATAGATTTAAAAATGTTAGCTTTTTGTGGCTTTATCTATGTTCTAATGACCTCATTATGTGTTTAACACAAATAACAGGTCCAGCTCTAATGATCTCTGTAGGTCCCGAGAGGTTCCCAGAGTATATAGTTATAAGTTGTAGAGGGGGGGTGAATACAGCAATTTAAAAACTACACACTCTTTTCTCAATGTTTGTATGTATTATCAACAATTTGTAAATTACAAACAAGCTTGAATGCGGAAGAGTTCAAGCTGAGATGACAGATACAACAGTATGCTTACTAGTCTAAGACAGACTCGAACTAGTATATAATGAATACACTCACTAAGAAGCACTCATTGTGTTTACAAGACTTAAGGAACAGCTTAGGTAAAACAGCTCAGACACACAGATGCTGTTTTACAGAAGACTTGCATGCATGAAGATCACACTTGCACGTTCACTCTTGGTTTAAGCACTTAGCTTTCTTCACGTTCTTTCTGACCTTAGAAGCTTCCTTTTATACTCACTTAGAGGATCTCAGAGAAACATCTTCATTGGACAGAATGAAAAGGAAAAGTCTTGTTGAAAAGACAACATAACCTTTTCTGCACTTTTCTGAAAAAGCAGACTTGTCTTCATATGTGCAGAACTTTTGTCTTTTTACTTTGTCTACTGTTGCATTGCCTTTAACTAATTTAGGAATGTCAACTTTGCGTCTTTCTTCCCTGTAAAGGCCTATTTTGATATAAGAAAAAGGTCTGTCACCCTTTTTCAAATATCCTTTTGTCTTCATGTTACAGAACAGCGTGGGCAGGCTGAGCAGTTCTGTTTTCCACTTTGTCTTCGACTTTGTAAACTGATCTTGTAGTCAAAAACAATACATGATGACTTGGAAACAAATTCCATAAAGTGTTTAGCCTGTTCACAAAGAACAGGTTCTGTTCACAAAGAACAGAACACTTTAAAAATGCCCAAGCTGCTCAACAGTGTAGAGCAGCGTAGACAGTTTATGTCCAGCCTGTTCAGCAGACAGAGCAGCTTGGACAAACTGTCTTAGTTGCAACACATGCAACATATAGAACAGCTTTAGACTGATATTGCAAATCATTTTCAGGTTCAATAAGGCATATAACAGGCCTTAAATTCAACCTTCAAATGCATCAACAGGTTTGATTATAAAATCTCCCCCTCAGATGTAGAACAGGTTTGACTGAGGCCTTTTTGTGCCTAACAATCTCCCCCTATTTGCAATAACCAGTTCAAGCTGGTCTTGTCAAAAATCACTATATATTTTTACAGTACATTTGCTGAAATAAAATTACAACATTACAGTAAAGTAAAAGATCAGTTTATATATACACTGATTCTTGACTATTCTAGAACAACACATGTTCTTACAAGAGTACAACTAATGTACTAATGTATTTTACAACTAATGTAAAAGCAAAAATTACAACTTATGTAATAATGTACAACTAATGTACAGGATGTACAACTAATGTACAGGTTGTTTGGACTGTTTGAGATGGGAGCAGATAATGGCAAGCCTGTCCAACTAATGGACAGCTTCCATTCTTCACCTACCCAGATGGTAGATGGACTTCATATCAGTGGAGAAGGATCCTTAACCATCCTTTCCAATTCTTCCCTTGTATCCTCAAGTTCCTCAACTTCACTTTTGATGATCATGAACTTGGGATCATTGAGTTCTCCTCTTTCATAGAAGCCTCTGAGCTGATCCCAGATGGCTGCTCTCCATTTGCTAGACTGCCTGAAAGAAACTGCAAGTCTGAAGGCGGCAAGTTGTCTCAGATCAACTTTGTATAGTTCTGAGGCTCTTTGGAAGCACTTCTTCTGAGTTAGGGGATCTACAAAAAATGCCCCCAGCTCAGGTTCTTCAATAATCTTGCCATCCTCAAACTCTATTCCTTTAGGCAGACTATGATCAACTCCTTTTATTTCAAGGGCATAGTCGCCCTGTTCAATCAGCGTAAGGAGTAGTTCCATCTCTGTATCCTTCTTTGTCCTTTTGGCCTTTATTTTGGGGTATGTCACAGAGACACCCTCTTTTACTTCTTTTGGAATCAGGCCCAGCTCACTTACTCTTTCCATCAGCTTCTTGATGTATGCCCTGATAGTCTTAGCCGTTTCTGACTTAGACTGGCTCAGGGCAACTGCCAGTTCCACCCATTCCCTGTATCCCATCTGTGCAACATCAGTGTGATCGTAGGATTCCATTTCAGGGCCTGTTGCACCCATCCTGGTGATCTGAAGTTTCCACTGTGCGCCTTTTCTTGAAATGGGAACAGCTTTGACAATCGCTTCCTTGGCAAGCCTTCTAGTAGCAACATCATGAAATTTCTTTCTAGCCAAGTTGTCAAAGTGGAATTTGGCTCTGGCAAAGGGTACTGTTGATTTGGTCACAGAGACCTGAGTACCTTTCTCTACTTCCTTCTCTTTTTCTCCTGCTGATTTCCTGGCAGCTTCCATTATTTTCTTTTGCACCTCCAAGGTAGACATTTTAATTTTCTTTGCTTCTTGGAGGGCAAAGGACTTAGCAGCTTTGGCAGATTCTTCTTCTTTTCTTAATTCCTCCAGAGCTTGAAGCTGTTCATCCCTAAACTCAAAGTATTTGTGCATAGGGAGGCCCATCTCTTTGGCTCTGGTCTTGTGAAATTGCATTTCTGCCTGTTTCTGCTGCATAGGATCCTCAGCTACCGTTTCTTTTCCTTTAGCTGCTGCTTTAGTGACAGCAGCTTCAGGAATTTCTTCTTCTTCTTCATCTTCTGATAGAATAAGGTGCCTCCTTTTGCTGCTAGGCCTGTCCTCAGGAATGATTTCCTCCCCCTTAGACTGAGCAGGGTTTGGAGAGACAGCCTGAGTAGGCATAGTAGCTTGAGAAGCACCTTCAGCAGCGCCTGTTTCAAAAATCTCTGCTGGCTGACCAGTGTGAGTTGCAGACACTGGTATCTCCTTAGGATAAGAAGTTTTCTCCCCCTTAGACTTAGTCTTCGAGGCAGATGACCTCTCCCCCTTTGAAGGAGATGAAGCAGCGACTTCAACACCTGGTCTGCCTGAAGACACAAAGTCAGCAGGCTTGCCAGCAGGTTTAGAGGATTTAGGACCAACAAGGCTGTTCACTAAGTAAGCCAAGTTATCCTTCACCTCACTAAGTTGGGAAAGACAGGTTTGAAGAGAAGATGTGTGGGAATCAGCAAGAGTGGTCAACTTAAGAAGATATTCCCTATCAGACGCTGTGAACAGCAGAGATTGCAGCTGTGCAAGATGAAGTTCTAGTGAATCTCGCACATCAGCAAGGTCTGATGATACAGAGTTGGATAGGGAACCAATGATGGTCTGTAAGCTGGCCAAAGTGTTAGGAAGAGTAGAGTTGCAAGAAGTGAGGATAGATGACAGCTGTTGAGAAATGGCTGCCATGGAGGACACAGAGTCCTGTTGTAAGGAGAGGATAGAGGAGAGAGAGGTGGATACAGTTTGCAGCTGTGCAGTGAGTGCAATCAGCTGTGGAGAGTTGTCAGTTTGAGGAGGGACTGGGAAGGATTCTTTAAACATATCAAAGAATCCTTTGAGCTGCTCAGACACAGAGTCTGAGATGATGGATGGTAGGGAGTGCATTGTGTTTTCCAAAGAACCAACTTTGTTGGTCAGCAAAGAAAGCTGATCCTTCAAAGGCAGGTCTTTGGGAGATGGTGGTGTATGGGTGGATTGTTTGGAGTGATTAGAGGGAGATGATGATGATGAGGCTGGTGTATGAGGATGTGATGGAGAGGGAAGAGGGACTTGGGATAGAAGCTCCATAGCCTGGGCAAAAGTAAGATGGCCCAGGTTAGAGGGATCAAGAGGTCCTTCAGCAGCGGCTGTAGCTGCATCATCAGGAGAAGGTGATGATGTTTGGGGCCTTTCAGATGCTGCCTGTGTTGCAACATCCTCATGAAGACCAGTGGTGGTTCCCTCTGCAGTGCCTTGGTCTAAAGGCACCTCATCATTGGGAGATGGAATATGCATTTCAACATCAGCAGTGGTGAAACCTGCTGATGGAATTTGCATTGAGGGAGCAGCCTCACCAGAGGGATGGTATGATCCCTGAGGTTCATCAGCTTGGGATAGTGGTCCCTCAGCAGCTGTTTGGTGTTGAACAGCTGAATCATGGGGAACAGAAGTTTGAGGCTGAGCTGCTGATTGGTCTATATCAGCAGCGTGGGCACCTCGTGCAGACTCAGGGTGTGAGGGGATATGAGTGGGGGACAGTGTTGACACAGTATGGAGTGGAGAGGACTCCTGTCTTTCAATATCCTCAGCCTGTTGTGAGGCTGGGATAGTTGATGTGGGTATCTCCATTTGTACAACTGGTTCCTGTTGAGAGGAACCAGAGGGTCTAGGCTGACTCAAGGGTGACTCAGATTGGAGTGAAGCAGGCTCCAAATGAGCTGAACCTTCTCCCAAAATAGGAGAGGCAGCTGGGGTTGCTTCTTTTACAACTGAACCCTGTTGAGAGGGAACAGAGGAGGTGGTTTTGTGGGCTGTTTTCTTTTTGGCTAGTGATTTTCTTTGGTAATGGACGGATGATGTGGGTGATTGTGGAGTAGGGAGAGTATCTGTTTGGACAGGATGTGAGACTGGGCTAGGAACAGTGGGGCTGGCCTGTTCCATCGTCTCTTGTGCCACAGAGGCACCAGCCACAAAGGCTTCAGGCTCAACAGATGAGCCAAGGTGAGGAATCTGCTCTCCCTCAGCCACAGAGGCTAAAGGAACAGACTCAGACTGAGCTGTTTTGGCCTTCTTTTTCACAGGCCCAGCTTCAGTTGCCAGGGTCCTTTTGACAAGCTTGGACCTGGCTTTGGATTTTCTGGTGGGAGCAGTCTCTGGATCCACCCTTACAGTAGAGGGTCCTTCCACCAAACCTAGCAGTCTCCTCATTGGTGTTGATAGAGGAGGCTCATTCTGCAGGACTGGAGTATAGAAAACTCTATTCCCTATAACTGGGAATGCAGCAGTCTTAAGAAGAGGCTGAGAGTTATAGAGATGCTCACCACATACATGCTTGAAAATGAGGCTCAGAAACCTGGGATATCGAACAGCAGCTGGTCGTGACTCTTGCTGCACCAGGTTCCTCAGATTCAGAAAAATCCATTTGGCCATATCCATGGTAGTTCCATCCACAAGCTGCAGAACTACAGGGATTTCATCACGGCTCAGTTGGTCAAAGGAACCAACTTTACTACTGAAGCACATCACCACAGAGGCGAATAAGAAGCTGTAGGTAGGAGAGAGGTCCTTCCTGAACAGTGTTGCGCCAATTTTGGGTTCTGCCACACCACAGAAGCGTAGCAGATTGCCCATTTGATCATTTTCAGCTTGGGGCTCATCATAAGAAGCAGCAGTTGGTAGATGAAGCACCTCCCTGAGCAGATCAGTGTTGATCTCAATGGTCTGAGTCCCATTGAGTATTGTGCCCTTAATGACTTTGGATTCTGGAAGGTAGGCACAGGTATACCAGAACTCATACACCATCTCCTGGTACAGGACACCAGGAGATGCAGTCATTGCGTAGTTCAACGGATGAACTTTCAGAAACTCCACCATTTGTTCGTAACCTTTCCCCACATAGTTTTTGGGGATGGTTAGGTTTGCAATGTAGTTGGTGGGTTTTATGGTCAGCATCGTGGTGATGGATGAGTGTTTGACGACATCCTCACCAACAAATACTGGGAGAAAGGGATTAGGTCTGTGAGCCATTTGGGAATTTTTGAGGTTTGAAGAAGCAAAAGACACTTAGTCGATTTTAGGGTTCTTGAGGATTTCTGGAAATGATGAGGAAGACGAGGATGAAACAGTATGTAGGTATTTATAGGATTTGAATGGTCGTGTGTATGAGAGAGAAAAGGTTTGGGCGGTTTGATTTGAAATGTTAGTTGACGGAAAAACGGAACGGTTGTCCATGTCAGAAACATTTGTCAGACCACTTGACCTTTTTAATCACTAACACACGTAACACACATTATCCGCAGTAATTAAGTTAAATTAAAACAGAATTTAAGTAACTTAATTATGAAGAAAGATAATTAAACTTTTGGTCTACGCTGTTGGTCAAACTTGTGATGATCAGGGTCAACACAAGGTTCTCAGTCTTCAAGCTGTTCTCCCTTCAAACTGTGCCTTCAGCCTGCTCTCCTTTGTGAGAACAGGTTGTGTTCAATAGTTGAACAGGTTACAAGACAATGGCTTGTAGGACAGTGTGAAGAAGTGAACAGGTTGAAGATTGGACCATCAGAGCAGGCTGGACGAATAAACAGGTTAAACTGTTTTTGTTCAGCCTGTTGTATGCTCAAGCTGTTCAAGTTTTTCAGACAAATGACTAAGTACAGAACATGTATAACCTGTTCTGTCTAAGCTGTTCAGAAAAACTTGAGCAGTGTGAAACATACAAATTATTAGACCTTTGAGAGACACTTAGTCACTCTTGTTTAACATGCCCAGCTTGCTGACAAGGTAATTAAACCTTGTTTCATCCAGAGGTTTGGTGAAAATGTCTGCAAGCTGTTCATTTGTGGAAATAAAACTTACCTCCACATTACCTTTCTGAATGTGATCCCTGATGAAGTGATGTCTGACTTCAATATGCTTTGTTCTTGAGTGAAATACTGGATTGTTGGAGATGGCTATGGCACTTGTGTTATCACACAGAATAGGAGTTTTCCTATACACAAGCCCATAGTCTTCAAGCTGATGCTGCATCCACAGAATCTGCCCACAGCAGCTTCCAGCAGCAATGTATTCAGCTTCAGCAGTAGAAGTGGACACTGAGTTCTGCTTCTTGCTACTCCAACTGATCAACTTTCCACCAAGGAGTTGACATCCACCTGTTGTGCTTTTCCTATCTAACCTGCAGCCTGCAAAATCAGAATCTGAATAACCTGTTAGTTCAAGGCTTGAGTCTTTGGGGTACCAAAGACCCAAACCTGGTGTACCCTTCAGGTATCTGAAGATTCTTTTAACAGCAGCTAGATGTGATTCCTTTGGATCAGCTTGGAACCTAGCACATAAACAGGTGGCAAACATAATATCAGGTCTACTAGCAGTCAAGTATAGCAAGCTCCCAATCATGCCTCTGTAAGCTGTTACTGAAACAGCTTTGCCACTGGCATCAGCATCCAATTTTACATTGGTTGCCATTGGGGGTTTAATAGGAGAACTTTGATCAAATTTGAACTTTTTCAAAAGATCTAAAGTGTACTTTCTTTGATTTATAAAAATTCCAGTTGAGGTTTGTTTAACCTGTAATCCCTAAAAAGAAGTTAGTTCCTCCCATCATACTCATTTCATACTTAGATTTCATGAGTAAATGAAAATTTTGCCATAAACTGCTCATTAGTAGAACCAAATATTTGTCATTCCACAAAATTTTGAACAAAGCATAGAATATCAGACTCACTTTCTTATGAACAGTGTGGTGATCCACTTTACTCTGGAAGTAAACCCATTGCTCATAAGGAATTCATAAGAAGTGTCCATATCCAGGCTCTAGGGTCTTGTTTTTGAACCAATAGATGAGCTTTGTCCAACTTATAGACAAACCTGGGTGTTGTTCATTTTCAAAACCTGGAGGCCCTGCTTGACATCAATACTTCTTCATTTGGCAGCTTCCATTCAAAAAATGCACTCTTCACATCATTTGAAAATACCTTTATGCTCTAATGAGGCAGCGTAGGCTAATACAAACGAATTGCTTCTAGCCTGGCCAACAGGGAGCAAAGTTTCCAATCATAGCAAATGGCCTCCTCCTGTTCTGTAGCCCGAGCAACCAGTCCCTTGCTTATTTCTAAATGACATGACCTTGCTCGTCCATCTTGTCCTGAAAACCCATTTGTGCCAATTTATACGTTTTTACCTTTAGGAACAGGGACCAACTTCCATACTTTGTTTCTCTCAAACTGATTGAGTTCTTCTTGCATGGCAGCGATCCAATTGGCATCTTTTAATGCTTCATCAACCCTCTTTGGCTCCATCAGTGAAACAAAACTAGAGAACATACAGAAGTTCCCTAAGCTGTCCCACCGTGTTTGTATCCCTTTGTTGATGTCACCAATTATTTGATCATTGGGGTGACACCTGATCCACTTAGGATCATTTTTCAATGATGATTTTCCTGAGTTGTTAACATCTTCATCAGGTCCTGTTGAACAGCTCTCAAGATTTTCAGACACACTGTTGTCTTGAGCCTGTTCACTTGTTGAACATGTCTGACCACTGTTGAACATATCAGCAGAGGAACTGGAAAAATCAGCATTGATAGGTTCTGGACATGCAGTTGTAATTAAGTCAGTACATTTATTCACACAGGGTGTATTGACATAATCATCATCATGTCCATCATGATTAACAGGTTCCACACTGGGTGTAGTGGAAGCTTTTGAGTCCTCTTCATTGTTTGAATGCATCAGAATCAAATCAAAGTTAAGGTCTCCTGAAACTGATTCAGGAAACAGCTTTGTGGAGGCATTCTTTGGACTCTCAAAGGTGACATTATTAGATTCAATCTATCACCTTTCTTTTGTTGTTGTATACTCTGGTAGGCTTTGGAGATAAGTAGAGTAAGCAACAAACACACCTCAAAATCAAGCTTTAGGTTCAAATTTTGACAAAGCTGTCCCTTTGATTCACAAATGAAACAGGGACATCAAACACATGGAAGTAACTGACATTTGGCTTTCTCCCTTTGAGTAGCTCATAGGGAGTCTTGGTTGAAAACCCTTTTCACCACCTAAGGATCTGTTTTGGGTGAAGCAGGCAGTGTTAATGAGCTCAGCCAAAATGATGGAAGGTAAACAGATGCACACAGCATGGGTCTAGCAGCTTCATAGAGTTCGGTTTCTCCTTTCAGCAACTCCATTTTGTTGAGGAAGTTCTTACTGCTGAAAAGTTTTGAGAGATACCTTTCTCTTTCTACAAGAAGTCTTCAAGAGTACGTTTCTGAATTCCAGTACCCATGAATCACTTCTAAGCTGCTTTAACCTTGGGCAGAGTTTAGATTTTCCATCTTTTTGACAAATCCAATAATCTCTCTAGCAGCCTCTCCTTTGCTCTTCAGAAAGATCACCCATGTGTACCTGGAGAACTCATCAACCATTACAAGAGTGTATCTTCTTCCTCCTAAACTTGGGACATTAACAGGTCCAAACAAGTCCATATGGATCAAGAAGAGTGGAGTATCAATAGAGAAATTGTGTTTGGATTTAAAAGATGTTTTTCTCTGCTTGCCTTTCTCACAAGCTGTGCATAATCTATCTTTGGCAAAAGTCATAGAAGGCAAACCTGTCACCAACTCTTTCTTACAAAGTTTGTTGATGTTCTTGAAGTTCAGATGTGACAGTCTTCTGTGCCATANAAACCTGTCACCAACTCTTTCTTACAGAGTTTGTTGATGTTCTTGAAGTTCAGATGTGACAGTCTCTGTGCCATAACCAGTTTAGATCAGCATTTGTTCTTGTGAGAAAAACAGGTTTCAGTTGGGGTAGCAGAATGCATATCACAAACATATACACCTTTCTTTCGTTGAGCCACGCACATTTGCCTTGGGAATCCAATATGTAACCCAGGTGCTCATCAAAGTTAACCTTGTAGCCAGCCAACACACAGTTGGCTTATGCTAACAAGGTTATGTTTTAGCCCAACCACATAGGCTACCCTTTTGAACACTGCAGCCACCAGCTTTAAGAGTTCCATATCCCCTCAGTGGATCCCTGCCCATGTCACCAAGAGTGGACTTTTGGCCCTTTTCAGGCCTGAGTTCACTCAGCAATTCTTTACAAACCTGTCATGTGCCCGAGCAGCCACTGTCCAATACCAAACCTGGGAAGGTTGTTTTCCTGCAGGTGATAAGAGAAATTATTAGTCATTTTGGGGAAACTCATCACAGAGATGAGTTCTCCTACTTCATCAACATTTGTTGATGGATTTGGAACTCCACACTAATATTCCCTACTGAATGTGTATCCCGCTTGTATACCATCCTCAGTGATGTGACATTTCCCCACTGCTTGTGGACAGCTGTGAAGGAACAGCAGAGTCAACAGGCCTCATGTCCTCAGATTCGGACAGTCCTGGCCAGATGTGTTCTTCTTCCCACATTTGTAACATTTTCTCTTTTAGAATTTTGGAAGAAGATCCTTCAGAAACACATTCTGAGCTGTTTTGTTGATTCTTTCAGCAGGTTTAGCATTCTTTGTTGACTTAACAGATCTGCTGTGGAGAGTCAATCGCCACCCACAAGCTTTGACTGTCTCTTTCTTTTCCTTCCTCTTTTTGGGAGGACAGATGTCAAATACATGAAGCTTGATGGCTTTTGGCTTCCCAGGTTGGGGAAACTTATTCCCATTTGTCTCAGTTTGAGCAATGGTTTTGCCTTTGCCCCTACTGGATTGTGATTTATGCTGCCTATCAGCATACTCACTGTGTTTGGTTTTGAAAAACTTATTTTCATTTAAAACCAATTTACCACTATGATTTGAAAACTTATTTGAAATCACAGCAGTTTTGTTTTCAACATGAGACTTACTCTTGTTGAAAACAGGCTGCTTACTTTTTGAAAACTTATTTTCAAAGTGTTTAGCATCAAAAGGATTAACATGCTTTTTACCAACAGCTTTGGACTCAGAACCTGCTTTGTCAACAGGTGTAGCATCCACAGCTTCAGTTTGAACGTGTTTTCCTTTCTTTTGCTTGTGTGAGCTAGCAAAGCACTTAGCAGGCTGTTTTGGAGAACAAACTCCAACATCAGCTTTTGAGCTGAGTTCACACAAGCTGTCAGAATTTTGAGGCCTGACAAACCTGTTTGTTGAGATTAGTTTACCATTCACATTTTGAATGAATGTATTTGGAAGTTCACCAAGAGTGGATAAATCTTCTTTCAAATTACTTATCTCAACAATTGAAGCTGCTGTGTCAAGATCCCCTCCAAGATAGGCTTGGATTTGTGCAGGAATCTGTTGACTTATACAATGGCTGACTTTTTGTGCAGATTGGCACGAAGAGTCAACTATCTTTTGAAGCTTGGCATGCTTTATATCTGTTTCTCTCTTTTCTTCCAGTAAAATGGAGTTGACGTGTTTTAATTCATCAAGCTCAGTTTCCAACTTATGGAAACTGTCCAGTTTACTGGATTTAGTTTTAAGATCAGCTTTAAGCTTAGAGATTTCAGATAATAAAGCATCATGCTTCTCAACAGCAGCTTTAAGATCAACAAGCATATATTCAAACATTTTAACTTTTTCTTCAGAACTGTAAGCCACAAAATTTTGTACCTTATACATCATTGTAGGATTCCAGTTCTCTAAGCTGCTGAAGACTTCAGCTTCAGCCATATCCTGTTTGAAACTGCTTGTTGATGGGACATCAGTGTTGGCCATCAGACATTGATTATCTTCTTCATCAGATGATGAATCAGATTCCTCCCAGTCACGTGTCTCTGCCATAAGTCCCTTTTGGCGATTGGAAGACACTGAGTTTTCCAATTTCCTCAGCTTAGCCATGGCCATAAGGTACTTAACCCTATAGCCATCATCCTTGTTAGTCTTGTTGGGTTTGGATGACTGACCAACAGCTTTTGACACACAGTCAGAAGCTATGTGACCAGTTTTGCCACACTTGAAGCACTCAGCTTTGGATTTGTCAAATGCCTTCTTTTTGCCAGCACTTGAACCTCCTTGCAGCATATTTCTTCCAAACCTTTTCTTGTTGAACCTTTTGACAAGCATGGCTATCATTTGCTCATCATCTTGTTCAGCAAGATCTGCAGCATCTTCTTTGTCTGACACCTCCTCCTTTTCATCATCCTGCTGATCAGGTTGAATGAACACATCACTCACCTGATTTACAGGCTGTCTCACACTAGCCACAAAGGCTGCACCTTTTCTGGACATTTCCAAGGCATTTCTCTTTTGTTGCCTTGACTGTTCATCATTCAGTAAGGATCCATACAGATTGACTAGATCCATACTTCTGATAGTACCTGAGTTCCTTAGGATTGTTGAGAAGAAGTTCCACTCTTCAGGTAAAATGTCCAGAAATTTGTTCACCAGGGTAAGACTGTCCTTGGTGATCCCAACAGCTTTGAGATCATTCACTAGAGCAGTGAACCTGGTGTAGGTTTCAGTGAGAGTCTCCTTTGGTTTAGCAAAGAAGAGTTCATACTGTCTAACAAGATTGTTGATCCTGTTGTCCAGTGTGATTGTGGGTCCATCATAGACGGTACACAAAGTATCCCACATCTCCTTTGATGTCTTCATTTTCTCCACCTGCTTGAACACATCATCAGGGAGAGAAATGACCAGGTTGTTTCTGGCCTTTGCATCCAGAGCCACCAATCTCTTGTCTTCATCAGACCATTGAGCTTTAGCTTTCTCAAAGGTCCTGATTTCAGGGGCAGCTCCTTCAACCGCTAGAGTTATAGTAGTAACAGAGGTTGGCACATAGGGACCCTCCATCACTATCTCTGGCAGTTGTACATCCAGATTCTCTAAGTAGAGCATCATTCTGCACTTCCAACCAGAGAAGTTTTGATGATTAAATTTTGGAGGCTTGCCCATAGAGCCATTGTCATAGTAAGAAGAATTTGCAGCACTGTTGTCCATGGAAACTTGGGAGAATGAGAGATCTAGAATGACACACACTCTAAACTGCTCTGATACCAGTTGTAGGTCCCAAGAGGTTCCCAAAGTATATAGTTATAAGCTGTAGAGGGGGGGTGAATACAGCAATTTAAAAACTACACACTCTTTTCTCAATGTTTGTATGTATTATCAACAATTTGTTAATTACAAACAAGCTTGAATGCGGAATAGTTCAAGCTGAGATGACAGATACAACAGTATGCTTACTAGTCTAAGACAGACTCGAACTAGTATACAATGAATACACTCACTAAGAAGCACTCACTGTGTTTACAAGACTTAAGGAACAGCTTAGGTAAAACAGCTTAATCACATAGATGCTGGTTTACAGAAGACTTGCATGCATGAAGATCACACTTGCACGTTCACTCTTGGTTTTAAGCACTTAGCTTTCTTCACATTCTTTCTGACCTTAGAAGCTTCCTTTTATACTCACTTAGAGGATCTCAGAGAAACATCTTCATTGGACAGAATGAAAAGGAAAAGTCTTGTTGAAAAGACAACATAACCTTTTCTGCACTTTTCTGAAAAGCAGACTTGTCTTCATATGTGCAGAACTTTTGTCTTTTTACTTTGTCTACTGTTGCATTGCCTTTAACTAATTTAGGAATGTCAACTTTGCGTCTTTCTTCCCTGTAAAGGCCTATTTTGATATAAGAAAAAAGGTCTGTCACCCTTTTTCAAATATCCTTTTGTCTTCATGTTACAGAACAGCGTGGGCAGGCTGAGCAGTTCTGTTTTCCACTTTGTCTTCGACTTTGTAAACTGATCTTGTAGTCAAAAACAATACATGATGACTTGGAAACAAATTACATAAAGTGTTTAGCCTGTTCACAAAGAACAGGTTCTGTTCACAAAGAACAGAACACTTTAAAAATGCCCAAGCTCCTCAACAGTGTAGAGCAGCGTAGACAGTTTATGTCCAGCCTGTTCAGCAGACAGAGCAGCTTGGACAAACTGTCTTAGTTGCAACACATGCAACATATAGAACAACTTTAGACTGATATTGCAAATCATTTTCAGGTTCAATAAGACATATAACAGGCCTTAAATTCAACCTTCAAATGCATCAACAGGTTTGATTATAAAATCTCCCCCTCAGATGTAGAACAGGTTTGACTGAGGCCTTTTTGTGCCTAACATCTGCTAATTTAGGTAAGTTTCTATTTTTAGTAAGTTAGTAGGTTAGCTTATTTTACTGCTTTTTCTTATGAAAAACAAAAGAAAAAGGAGAAAAAATTACAAAAATACAAAAAAAAAATAGAATATCAGAAAAAAGAGTTAAGTCTTAGATACATAGGTTCAAAGTGACGAAAATTAGCACCGTCGTTATAGACTCTAAGTGTTTAGGCTTTCACACATAATGCAACTAAATCCTAAGTGTTATACTTTATTTAGTTTGATGTGTTGGTAGGCATAATACATATAGGGAATCTCAAGGCTAATAAAATAATCTAGAAAAAGTCAAGCGTGTCACTAACTTAGATGTACGACCAATCGGTCTTAATTTTTATGTACAAGACATACAAACATTGAGTCTAAATGAGGTATGCAAACTTTCTGGGGATGTATGGCGACATCAAATACATCTGAAAATGGAAAGAATAAAAATATCATATGTAACTGAGAGTCGAAAACATGCAACTCTGTTGTACGTAAGTACAGACCTTTTGTCTCTGTTTAAATTCGGGTTAGCAGATATGTCGCTTTGTTGTACGTCAGTACAGACCTGTCACCGCTGTCTGCTAACTTTAAAAATAAACCTTAAGTCGAACTAAGACACTTTGTTGTATGAAAATACAGACCTGTGTCCGATGTTTGTCTTTTAAAGAGAGTTTGCAAATACCAACAAGTTAGAAGCTTTGTATGTGTGCCTTGATCATAAAAGTATGTCTATGTCTGAGTTACGTAAGATATTTTCCTGATAAATAAAAAGGCCAAGGGATATTCCGAAATGTAGAATGTTCAACGGGGTAAAATACCAACAATCGGCTAAATAGGTATGTCACGACAAACAATCAAAGGAATCAAAAATTCCTAAGTGTGAAAGTTTAAGTACTGAATGTAAGTATCAGACATCGCTATCTGATTGAACCTTTCTTAGACTATACTCATCAAAAATATTTTTGTTTAGTATTAAGCTTAGCATGTAAATTTTTTTAAGTATAGCTTAAGTCTAGAATAAATTTTTTGGTCAAAATTTTATTTTATTTTATTTTATTTTATTTTTACCTTAGTTTATTTTATTTTATTTTAGTTTAATTTTTACTTAGGTAAAAGGTCAAAAATTACTGAGGGTGCATTCAAAGTTGGGTAAAAAAAACATTGCGTGAAATATCTGTTGCTTAGGGTAAAAGAGTTGGCATAGTTTATCTGGTTACACGATACCGTAGAAAAAGGTTGGAAAAGTTGAAGTTATTTCAAAATTTTCGAAATTTTTCTAAGTGTTGGTGGTTTCGAATCTAAGACAGACTCGAAGAGGTAAGACTTCGAATCTGTCAGTAGATTCGAGTCTATGCTTAGAATCGAGGGTTGGTGGTATATATAGGTCAACAGTGAAGTCATTTAAGACTTACTGTTTTCGAATCTATACACTCGAGTCTAAAGGCGATTTCAAATCTAATCTCGAATCTATCGTAACTCTCCTAAACGACATTTTGTCGAGTCTCTTACTTGGTGTTTCAATTCTACAGATACTTATAGGTATAATCAACCGGATTGTACAACATTTGTGTAGTTTTATACACAATTTCAGGCCAAATCATCGATTTTTGAGTGTTTAAGAGTCGAAATAGGGTTTTTGCAAAATTACCAATTTTGGACTGATAAATAGTTAAATTAAAAGCATAAATCCTTGATTAGAACCTAGTTGAACTAATGTATGTGATTTGCTAAGTTCAAAATGGTTAAAATCTTGAGTTTTTGTTGAAATAATGGCCGACGGGTTTCGAATCTGTTCATGGGGCTTTTCTCGAATCTGTCATTAGACTCGAGAAGACCAACACCTTCGAATCTGTCATTAGACTCGAACAGAGACTTATTCGAATCTGTTACATTCGAATCTGTTTCCTTCGAATCTGTACTTTATTTACTTTAGTTAATTTAAATTTTATTAAACTTGTAGAAATTTAATTGTGTTAGATTTTGTACTTAAACAAGTACAAAATAAAACAAATTTGAGTTTAAACAAGTTTATTGATTTTTAATGAGTCTAACAGTTTTGTTTATTGTGCAGAAATGGCGGTTCGAGCATTTGTTCCGAAGCATAATATGGTCCTTAATCCCGACAATAATATCCCTGAGGCGCAGGGTTATCGCCAAATATTGGATTTCCTAGCTGAATCTAGGATTGGATTTGCTCTGTACCATAACATCCAAATAGTTCTTCCATATGTACGGCAGTTTTACGAGCATTTGCAAGTTGATTGCACTGTCACCCCGACAGTTCTAAGAACTAGAATCGCTGGACAACCGTTAGTCTTTTCTGCAGACATGTTGCGTCAGGTTCTGCAGTTGGGATCTCAGGAACAAGAGGATGGGCCTATTGACTTTCCGTTAAGTATTAGGCAGACTGCTTTTCTGAGGATGGGATACAGTTTAGATGTTGCAAAGTCGTCGTACATGAAGAGTGGCCTGATTGGGCAATGGAGATTCTTGGTGCATGTATTCATGGTCTGTTTTGCGCCGAAGAAAGCTGGATTTGATTATATAGTGTCAAAGATCCAATCTGGGGTTATTGCATTGGTATACAATCGAGAATTCAGCTTTTCACAGATGTTTTTCTCGGAGTTCGTTCATCAGATTACGGCTCCAGAAAGGGAAAGATTTTTGTTGTACCCAAGGTTCATTATGATGTTGATAAGGCACTTCTTGCCAAACTTGCCGCCGTCAAATAACTTTCTGAGTGTTAATATTATGGACAAACGGATTTTCGCTGATTGTTCCTCACACCGAGGAAGATTGGCTGTTCATGTTGCTCGTCCATTATTCGGAGCGATTTTGGATAGGAATTTTCAAGCCCCGGAAGATGCCAACTGGGCAGGGGTCGTTGAGTTTCCACCACAACAACAACCACAACAACGTCAACAACAACAACAGCAGCCGCGAGCTCAAAGACGCCGTCAAAGACCATCTGCGAGTCAAATCCAGGCATCAAGGCCTTCCACAAGCCAGCAGCCTCAAGCACAGGAAGCAGGGCCTTCGAGTGCAGCTCCAGAATCTGAGCAAATCGCGCAAACATTAGAAGAGATATGGGCATCAGGACCCCATGCAAACGTAGATGTGGCAGCAGCATTAGTGGGTGAACTGCTCAGTCCTCCAGAAGGAGAAGATGACGTTTTTAGAGATGTAGAGGAATATGAGCCAGAGAGGGCGGATAAAGGTTTGACCTCATCAGAATCAGAATCAGATGATATGGAGGAGCTGGAGGTCGAAGCTCCTGAATCAGTGTCTACAAATCCCAACATTAAAATCAGAACCTATGGATCTAGGTTGATAGTGAATGAAGCAGGTACGAGGAGAAGAGAGGAAAGGGAATCTGAAGATTCAGATTTCGAAGAGGAGGAAGTTGCTCCCTTGGTGACTAGGCAAAGGGCCAAGCGTCACAGATTCATGCAAGGGTCAACATCAGCATCTGCAGCCCAACAGTCTCAAACTCAAAATCCAGAACCACAAGTCACCGCTCCACCATCACCACCACCTCAGCAACATGAGCCATATATTCCACCACCATTCATCCCTTCTCCAGTCCAGTCCATTCCATCGATTTCAACCGCCTATGCTGAAAATCAGCGGTTTATGCAACTCAAAGCTCGAGTGGATTTCCAACATGTTCAAATCCTGAGCCTAACACAGGCAATGGGTGAAATTCAGGCACACAATGCAAATCTAGATAAAGAAAATGCTGAATTGAAGAAAACTGTAGAGAAAATCCAAGACGAGAATGTTGAGCTAAAGACGTTTGTCTGCGATCAGGCTGAAGAGTTATGGGCGATGCGCTCCCTAATCGAGTAGTTAATGAAAAATATACAGGCTCAGGGGGAGACATCTTGCCAAGATCCAAAAGCACAAAGGCCAAGAGATGAGGATGATGAAGATAATCAAGGCGATGTTCCCAGCCCGAATAGACAGGATGAGCCAGTAGATTTTTCTGCTGCTCAGACTGCTCAATCTGAGGGGGAGCCTAGTCTGGGAGGAGAAGTAGGAGGAGCAGGAGGAGAAGCAGGTTCTTCAAGGGCATTAGATAGCGACATGATAGATGCGCTGAAAGATATTGAAGAAGAGCTTATGGAATTTGATTTTGAAGATGAAGTCGAAGAGTTGGAGGAAGGTGAGTTCATCCCAGAGGAGGTCGTCGACTGGAAATCAGACGACGAAGTGTTGGATGATGAAGACGATCATGTCAATGAAGTGATAATCAATTCACAACTGATCACGGAGCTATATGAGGGACAAAATCATAATGTGATTGACATTGACTACATCAAGGTAGCCTCAGTTGAGGACAAAGAACTTGAAGAGGCCGAGAAAGAGCCATCTAGAGCTGATTTGATAAATCTTTGGTTCAAGAAGGAAGAAAAGAAGGATCAGCTGAAGATGAAGAAGAAAATGAGAGTTCCGGGTGCGGGAAGCTTCTCAGGAGGGATTATAAGCTGGTTCTTTGACAAAGAACTGCAGCTATTTATCTTGAAAAGAAGAGATGGCCTCCAATACTTGAGGCGAACCTTGAAAGCGTTCAATACACTGCCTAAGATTGAAGTGAAAGAGCTTCCATGGAAAGAACTGGTTAACATAGACGAAGACCCGTATGCTGAAGTCATGGCAAGAATAATAAGAAAAGAGGGTCGTTCAGGGAAGTTTGAGAGGCTTAAGCCTAGATCAGGCAAAAGGGTCGAGGATGGATCAAGGATAGATCCTCATACTGGAAGACCTTGGGCTAAAATGGTGTATAAGCCAGTCAAATGTCTGAAGAAAGTGCCTATGAAATCGATGCCACAGAACATTTTGAGCAACATGAAGTGGTGGTACCTCGATAGCGATACTGCTGAAGCCGTCATGGAAGATCAAGACGAGAACGTCATTTTGAAGGTGTATGATCCATTGCATTTGATAAATCTATCAAAGGACGACCTGAACAAGCTAAATGATCAGCCTATCTTCTTTATTGAAGCATGGAGATCTGAAGCCAGGAAGTTCCAAAAGGTAGTTAAAGTTTGTATAGATGCTGGGTTATATGCAGGCAGTAGTATATATAGTTCTAGTACTTAAATTTGATGTAAATAATTAGAAGCTATCGTCAAGGGGGAGTCTGTTGGTACACCCTGTGTGACGATACCAGTCTAATCGATCAGCATTTTGGTTTAAGTAATATTCTGAGTATTGAGAGTTAACAAGTGTTTTGATATATATGTTTATATGTGTTTGTCTGTTATTGATTGTGTGTTTGAACATGATGTAACATATTACAAGAAGTTCAAACATAAAGGTCAAAGATTAACTCAAGCATAAGTAAAACATAAGTTTCATCACTTAAGTGTTTAAGTGTTTTGGCTAGATTCGAATTACATAAGGAAAGACATTCGAATCTGTGATAGATTCGAATGTGACCTTAGATTCGAATGTGCCCAGATTCGAGAGTGTCATTGTCGACAGACTCGAATGGGCCTTGGGCCAGATTCGAGTTTGGCCCACATCAGACTCGAATCAGGGTCTATAATTAGGGATAGACTCGAGTCATTGGGGGACTTTTAGCAGAATTCGTGAGGAATTAAGCTTAAGGCGATCTCGAGTTTATCAGCTAGGTGAGTGCTGTTTCGGAGAGAATTAGCTCGTAGGATCGTTCGTGTGTCGTTCGTTCAGCGTCTAATAGTCTCCGTGTTTCGTAGTTGAGAGTTGTCCGTCTAACCGTTAACGAGGATTCCGCACTCGTTCACGGATCCGCGTCTGGATAGATCTAGTAGTGGTTGACCTTACACTGTTTGCCTCAGTGATGATGAGCTTCAGCAGCAAAGTTGGTTCATTTGAACAACTGAGCCGTGATGAAATCCCAATAGTCCTACAGCTGGTGGATGGGACTACATTGGACATGGCTAAGTGGATCTTCCTGAACTTGAGGAATCTGGTGCAGCAGGAGCCAAGACCAGCTGCTGTTCGATACCCCAGATTTCTGAGCCTCATATTCAGACACATTTGTGGTGAGCACTTGTACAACTCTCAGCCCTTACTTCATACTGCTGCCTTCCCTGTGATAGGGAATAGACTTTTCTATACTGCTATTCTTCCAAATGAGCCTCCTCTGTCAACACCAATGAGGAGGTTGTTAGGATTGGTGGAAGGACCCTCTGCTGTGAGGGTGGATCTAGATACTGCTCCCAAGAGAAAATCCAAAGCCATGTCCAAACTTGTTAAGAGGACCATGGCAACCACTGAAGCTGGGCCTGTGCAAAAGAAGGCCAAAACGGCTCAGTCTGAGTCTGCACCCTTAGCCTCGGTGGCTGAGGGGGAGCAGGCTCCTCACCCTGGTTCATTCGTTGAACCTGAAGCCTCTGTGGCTGGTGCCTTTGTGGCACCTGAGACTATGGAACAGGCCAACCGACCTGTTTCTGACCCAGTCTCTAAACCTGTCCAGTCTGAACCTCTCATCACCTCTGCACAATCACCCACTTCATCCATCCATTACCAACGCAAATCTCTAGCCAAAAGAAAACCAGCCCAAACAACCACCTCCTTTGTTCCCTCCCAACAGGGTTCAGTTGTAAGAGAAGCCACCCCTGCTGCCTCTCCTATTTTGGGAGAAGGTTCAACACAATTGGAGCCTGCTTCACTCCAACCTGAGTCCACCCAGAGTCAGCCTAGACCCTCTGGTTCCTCCTAACAGGAACCAGTTGTACAAAAGGAGATAACCACCTCAACTATTCCAGCCACCCAACAGGCTGAGAATATTAAAAGACAGGAGCTATCTCCACTCCATACTGAGTCCACACTGTCCCCTACTCAAACTTCTTTACACCCTGAGTCTGCACGAGGTGCCCACACTGCTGGTATAGACCGATCAGCAGCTCAGCCTCAAACTTCTGCTCCCCTTGATACAGCTGTTCTACACCAAACAGCTGCTGAGGCACCAACAACCCAAGCTGATGAACCTCAGGGAACATACGATCCCTTTGGTGTGGCTGCTCCTTCTATGCAAATTCCATCAGCAGGTTTCACCACTGCTGATGTTGAAATGCATATCCCATCTCCCCATGATGAGGTGCTTTTACACCAAGGCACTGTAGAGGGAACACCCACTGGTCTTCATGAAGGTGTTGCAACACAAGCAGCATCTGAAAGGCCCCCAACATCAACCCCTTCTCCTGATGATGCAACTACAGCCGCTGCTGAGGGACCCTTTGACCCCTCCAAGCTGGGCCACATTACTTTTGCCCAGGCTATGGAGCTTCTCTCAAATGTTCCTCTTCCCTCTCCATCACATCCTCATACACCAGCCTCATCATCTTCTCCATCAACCCAATCTAAAAGTCCACACATACACCTCCATCTCCTAAAGACCTGCCTTTGAAGGATCAGCTTTCTCTGCTGACCAACAAAGTTGGT
Source organism: Centrapalus pauciflorus (assembly GCA_020465985.1). Classification (NCBI taxonomy): domain Eukaryota; kingdom Viridiplantae; phylum Streptophyta; class Magnoliopsida; order Asterales; family Asteraceae; genus Centrapalus; species Centrapalus pauciflorus. The sequence goes on from JAANYP010006157.1 coordinate 71,677, forward strand.
TCTTTAGAAACTACTATGACCTCTCTACCCTCTCTTATTTCAAACTCTGTGTCTGAACAGCTTAAGGGGTTCTTTGATTTGTTCAAGGATTCCTTCCATGCCACTCCACAAACTGATAATTCTCCACAGCTGCTTGCACTCACTGTACAGCTGCAAAATGTGTCCACCTCCCTCTCCTCAAGTCTTTCACTACAACAGGACTCTGTGTCCTCAATGACAGCTATTTCTCAACAGGTGTCATCTCTCCTAACTTCTTGCAATTCTACACTTCCTGCTACTCTGGCCAGCTTGAACACACTCATTGGCTCCCTATCAAATTCTGTGTCATCAAACCTTGCTGATGTGCAAGATTCTCTAGAACTACATCTTGCACAGCTTCAAAGTTTGCTGTTCACAGCTTCTGATAGGGAAAACATTGTTAAGCTGACCTCCCTTGCTGATACCCAATCCTCTTCTCTTCAAACCTGTCTTACCCAGCTTGCAGAGGTGAAGGACAACTTGGCATTCTTAGTGAATAGCCTTGTTGGCCCCAGGCCTGCTGCCAAAACTGCTGGCAAGCCTGATGACTTCGTGTCTTCAGGCAGACCTGGTGCTGAAGGTGCTGGTACATCTCCTTCAAAGGGGGAGAAGTCATCTGCCTCGAAGACTAAGTCTAAGGGGGAGAAAACTTCTTCTCCTAAGGAGAAATCAGTGCCTGCAATACTCACTGGTCAACCAGCAGGAGCTTCAACAGGTACACTGGAGGGTGCCTCCCACGCTGCTCAGCCTACTCAGGCTGAATTTCCAATCCCTGCTCAGTCTAAGGGGGAGGAATTCATTCCTGAGGGCAGGCCAAGCAGCAGAAGGAGGCATCTAATTCTAGAAGAAGAAGAGGAGGAGGAGGAGGAGGAAAGTCCTGAAGCTGCTGTCACTACAGCAGCTAAAGGAAAAGAAAAAGCAGCAACTGATCCCCAATAGCAGAAAGCAGCAGAGCTTAAGTTTCACAAAGCCAGGGCCAAAGAAATGGGTCTTCCTATGCACAAATATTTTGAGTTTAGAGAAGAACAGCTTCAAGCCCTGGAAGCTTTAAGGAAAGAAGAAGAATCTGCCAAAGCTGCTAAGTCTTTTGCACTTCAAGAGGCAAGGAAAGTTAAAATGTCCTCTCTGGTTGTGCAAAAGAAAATATTGGAAGCTGCTAAAGGATCAGCAGAAGAGAATGAAGCAGAAAAAGAAAAAGGTGCTCTGGTCTCAGTGACCAAAACTTCAGTGCCTTCTGCAAGAGCTCAATTTCACTTTGACAACCTGGCAAGAAGAAAATTTCAGGATGTTGCTGATAGAAGGCTTGCTAAGCAAGCAATTGTCAAAGCTGTGCCCATATCAAGAAAAGGAAGTCAGTGGAAGTTGAAAATAACCAGAATGGGTGCAGCAGGCCCAGAACTAGAAACATATGACTACACTGACGTTGCACAAATGGGGTACAGAGAATGGATTGAGCTGGCAGTTGCTCTGAGTGAGTCTAAGTCAGAAACTGCTAAGACTGTCAGAGCATATGTCAAGAAGCTGATGGAGAGAGTGAAGAATCTTAGCCTGATCTCCAAAGAAGTCAGTGAAGGTGTCTATGTGACACAACCAAAATTAAAGTCCAGGAGGACAAGGAAGGACACTGAGATGGAACAACTCCTTATCCTGATAGAACAAGGTGACTATGCTATTGAGATGAAAGGAGTTGATCACAGCCTGCCTAGTGGAATTGAGTTTGAAGATGGCAAGATCATTGAAGAGCCTGAGCTGGGGGCATTTTTTGTAGATCCCTTAACTCAGAAGAAATGCTTTTCAGAGAGCATCAGATCTATACAAGGTGGATCTGAGACAGCTTGTAGCCTTCAGACTTGCAATTTCATTCAGACAGTCAAGTAGGTGGAGAGCAGCTATCTGGGATCAGCTCAGAGGCTGTTATGAAAGAGGTGAACTTGAGGATCCCAAGTTTATGATCATAAGAAGTGAGATCCAAGAACTTGAGGATACTAGAGAACAACTTGAGAAGATGTTTGAAGGTCCCCCTCCATTGTGATGAAGTCCATCTACCATCTGGGTAGGTGAAGAATGGAAGTTGTCCATCAGTTGGACAGCCTTACCATTATCTGCTCCCAACAAAAACAGTCCAAAATCTGATGTACATTAGTTGTACTTTATTTACATATGTTGTAATTTTCTCTTTTGCATTAGTTGTAATATACATCAGTACATCAGTTGTACTTTTGTAAGAACATGTGTTGTTCTAATGCAATAAAAAATCAGTGTATATATAAACTGATCTTTTACTTTATGTTGATTTTGTAATTTTACTTCAACAAATGTACTGTAAAAATATATAGTGACTTTTGATAAGGCCAGCTTAGACTGGTTATTGCAAATAGGGGGAGATTGTTAGGCACAAAAAGGCCTCAGTCAAACCTGTTCTGCATCTAAGGGGGAGATTATTATTCAAACCTGTTGATGCTTTTGAAGGTTGAATATAAGGCCTGTTATATGCCTTATTGAAACCTGAAAATGATTTGCAATATCAGCCTAAAGCTGTTCTATGTGTTGCATGTGTTACAACAAAGACAGTTTTGCCCAAGCTGTTCAGACTGCTGAACAGGCTGGACATAAACTGTCTACGCTGCTCTACACTGGTGAGCAGCTTGGGCAGTTTACAAGTGTTCTGTTCTTTGTGAACAGAACCTGTTCTTTGTGAACAGGCTAAACACTTTATGGAATGTGTTTCCAAGTCCTCATGTATTGTTTTGACTACAAGATCAGTTTACAAAGTCGAAGACAAAGTGGAAATCAGAACTGGTTAGCCTGCCCAAGCTGTTCTGTTACATGAAGACAAAAGGATATTTGAAAAAGGGTGACAGACCTTTTTCTTATATCAAAATAGGCCTTTACAAAGGAAGAAAAACACAAAGTTGACATTCCTTATTTAGTTAAAGGCAATGCAACAGTAGACAACGTGAAAAGACAAAAGTTCTGCCCACATGAAGACAAGTCTGCTTTTTAAGAATGTGCAGAAAAGTTTATGTTGTCTTTTCAACAAGACTTCTCGTTTTTCATTCCGTCCAATGAAGAAGCTTCACTTAGATCCTCTGAGTGAGTATAAAAAGAAACTTCCAAGGTTGAAAGATTAAGCCAAAAAACTAAGTGCTGAAACCAAGAGTGAACATGCATTCAAAGTGTGTCTTTCATGCATGCAAGTCTGCTTGAATAAAACAGTGCTCAGTGTCTAAGCTGTTCTTGTTCAAGCTGTTCCTCAGAGTCTTGTAAACACAGTGAGTGATTCTTAGTGAGTGTATTCATTTTAACCAGTTTAACTCTGTCTTAGACTAGGTAAACATACTGTTGTATCTGTCATCTCAGCTTGAACCTTTCTGCATTCAAGCTCGTTTGTAATTAACATTTGTTGATAATACATACAAACATTGAGAAAATTGTGTGTAGTTTTTAAATAGTTGTATTCACCCCCCCTCTACAGCTTAAGGCTATATACTTGGGATATCTTTTGGGACCTACAGTATGTCACGACAAACAATCAAAGGAACCAAAAATTCCTAAGTGTGAAAGTTTAAGTACTGAAAGTGCGTATTTGACGCCGCTATCTGATTGAACCTTTCTTTGACCATACTCGTCAAAAATATTCTGTTAAGTTTTTAGTATAGGTTGTAAATTTTAAATAACGTAGTTTAGTCTAAGTTTAATTTTTGTTCACAATTTTTACTTTAATTTATCTTAGTTTATTTTACTTTTAAGATTTTATTTTTATTTTTATTTTTATTTTTATTTTTAATTTTACTTTGACTTAGGAAAAAGGTCAAAATTTACTGAGTGTGCATTCCTAGCTGAATAAAATAAACATTGCGTGAAAATCATGGGCTTAGGGTAAATGATTTCGCATAGTTTATTTCGTTACTCGAAAAAGTTGAAAAAGTTGAATTTATTTCAAAAATTTTCAGATTAAATTCGAGTCTAAGCAAAATTCGAATATATATTCGAATTTGGCAGAGCCTCGAGTTTGACAGTAAACTCGAGAAAGATCACAAACTCGAAGAAGGTCGGTATAAATAGGTCAACAGTGATAGTCATAAATCACCTACCTTCGACTTTGACCCTTCGAGTTTATAAGAGAGATTTCGACTTTGTTCCTTCGACTTTGCCGTTTTTCGAGTTTCTTACTATTTGTCGACTTTTGTCCACTTGTGTTCGAGACTACAAACAAATCTAGTTATAATCAACAATGTTGTACAAGATTTAGGTGGTTTTAGACTCCATTTGAGCCAAAATTGAAGGACTTCTAAGTTTTAATGGTGGAAAGTTTGTAGTTCAAAATATCAAACTTTGAACCGATGAAATGTCAAATTGATTACAAATATCTTTGATTAGAACCTATTAGGACTAATGGATGTGATTTTCTAAGTTTAAAATGGTTAAAATCTTGGAGTATTGTGTTTAAAGTGACCGACTCCTTCGAGTTTGTTCATGGCTGGTTTCGAGTTTGTCACTAAACTCAATACGCCTAAACTCGAATGAGTGGTGATTCGAATTTGATATTCGAGTTTATCAATATATTCGAATTATTTGCTTAAAATTTAAATCAAACTTGTAGAAATTCATAGGTGTTGGATTTTGTACTTATACATGTTCAAAATAAAACAAATTTGAATTTAAACAAGTTGTGACTATCTTAATAATTCTAATAATTTATATGCTTTATTTTGCAGTCATGGCAGATAGAATTTTCGTTCCTAAGCATAATATGGTCATCTATCCTGACCATGCGATTCCAGAGGCTCAAGCCTACCGCCAGATGGTGGATTTCTTGATTGGATCAAGGATTGCATATGCTCTATCCCATAATATTCAGATAGACATCCCTTACGTTCGTCAGTTTTGGGATCATTTACAAGTAGACTGTACTGTTACTCCGACAGTATTAAGGACAAGGGTCGCTGGACACCCTCTAGTGTTTTCAGCGGACATGTTACATCAAGTTTTGCAGCTAGGATCTCAAGAACAAGAGAATGGGCCGATTGACTTTCCGTTAACAATCAGGCAGGTGGCTTTTGATAGAATGAGATATAGCCTGGACGTGGCTAAGTCCTCTTTCATGAAGAGCGGGATTATAGGACAATGAAGATATTTGGCACACGTTTTTATGGTGTGTTTTGCCGCCAAGAAGGCAGGATTTGATTACATTGTCTCAAAGATTCAGTCAGGGATGATTGCATTGGTTTATAATCAAAGGTTTAGCTTCTCAGAGATGTTCTTCACCGAGTTTGTTCAACAAATAACAGCTCCAGACAGAGAAAGATTTCTGCTTTATCCAAGATTCGTAATGATGCTGATCAGACATTTTCTACCAAACCTGCCTCAGCTTAACGATATTCAAAGTGTTGCTGTCATAGACAAACGAATTTTTGCAGATTGTTCAGCTCATAGAGGAAGACAGGCTAGGCCAGTGGATGCACTACTTTTTGGTGCAGTGGTCAATCCTGATTTTGTAGTCCCTGAAGGTGCCAACTGGGCAGAGGATTTACAGGTTCCACAGCAACCGCAGCAACAGCAATAGCCACAACCGATGCCTCAGCAACAGAGGAGGAGGCAAAGACCATCTGCGAGACAAATTCAGGCTGATAGGCCTTCTACAAGCCAAGTAAAAGAGCCGGAAGAGGCTGGTCCTTCAAATGCCCCACCTATATCTGATCCGACACTTCAAACATTGGAAGAGATTTGGGCATCTGGTCCGAATGCAAATGAGCAAATTACTGCTGAGCTTGTTGGAGATCTCTTAGAGCCTCCAGAAGGAGAAGTTGATATTTTCAAGCAGATCGATGATTATCAACCTGAAGCTGCAGGTGAAATCGAGTCAACTTCTGATTCTGAGTCAGAAGAAGCTGAAGAAATAGAAGTTGAGAGTCCTGACACTGTGACCGTAGATCCGTCCATTCACATAGGGATATATGGATCAAGATTAGTTGTGGTTGAGGAAGGAGTTAGAAGGAGAAGAACTGCAAGGGAGTCAGATGACTCGGATTTTGAGGAAGAAGAAGTAGCTCCTTTGATACCGAGGCAGAGAGCAAAGGGACATCGCTTCATGTAGGGAGCTTAATCAGCCTCTGCTCCTGAGCCAGAAATACCTTCTGCCCAACCATCAGAACCCATTCCACAACCACCACCTGTTCAAACATCCGTTCCTCCACCAATCATCCCCACTCCCATCCAATCCATACCATCCACATCATCAACCTTCATGGACAATCAAAGGTTTTCTGAGCTGAGGAACAAGGTTGACTTCCAGCAAGTCCAAGTCTTTCAATTGACAAAAGCCGTTGGTGAGATACAGACTCATAACGCAAATATTGACAAAGAAAATGATGAGTTAAAGAAAGTTGTTGGGAAGATGGAGGAAGAAAATCTTGAGCTAAAATCCTTTGTGGCAGATCAAGCTGCCGAAATCCGGTCAATGAGGTCCCTTATCGAGCAATTATTGAAAAATCTAAAGGCTCAGGGGGGAGACCAGTTGTAAGGATAGTGAGGAGCCAAGAAGGGGAAATGATGACGATGGCGATGATCCCAATGCACCAAAAGAAAATGAGCCAGTAGATTTTCCTGCTGCTCTATATGCCGAAGTTCTGGGGGAGCCTAGTCAGGCTGATAGTCAAGGAGGAGAAGGAGGAGAAGCAAGCTCCTCAAAGGTCACAGAGAGTGAAATACATGAAATGATTGAAGCGTTAATGGATATTGAGGAAGAGCCACTAGACTTTGACTTTGATTTGGAGGATGAAGTTGAAGATCTGGAAGAAGGGGAGTTCGTGCCTGAAGACATAGCTGACTGGAAATCTGATGATGAGGTCTATGTTGATGAAGAAGATGAGGCGAATGAGATCATTGTTCAACAAAACCCTATCACAGATACATATGTGTCGGAAGGAAATAATATGATTGACATAGAAGTAGTCAAAGCTGCTTTAAATGCTGAATCATCAATTGAAGAGCCTGCCAGAGAGCTTACAAATGAAGAAAAAAGGAAGCTGTGGTTCAGGGCAGAGAAAAGGATTTAGAGCTGAAGAAAAGGATGCGCGTGCCTGGTGCTGGAGAGCTATCAGGAAATATTTTAAGCTGGTTCTTTGATCGAGAACTGCAGCTATTCATTATCAAGCGAAAGGATGGCCTCCAGTATCTCAGAAGAAGACTGAAAGATTTCAACTCCTTGCCAAAGGTTAAGATAAAGGCGTCAGCATGGAAGGAGCTCATAAATATCGGCGACGACCCTTATGCTGAAGTCATAGCTAAGATCATTAGAAAAGAAGGGGGGTCGAGAAAATTTGAAAGGCTCAATCCAAGAGTTGGTAAAAGAGTGATAGACAATACTCGAATTGATCCTCTAACTGGTAGACCATGGATGAAAATTCAATATAAACCAGTTAAATGTCTGAAGAAAGTTCCTCTCAAGCCAATGCCACAGAGCGTTTTGAAAAACCTCAATTGGTGGTACGTGGAAAGTGAAACAAGTGAAGCAGTGATAAAGGATTTTGAAGAAAAAGCAATTCTTAGAGTGTACGATCCGCTGCACCTAGTGAATCTTTCCAAGGAAGACCTGCAAGTGCTTTACACTCATCAAATCTCAAGTGATGCACATATAGAATATGAGGCTAGAAAGTATCAGAATGTAGTTAAAGTATGTGTTGAGCAAGGATTGTATGCTGGCAGCAGTTTAAATAAACCTAGTACTTAATCAAAATGTAAATAGTTAGAAGCTATCGTCAAGGGGGAGTCTGTTGGTACACCCTGTGTGACGATAGCAGTCTAAGTCGTATTAGCATTTTGTCTAAGTCATGTTACAAAGTATTGAATACTATCTAGTGTTTGATATATGTGCTTATATGTGTTTGATAGTTATTGATTGTATGTTTGAACTCGATGTAATGTATTACAAGAAGTTCAAACATAAAGTCCAAAGATTAATTCAAACATAAGTTAAATCATATTTTCAAATAGAAGTTGGACATGTGAAATTCGAATATAGGATAAATTCGAATTTAACATGGGAGGTAAATTCGAATGTGTCATGTAGACAAACTCGAATGGGCCTTGGGCCTGGATTCGAGTTTGTCCAATGACAAACTCGGATAGACCTCTATAATTAGGGATTAACAAAAATCATTAGTAGACTTTTGCAGAATTCGTGTGAGCAATTAGCAAAAGGCGATATCGAGTTTATCAGCTGATATTGTGTTCGTTCGGAGAGAATCATCGCGTAGGTTCATTCGTAGTCGACCGTACAATGTTGTGGTAGTCTCCGTGTTTCATGTGAGTGTTATATTCGTCAAGCCGCTAACGAGGATTCCGCACTCGTTGGTGTGCGTCGCGTCTAGATAGATCTGTAGTTACAAGACCTTACATTACCTTTACAGTACGAAATGCACGGTGTTTACAAATCGCAAGGGCCTTCAGCATATTCTAAACCAGAAGGAATTAAACATGAGGCAGCGACGCTGGGTTGAGCTGCTTAGCGATTATGACTGTGAGATCCGTTATCATCCGGGTAAGGCAAATGTAGTAGCCGATGCTTTAATCCGGAAGGAACGGGTTAAACCCTTAAGGGTACGAGCTTTGGTCATGACTATACAGTCAAATCTAAACTCTCAAGTCCGCAAGGCACAAGAGGAAGCAGTCAAGGAAGGAAATCTGCTGGATGAGGCCTTGAGAGGAATGGATACGCAGTTTGAAATCAAGTCAAATGGATGTCGGTAGGACAGAATTTGGCTACCAAAATTAGGAGAATTGAGAAAGCTGGTCATGGATGAAGGGCATAAAACAAGATATGCTATTCACCCAGGGTCAGATAAGATGTATCACGACTTGAAGGGAACGTACTGGTGGCCAAACATGAAGGCTGACATTGCTACATATGTCAGCAAGTGCTTAACGTGTTTGAAAGTTAAGGCTGAGCACCCGAAACCATCAGGATTGTTGGTTCAACCAGAAATACCCCAGTGGAAGTGGGAGAATATCACCATGGACTTCATCACCAAGTTGCCAAAGACTTCTGGAGGTTATGACACCATTTGGGTGATTGTGGATCAACTTACAAAGACTGCACATTTCTTGCCAATCAAGGAGACTGATAAGATGGATAAGTTAACACGAATCTATCTTAAAGAAGTCGTCTCAAGGCATGGAGTACCTGTATCAATTATATCAGATAGGGACAGCCGGTTCACATCAAGGTTTGGGCAATCATTGCAAGAGGCATTGGGTACACGCCTAGACATGAGCACAGCCTATCACCCGCAGATGGATGGTCAGAGTGAAAGGACGATTCAGACCTTGGAAGACATACTAAGGGCATGTGTTATCGACTTTTGCAAAAGTTGGGACAGGCACCTGCCATTAGTTGAGTTTTCCTATAACAATAGCTATCACTCGAGTATTAAGTCCGCTCCATTCGAGGTACTCTATGGGCGAAAGTGTCGATCACCACTTTGTTGGGCTGAGGTAGGAGATAGCCAGATTACTGGACCCGAGATCATCCAGTAGACTACAGAAAAGATAGCCCAGATTTGGAGCCGATTAAAGATCGCACGGGATCAACAGAAAAGCTATGCAGATGTTCGATAGAAGGATTTGGATTTTCAGGAGGGAGATCAAGTAATGTTGAATGTCTCGCCTTGGAAAGGCGTAATCCGTTTTGGGAAACGAGGAAAACTCAATCCTCGTTATATCGGACCATTCAAGATGACCAAAAGAATTAGCCCGGTAGCCTACCGACTCGATCTGCCCCCAGAGCTTAGTAATGTTCATAATACCTTCCACGTATCCAACCTTAAGAAGTGCCTGGCTGATGAAACACTCGTTATACCCATGGACGAGCTGGAGCTAGATGATAAGTTGAACTTCATTGAACAACCCGTGGAAATAATGGACCGAGAAGTCAAGAAACTAAAACACAGCTGGATCCCGATAATAAAATTCAGATGGAACTCTAAGCGAGGTCCTGAGTTTACATGGGAACGCGAAGATCAGTTCCAGGAAAAATACCCTCATCTGTTCTCAAATACTCAAGCAGTGGAGAACACGAGCTAATTTCGGGACGAAATTCCCTTAACAGGGGGAGACTATAATATCCGGCATTAAACCAGGTTAGCAACTATGACCTAATTAGTATTTAATAGCCAATTATAACCTAATCAGTGGTCATTAGAAATTAATCAAAGTGATTAACAAGGTTCATGAAGATATTCAACTCAATTAGAATCAAATTCATCGGTGCGATGAATCGGGAAATCAATTAATCCAATCGATTTACGATATGAGGGATTAATTCAACTAAGTACATAATTAAATTATGATTAGTGACACTAATCACACACTAATACAATTACTTAACATTAATTATGCAAGACTAAAACATTTCATTAAAACAATGCATCCAAAAGTATTTATGAATTTACAAGAAAAGGGAAATACAATAATACATTTCTAAATACTTTTATACAAAAAAAAATAGAAATATACCATAAATACCTTCTTAAGGCCGGCCATAGACTAGTACTATGTAGCTTTTGACTTTAAATTTTTTATTAATAAAACACCATACACAATCACAATCACCATCATCACACTTCACTCTTACACTCCACAAAGATTTACACTCAACCTTCAAATCCATCATCATTTCACCACCTTTTCTTCTCTATAAATAGAGACCTAAACTCCTCATTCACTTCACACCTTCACAACACAAAAATCCCTCTCTTTTCTTCCTCTTGAATCCGGCCAAAGGGTGTCCAAGAACACCAAAATTTGCAACTTTGCATTCTTTCAATATTTCAACAGTTTTTGGTGCAATCTTCCAAGGGTTTCAACTTTTTCTCAATTTCATACTCCAAATACATCAAAGTAAGTAAATACTAACTTATTTCATCTTATATTTATGTTTATATAAGTCTTGCATAATATATATAATCACCAACAACAACAAGTTTCATAAAAACTCAAGTTTATAAATCTCTAGTTTTTATTTTTAAGTTGTTTTCTTCAAATGTGTTTATAAATATATATAAACATCATATAAGTGTTAATATTATGAAAAAAAGTGATATATATGTGTTTTATAATTTTTATACAAGTAGTCTTTGAATAAACAACAAGAATCACTAGTTATTTCAAGTTTATAAACTACGGATTTTCGGCAGAAAATTTACATCGACTTTGAAAAATCATAACTAATTCATAACTTAACGAAATGAGTTGATTCTTGTCACAAAAGTTAGATCTATGTCTTAACTGAAAATCTGGAAGTTTTCATAATTTATTTTGGAGTTTAAGACCCCTAGAAATTATTTGGGAAACCGAAAGTTTGACAGCTCAAAAATGGCCAACATAGGTTTTCAACAAGCTTTTTCCCCAACCTAAACACCTCGAAAAATGGCCGTTCTTGACTTTAAAAATTCTTTGTATATAGTAGTTTAATGTCCAAGAAAACCAAAGCCTAAAACATTTTGGAGCTTGGTCAAAAACAGCCTCAAAGTAGGCCGAAAAACCATCGAAAAAGCTGGAAAATTATATATATATAAACTTGACGTTTTAAGTGGGTTTTATTTATAAACATGTAATGTTGGGTGATTTAAGACATAAAAATCTATAAATATACATACTATCATATATTAGAGATATTAAGTCCCTATTATCATTTAGGACTCGATTAAACACATCCGACTTCATCACCCATCAAATAACGCAAATTTGCATTTTTCGCTCGTATTTGCCATCGCACTCACGGTGAGTCCTCATAGCCCCTATTTTTACACTGTTATGTTTTGGGGTTGAAATACATGATACGTTTTCATATGGACACGGAAAACAACTTCATTTCTATTATGTATTACACATGTGGTTCCATCAGCCCTCAAATCATGAACCGTTAATTGCATTTATTTGTAAGCGCGAATATATTGTGGGTAGATCCATCGGGAGTCATGTCCCACATTCGGGTTAGTTCAGATCGGCTAACAGCTGGTGCATATATATTCAACACACGATATTACGTATGGGAATACTGCACAGGGAAAACTCATTTAATTAAGCTTCGGTTGCATGAAGGTTTATATGTAATACATAACATGGAATTTATGATTTTATAAATCCAAACTCAACTGTTGTTGTCCATACAAGTCAGATTTACGTGTAAACCTATGAGCTCACCAACATATTTGTTGACGTATTTTAGCGTGTATTTTCAGGAAATTAAGCCAAGTTGCTCGCATCTGAAGTATTTTCAAGCTTCCGTACTTAAGGAGTCGCATGCATTTTCAAAACCACCGGAGATTAGTTGCATTATCTTGATTACTTTAATTATGTATTTAAATCTCTGTACCGTGCAAACTATTCTTCATCATATCAGGCTATGTAAAATATTTCTATATTTTAAAGTTTTATCGATGTATTTTTGAAAACGTCCATATAGTGGTCGTTCGTTATGATTATGGTTACGCTTCCGCGACGTCACGCTTCGTTGCCAACCTGGGGTAACGGGGTGTGACAAAACAAAATAATGGATTTTGAACTTATTTGATTGCGTTTCGATTTTCGTAAATTTAGTTTTTTTAAAATAATGATTAGTTAAAAATAAACGAAAATTTAATTTGAAATGCTTTTATTATTGGTAAAAAGTTAAAATTTGTTGCTATTATGTTGTTGCTATTATTAGTAAAAAGATAAAAGTTGTTGGTATAAACGGATGGTAACCTGCTATAGCAGGTTTCCAGGTCAAAAGTTCGTATAATCGGTAAAAAATACAAAAGTTGTTGCTATTAATGATAAAAAAATAAATAATGTGGGTATAAACCGTAAAACTACAAAAAGTTGTTGCTATTTTTAACATATAACCACATTGGTAAAAAGTTCAAATTCGCTGCTATTATTGGTAAAAATATGAAACGTTGTTGCTATTATTGGTAAAAAGATCAAAGTTCTTGGTATTAATGAATGGTAACCTGCTATAGCATGTTTCCAGGTCAAAAGTGGGTATAATCGGTAAAAAAATACAAAAGTTGTTTCTATTAATGATAAAAAAATAAATAATGTGGGTATAAAAGGTAAAACTACAAAAACATTGTTGTTATTTTTGGCATATAACCCTATATACATATATATTACTATCCAAAAATAAAAAATAAAAGTAAATAAACAGAGAGAACATGGAGAGGAGAGAAGAATCTCAACAATATTTCATGACTCAATGGGTATTTTATTCCTTTTCCATGGCATGCATTTCACCATCTTCATGTATCAACAAACCCAAAACACATACACATTTAGTATTTGGACAATTAAGTTTGAATTTAGAAGAAACTTGAAGGGAAAATCAACACAGAACCATTAAGTCTTCATCATCATCTCATCTTTCTTATCTCCATCATCATCTTTTTAATGAAGGTATTCACTAACTCTTTAAGTTTTTATGATTTATTTATCAGTAAATGATTATCATGTGAATAGAATAAAGGAATATTCTAGCTAGGTTTGCAAAAAAATTAATATGAGTAACCATCTTCTTCAAGTGTTCATAAAATCTCCATTAATGGAGATTCAAGTTTTTTTTTATGGGTTTGTATATTAACCCAAATCTTCAACTAAAAACAATATAGACAAATGTAAAAAATAAAAAAAAAAACCTTCTTAGAACTTTATTGATGACTAATTTCGCAATTTGGAATTCATAGGTTTAGATTCCAAAATTTTTGGGATGAAGCAATCTTAAGCAATACATCTAGAAATTTGGAGTTGATGGTTGTTATGGAATAAGATTTTGCATAGAGGGATTACTGGCCGGAGAAGCAGGCGGGACTGGCGCCGGGGCCGGTGGCCACCGCCCTCCTCCTTTCTGCTTGGTCGTGACCTGCTCTGTCTTTCTGTCTGACCATTTTCTTTTTGGTTCCAGCAAGAGCAAGAAGAAAGAGATGGACTTTGGGCGTTAGGTTAGATCTATTGCTTGGGATTCTTTCTTTCAATTTTGTTTTTGGGCTGCAGGCTGCAGTTTAATTCCCCTTGGGCTAGTTGATTTAGGATTTAGTTAATTGGGTTATTTATTCGCAAATCAAGCTATTTACATACATATCTTAATTTAGTTGTATTTAGAAACTTATTATTAAATCATAATAAGTTGAGATGAAAATTGTAAGGAGTTAAAGATATAACAATTAAATTAAAATGATTATTATAATGTTGGTGAATTACATGATTAATAATTTTTAAATGTAAGTTGTTAACTTAATGAACTAAAACTTGTAAAAGAATTTAAGGATCAATAGATGTTATTATTTAAAGGGTTATGAGCATAAATTGAATGTTATTAAATTTAGAATTTATTATATTGCTTTAAAATTTGTTGCTCGCTAGGCGACGACTTACCCCGGTTGTGGGGACAACTTTTCAGGTGTGATTGATAAGAGTAGGGCAGCGACATCACGATCTAGAGTTTGATGACTTGTGGTATCATAAACAACTTCCGCACTTCGATTTATATTCTGTACATAGGACGAGTTGATCTCTACACATTCGATGTGGTTGTAATAATTACAATTAAACTTTAGCGTACTCTGAATGTTATGGTTTGAACTTAGAAAACTTTTGTATATTACTTCTGAGGTTTATGTTGTAGAATTTGGTAAACAACATCACGTTATTAGAACGGGGCGTTTCAATTATCAGATCCAGGTTTGGTTTAAGTGAATTAAGTATCTCTTAAGTACTTAGTCTTAAACCGTAGGATGCATGATCACTATTAGCTTAATTTATGATTATATGAGTTAAACTCTACCCTGATGACCTTAGGAAATTGGGTACGGTTAAGATAGGTTTTAACTGTAACCTTCATGAAATACATAAACATATGCCCTTATGAGCAAACTATAAATTAACCAAGTATGAAAACATAACAAAATTATTAAATTAATTAATTACAGCACCGTGCTTGACGACGAGAGCCATAGTATTCCACGCGAGGAGCAAGTGGTTGTAGAGTTAGAAGATATCGAGCATACCGATGGAGGGCATGAGGATGATTACGACTAAGATGATGATATCGGACCCGAGGGAGGGCCGTTGACCCCTCGTGAGACTTGGATAATGAGATACATGACTCGATATATACGAGATGTAATGGATGAGAGTCATGCAGAAATGCAGCAGAGCCTTCAGGAGATTCGAGATCTGATTGCTAGTTCTTGATCTGATGCGGGCAATCAAATGACATCCGCTCCTGCTGGTGGGGTAATACTTTGACTGCGATTGGTGGTCGACGATCTGATCGTGCTTCTTTCAAGGCCTTTAAGGGGTCTGGGGCGAAGGAGTTTGATGGGACTATGGAGCCTGTGAAGGCCCTAGACTGGCTGGAGTGTTCAGAATAGGCATTTCTCTTGAGCCACCGTCTTGAGATGGATATGGTGGAGTATGCTGCAGGGATGTTAGTGGGTCCAATGCTGACATGGTGGAAGAATACATCGAGAGCTATTGGTTCTGATTTGGTAGGAGCGATGACTTGGGCTCAGTTTAGGAAGAGATTTCAGGAACAGTATTGTCCATCTGACTTGACTAGAGAGATCGAGAGACAGTTCTTGTCTCTGCGACAGGAGGGACTTACGGTTCAGGATAATGAGGCGTCTTCAGGGAGAAATCCCAATTTGTGATGAGATATGCGCTAGATGAGGAGACGAGGGTAGATATGTTTGTGACTGGGTTTCATAACGAGATTAAAGAGTTTGTTGAGATGCACAGCTATAGGACTCTTGAGGAGGCAATCTTGAGTGCGCGGAAGCGCGAGCGAGCACTGTTAGGTTCTACTACTTCCTTGATGTCATCACCCAAGGGAGCTAGGACTACAGATTATGATCGGTTATTTCAGGCTTCAACAAAATCATCTGGTTCTTCTTTCTCCCAGTCCCAGCAGCAGCATAGATCACAGACAAAGATGTCACACAATTGTCAGCAGTGTGGGAAGAGACATATTGGGTTATGTAGTGGTTTTTATAGAGGGTGTCATGCATGTGGTGATACCAGGCACATCAGAGTTAACTGTCTGATACACTCGCTGATTTGTTTCGATTGTGGGGTTCAGGGCCATGTAGCGAGGAACTGTCCTCGGTGGAGACATAGTCAAAATATGAGTGATAACATTACATCGATGAGTTAACCAGCTGCAGGCCCAGCTCAGTCGATGAGAGACGACACTGATAGAGTTCGACCCGTGCTTTTCAGATCAACATTGATGAGGCCTAAGAGAATCCTGATGTGGTCACGAGTATTTTTGACTTAACGCTTTACTCGTTTATCTGTTATTTAACTAGGATGTCACTGTTCCTTTTTTATATGTGTGCCTCTTTTGCATGTCATCTGAATGTATTCCTTTTCTATTGTTTGATTCCATAGATGTTGAGACAGTGAGCGAGCATGTGGTATAGGCTTAAGAGATTTACTTATATGCTTAGTCTTGATGATCAAGATTGCATTTCAGAACTTATAGTTATAATTACTAGTGGATTGAATGTGATTGTGGTATGGATTAGTTGAACACTTATAATGCTCATGTCATTTGTTCAAGAAGTAGGATTCACATTTCGGGTGAGTATCATAAGGATATATGTATTTATAGTGTTTTGATGCAATGAAGAAGAGTAATCACTTATACATTAAGGTAGCTAAAAATCCATGAGAGAAAAGATTCGATACACGACTTAGACTTGGCAGCGATGATGTTTACATTGAGGTTATGG
This sequence comes from Centrapalus pauciflorus, assembly GCA_020465985.1. Taxonomy (NCBI): domain Eukaryota; kingdom Viridiplantae; phylum Streptophyta; class Magnoliopsida; order Asterales; family Asteraceae; genus Centrapalus; species Centrapalus pauciflorus. Next base: position 88,467 of record JAANYP010006157.1, read on the forward strand.
AGATATTATTTATATGGCATGAGATGTCAGCTAGTCACTGATACGTGAGGACGTAAATCAAACTATGACATCCACACTAGGAAAGATATTTACTATTTTGTATTTATTGAGGTAAGAATTATTGGTTAACATTTGAAGTCTGCGGACATGATCAGATTCAGATTATTCGCGAGTGATTGAGAGTTATTTAGGATCGACTGAAGATATATTCCGTTTAAGCAAAGATCAGTTGAGTTTGAAATTGATAGGTATGTGATGCTAAAAGTATCGTCTGGGAAGGAGATTATACAAATTAAGAAGCTTAGTCCTAAGTTCATTGTAATGTGTTGGATTATAAAGTGCATAGGTGCGCAAAATTATCAATTAGGATTACCATTGGAGTTTGTTAATGTACATGATGGATATGATTTTAGTTTTAATTATTTTTTTTAGAATGCCGATAGGATGATACCCACTCAGGATGACAAGATTGATATAAGGCTTAGAAATGTCAAGATGATTTAATCGAGGTGGTGTATTACCGAGGTTCGAATTATACATGAAAGTTTAAGGCAGAGATGTCGGCGAGACACCCGATTTACTTAAGTTCATCTGATTTCGAGGATCCTCGAGATCAATCCAACGGGTAAGAGATTATAACACCCGTTAAATTGTCAAGGTAAATTATTTAATTACCGGTTGCTATAATTTAATCATTCAAATCAAGAAAGTTGTGTCATTAACGAAAGAGGGTTATATATATATATATATATATATATATATATATATATATATATATATATATATATATATATATATATATATATATATATATATATATATATATATATATATATAGGGATAATTGCGTAAAAAACCCCAAACTTGTCTGCTTTTTGTGATTAAAACCCCAAACCATTTTTCGTTGAATAGAAAACCCCAAACTAACTAAAAATCAGTAAATCAAGGTTTTATCAATGACTAACCGGTTGAAACCGCTTATTAATCCTACAGGGACTGCTAAATAACCTACATGTGATAAATTTTAATTATTTACACCGGTTGTCAAGCATTACACATCATTTTTAACGCTCGTAGATAATTTTTAATTGTAATTTTTAAGCGGGATTACCTCATCTACGAGCGTTAAAAATGATGTGCAATACTTGGAAATCGGTTTCAACAATTAAAATTTATTCTACGTAGGTTATTACTAGTCCATGTAGGATTAATAACCGGTTTCAACCAGTTAGTCATTGATAAAACCTTGATTTACTGATTTTTAGTTAGTTTGGGGTATTCTATGCAACGAAAAATGGTTTGGGGTTTTAATCACAAAAAACGGACAAGTTTGGGGTTTTTTGCGCAATTATCCTATATATATATATATATATATATATATATATATATATATATATATTATTACTGTTCAGAAATAAAAAATAAAAATACATAACTAGAGAGAACGTGGAGAGGAGAGAAGAATCTCAACAATATTTCATGAATCAATGTGTATTTTATTCCTTTATCATGGCATGCATTTCACAATCTTCATTTATCAACAAACCCAAAACACATACACATTCAATATTTGGACAATTAAGTTTGAATTTAGATGAAATTTGAAGGGAAAATCATCACATAACCATTAAGTCTTCATCATCATCTCATCTTTCTTATCTCCATCATCATCTTTTGGTTGAAGGTATTCAAGCTAGGTTTGCAGAAAATTTTATATGAGTAACCATCTTCTTCAAGTGTTCATAAAATCTCCATTAATGGAGATTCAAGTTTTCTGATGGGTTTGTATTTGAACCCAAATCCTCAACTAAAAACAATAAAGACACATTTAAAAAAAACCTTCTTAGAATTTTATTTATGACTAATTTGAGAATTTGGAATTCATAGGTTTAGATTCCAAAAGTTTTGGAATGAAGCAATCTTAAGCAATAAATCTGGAAATTTGGAGTTGATGGTTGTTATAGAATAAGATTTAATGTAAAGGGATTACTGGCCGGAGAAGCAGGCGGCGCCAGCGCCGGCAACGTGGCCGGTGGCCACCTCCCTCCTCCTTTCTGCCTGGCCGTGACATGTTGTGTCTTCCTGTTTAACCATTTTCTTTCTGGTTCCAGCAAGAGCAAGAAGAAAGAGATGGACTTTGGGCCTTAGGTTAGATCTATTGCTTGGGCTTCTTTCTTTCAATTTTGTTTTTGAGCTGCAGTTAATTTCCCTTGGGCTTAGTTGATTGTTAGGACTATTGTTTAACTACCATGCTTAGCCTTGATTGTTGTTATTTATTTCGTTGCCATGAGTTGTTATCTGAGAACCTTTCCCCGGTATGCATATTGTGTATTATGTGGATTTAGTGAGGTTGTTGTGTGCTTCCGAGTTGCATGTTGGGCGGTCCGCATGTTTTGTATACGTGCTAACCGAGCGAGTCTTACGTCGTGTACTTGTTATCGGGTGAGCCGATAACGACACCCTCTTCGTGTATGCTAAACCGAGCGAGTCGTAATGCAACACATGTTAAATTTGAGCCGATATTTGTGTTGATCATGTTATATATTGTTAGAACTAATTTTAGATTGATGAGATAAATAAGTCTATGGTTGATATTGTAAATATAGCATAGTTGTATATTGATATAAATAGAAATATTCATTTTGTAATTGAACGAATCTGACATAATTTTATTTTGGCACGGAAATTGTGAAGGTCAAAATAGGGCTACAGTGTATTTTGTTCTTCAATCTCATCTCTGTAAATCATTGTTGGCAATATTAATCATTCGGTTAGTTTTGGTTCTTGTTCTTAATTGTGTTTTTATGATTGTTTGATTGAATTAACTTGAATTAAAATTGGTATCAAAGCTCTGAAATGATTTCTTGATTTTTGAAAAACTGTCACTATTTCAACGCTTTTTGGTATAATTGAAAAAACTCGTACGGTTTTTGATCCAATGGATTATTATTGTTTTTGATATTTGGATCGAAGGAATAGGTTTGAAAAACGAACAGATTGATCATAATATCAATCTGTAATTCAAAACACTCAAGAAGATTCATCGATTTTTTTTAAAATTTTGAAAAACTCATTGTTCTTCACTGTTCTTGTGAAAAAATAAGGGGTATAATCTGATTCTAACCAAAGTGTTATCAGAAAAGTGTTTGTAATTATAAACCTTACCTTCGATTTCAATTTGGAATCAACTGAAGCAATTTCACTGAAAAGATTAAATTCTGGACTTGGAATTTCAGAAAACACATAAAACTCGAATGTTACATAGTTCATGTTTCAATCGAGTATGTTCTTTTAATCGAGGTGAAAAGTGTTTCGAGTTGAATGATAAGTATAATCGAGTTGACTTAAAAGATCAATCGAGTTGACTTTGAGTTGAAATCAATTTAAATCGAGTTTATCAGAAGAGTCACTCGAGTTGAACTACTTTTCATTAGAGTTGGGAGCTAGTTTTATTTGAGTTTTATAAAACATCTATTAAGAGGATTTCAATTTGAATCAAGTTTTAAACAAGATCAATTCGAGTTTAATCAATCATCAGTCAACATTATTCGAGTTTACTATTACTTCATTCGAGTTTCACAGATGCTTCATTCGAGTTGCATTATTAATATGATTGATTGATTTTTTCTAGATTCGAGTTTCCATTTTTACAATTCGAGTTGATTCCATTCATTGTTCGAGTTTTCACATTCATTGATCGAGTTTCATTCTATTCTCATTCGAGTTTGATCAACTTCCATTCAAGTTTGATCGATTTTTCAATTTCAACCAAATTTTCATTTAAAAGATCCTGGAAGATTCCTGTTATTCAGTCAAAATGTCTAAAGACGCACTAGCCATGGGGTCCGAAACAAAACCTCTAATTTTGTACAGAGGTGAATACGTACAATGGAGGAGAGATTTCTTGAGTTTATTAGTTTCCATGACCTGTCTGATGAGATGCTGAAGTCACTCAATGACGGACCGGCTGTTTTTCTTGAGACAATACCTGTTGTACCCATCGGCAACCCTCCTATACCTGAAAGAACCGTTGAGGTCACAAACCTAACTGAAGCACAAAAGCGTAGAAAACTGGGGGACAAGACGCAAGAAAGCAGACAAATATAAAAAATCTGAAAAACCAACCAAGAAGGATTCTGAGCAAAAGTGCTACAACTGTGGCAAGCCAGGTCATTATGCTAGAGATGTAGATTCTCTGTAGTTAAAAATTCAGAATACTACACTCGTAAGGAACCACTAGCAAAGGAAAAGGAGGCCAGTAAAGCTTTGATGGCTGAAGATGATCACTGGCTCCAATTATCTGAAGACAAAGATATTTTAGATGAAGATGCACATATCTGTCTGAAGTCTGAAGTTTTTAATGATTCAAAACTTAGTGAGTCTGCAATGATAGCTGAAGATGAAGTTTGGGTGGGTTTGACGGATGAGGAGAATGAAGAGAAGGAAGAGTTGATGATGATGATGATAAGGAACTGAATGAAGAGTTAGCATTGATGGCAACAGGAGATGCTGGATGCAGCAGGGATAAGGATAATGATGAATCAGATTCAGATATATCAGAAAGTTCAGAGACACCTGAGGTACAAACTAACTCTGATTCTGATAATGATGACTCCTGTATGCTAGAACAAAAACTGACGCAAATGGCTTACATGTTAAAGAAATTTGAAAAATCTTTAAAAGCTGAAAAGAAAAGTGTCCATTCCTTGGAAAACAAATTAAGTCAAGAACATGCGTTAGTATTAGATTTTTCCAAGGATAAGGCATTAGCATTAAGAGCTGTATCTGATCTACAAGATAAAGCAAATGATCTTCAAAGTCAAATTCAGAAACTGAATAGCAATATATCTGACCTAACAAAAAAACTGAATTTAGCTGAATTAGAAGCGTCAAGTTATTCAGTGAAGTATCATGTCATATTTGATGAAAGAACGAAACTTTACGAGAAAATTAAATCTTTGGAAGATGAGTATATAAAACAAGGTCAAACAGATCAAACGATATATTTAAATCAACCTAAAGATACTGAATTTTATAATTCTAAATCAGGTATAGGTTGGACTAATCCTAAATATCTGACAAAAGCAATTTCAAATTCACCTACTTTATATGATGTCAGATACATGAATTTAGGATTACAAATGATTTTTATGAAAGCTTCGGATGGAATAGAACCAAGTGAAAATTCAAAAAGGTTGAGATATGATAAAATGCAGAATACTGTCGATTATAATAGATAAATGAATCTTATCAAAATTCTTGCATATATGAGGAGTATATTCAGACTTATTCTGATAAGGATTAATCTGAAAATACTACTCATTCTCAAAAGCCATATTTACCAAATTTAATTCTTGAGAAGATAAACTCTGATCTTGAATTGAAAATCAAAACTTCTGAGTCTGAAAATCAAAAACTTAAGGCTGAAATTAAATCTTTGGAATTAAAGTTACAAAATCAGCCTGAAGACAAATCTCAACCAGATCAAAAACCTTCAATTCAACTTGATTCTATTAATTTTGAACAAGATTTTGATCTGTATATGAACTCAGATTTCAACTCATTGGAAGAAATGTTTGTCAAAATAGATGAATTTGTTAAACCATTACATGACAAACAAATTGAAAAATCTAAAGAACCTGTTAGTATTCTGAAAAGAATATCTACAGTATCTGTTAGATATTAAATTTCGATCTTGTGGATCTATTTTGTAATAATTATTTAGATAATATTTAGCCTTGTAATTTATTTTCTAGTTAGTTTATTTTGTATGAAAAGCTCAAGGGCCAAAAGTGACAATCATTGTAAGTTAATTAAAGGAGCCTATGTATAGACTCCGAGGGTTTTCAATGATACGGTTGACAATTTACAAAATAAAGACATTCCTTGTCCAGCCGCCACATTTAATATTCTCTCAACATTCCTTATGTTCTTTTCATCATATCACAATTATTGAGTGAGAATTCTTCTTGTGAGTGATTATTGAACTTGAATGTGCTGATATTTACTGGGAATCATATACAATAATTGCTATCAGAGCTCATAAAGGTGGATTTCAACCTCAAAAATTGGATTCTGCTGCTGTTCTTCATCATCTTCATCGAATTTTTCATCATTTCTCACGGTTAGATCTTCATTGTCCTCGATATTCTGCTGTTTATGTGTTGTTCTTCTCATATAATCATCACATTATCACTTCCTACTGATTTAGAGCTTATTAGGTTCAATCTTAACATCATATTCCTCCTATAATCGTTAGTTTTAAAATCTAGAAAAATATGGGTTTTCTTGAGTTTTTGGTCCATTTTTAAAGATATTTAAGTGTTTTGGAACATTTTAAAGGCTAAAAAGCGTTTGAAATAATTTTCTAATCATTTAGAAACAATTTTAGGCCAAAAATCTGCTCATTTTTCAGTCTGAACTGTTACTGAAAATTTTAATATCTGCTGTATTTCGGACCTGTACTGTAGCATTTCAGATCATAGTGTGGAGCATCTAGGACCCTAATTCGGACAACTTCGGACCTTACTTCGGTCCAGTTCGGACCAATTTTAAGTGTATTTCGGACCAAATCTTGCCAAATTCGGACCCCACTTCGGTCCCATCCGAACTTCGAACCATCCGAAGTCAAGATTAGGCAACTTTAATTCACTTAATTTGACTTGTGCTTTAATTTGAATTTTCATTTCGAACCACTTTTCATTTCGAATCAACCGAATCCGGACCATCCGAATTCGGTGTTCCCTCCTGAAAATTTTCTTAAGTGTTCATCCGTATTGGTCACTGTTAACCCGAATCCGGACCATCCGAATTCGGTTCATTCATCCATAGGTCCAACCCGAAGTCCGGTCCCAACCATTTTACACTTTTCACCCAAATCCGGACACTGTTCACCCGAATCCGGACCATCCGAATTCGGTTCATCAACCATCTATCAGCCTAGACTTGGTCCATCCGAACCACTGTTCATCCGAACTCGGTTCCTGCCCGAACCCACTGCTTCATCCGAATTCGGTTACATCTGAAATCCGTATCTTAATCTGATTCAGTACCATCCGGTGTACTATTCATCCGCAGTCCAGTTCATCCGATTTAAGTTTCCACCTTCAAGATCTTATTCTTCCATATCAGCACCCGATATCATGTCTCGTGAAGCTCTTGTACTCGGATCCGAGAACAGACCACCTGTTCTGTATCCTGATGAGTATGAGCAATGGAAATCTCGGTTCCTAAAGTTTGTCCGTATGCAACCCAATGGAAACCTTATGCTTCAATCCATATATGAGGGCCCCGTTATCTACTATCGGGAAATAGCGTCTAGACCCGAGGCTGACCCCCCTGTACTCGCATCAAAGGTTGAAAGGGAACCCGCAAATGATGCCGAGCGAGACAGGCAGCATGCAGATAAGAGGGCCGAATATCTGATCTATCAGGCCCTCCCCACTGATATCTTAGTTGGAGTAGACAGCAAAATGTCTGCTAAAGAAATGTGGGATGAGCTAGAAGTTTAAATGCTAGGGGCCGATCTAGATGACCGTGAAAAGATTGAGGAAGCTAAGGCTAAGTTCACTGAATTCCGAGCCAAAGACGGGGAGTCGCTGCAGGCTACATTTACTAGGTTCTGTGCAGTCGTGAATGAATTAAACAAACTGCACATCAAAAAGGACAAGGATGACATAAACTTCCCGTTCTTTTCAGCCTTAGCTCCCCGAGTGGCAAATTGAATGCCGAGCCACACGACGAGTCTTGAACATTCCTGAAGTATCGATCAATGTGGTATTTAAAGAACTGAAAAAGTATCAGGGTGATGTGGATTAACAGAAACAGATGGCAAATCAACTCGCATCTTTGTTGCTATCTGCCAACACCGGCATCAAACCCACTGATTACCTAGCCTTGATCTCCAACACGAATATTCCCACTGCATCTTTTGCTCAAGGTTCATCTTCGTCACAGTACAGATATGCTTCTCCTCCGCGTGAGGTGATGGATGAGGAGGAAGCGGTAATTCAAGAACATATAGCCTTATGGACAAATCGTCTCCAACAACGACGCTTTTCCAACAAGACGAGATGATTATCGTCGGGACAACTATCGCAGGGAAGACAGGGATGACAGGAGATACGACGATAGACGTGACTATCGGGTTGATCGCCGTTATAAAAGGCGAGACGATAGGCGTGATGATCGTAGGGGTGCCCGACGCGACTATGATCGAAGGGATGATCGTCGTGATGACCGCAGGGATGACCGAAGGGACGATCGAAGAGAGTATGATCGTAGGGATACTAGGAGAGATGACAGTCGAGAACCTCGTCGTGCCGACAAGAGGCTGGTGGAAAGAAGGGATGAGAGACCGAGAGCGATGACACGAAAGGAGCTGAAGAGCGTCACTGTTATAAGTGTGGAAAACTGGGCCACTTCGCTCGGGAGTGCAAAAACAAGTTTGACAGGGACGTCGGCTACTATGAGAGAAGTTGGAAGCCTCCAAGAAAAGAACAGTTGTTATGGCTCTCGTCACCTAGGAAGACTACTAGGATGCTGAAGATACTGATGAAGAGGACGAAAAAGGAAAGAATTGTTACATGGTTGATCGTTTGGGATTGGATAGCTATGCTACTTCTACTGCTTCGGATTCAGACAGTGCTGATGAGGGGGAGACAACGACAAATCCATCAGCATGTCTGATGGCCAGATCCGACGATCCCGAATGTTCGTCATCAGATTCAGAGACACGAGAGGTACATTCCTGTTACATTCCAAAGCATGTAAATAATTTATCTGTAAATAGTGAATGTACATTGCACACACATATACTTGATTTAGAAGCTAGGTTAAATGCTGAAATTGAAAAGTGTGTGCAGGCTGAACATCTAGCCCAAACTTTAAAAAAGTCGTCTGAATTATATCAATCAAAGTGGTTAACTAATCATAATGTGATAAAACAGATGCTAATCGAAAAGGTAGATATTCAGGATAGGAATACGTACCTAGAATCTTGTACGGATAGGTTATCTAACGAAAAGCTCTCTTTAAAAGAAGAAATATATGTACTTTCAAAACAATTAGAGACAGTAAGTATGGAAAATATAGACAGTTTAGAAAAATACAAAATGATAGAAGAAGAAAGAATAAGTTTGTACTCACGAATAAAGACCCCTGATGATGCATTTTTAAAAAGGGGTCAAACTGAACAAACTATTCACTTGAATCAGTCCAAAGAAACTAGGTTTTACCATTCTAAACAAGGAATCGGTTTTAAAAATCCTAAATATTTGGAAAAGGCTCAAAGAGTTTTACCTTTATTTTTACGACATGAATTATATGGGAGCTGGACTTAAATCTTTCTTTTTTGAGTCACCAAAAGAATTTTTAACCCAAGAGGATGAGAAACGCGTTGAAAATAAAGAAAAAGAAATATCTTTTCAATATGAAGAATTAAACGAAAGTTATCCTTCTAGAGTACCCACTTTAGAGGAAGACTTCTTGTCAAGTTATTCAGAAGCTGAAATGAAAGCAGAACCTGTAAAACTAATCCATCGCCTTTACATTCCTACAAAAGTTCTTCGACATCAAACTATTGTTTTAGAAAAGGAATTAAAGTTAACTCAAAAGATAGCTCTTGATTTTCAAGAAGCTCTTCTTAAGAGTGAGGAAAAATTTGTGAATCAAAGTTTTCAACAATCTGTAGAATTATCCGTCTACAGAGAAAAATTTGACATGGTTTCTCAAATATTGAAAGATTTTTTAAAAGAACCAAGAGTTTCTCATCCCACCAAAATCCCATTTGTGTCTTCCAAGAAAGGCAAGACTAAAACTGAAAATTCTTCTATCAGTTGTAAAGGTGAGTGCTCAAAACCTTTTAAAGCTGAGGTTTCTAAAAAGACTCAGATTCAATCCAAGTCTTTTAAGAAACCCACTCACAAACAAAAAGAAAAATCTGTAAAGTCTAAATCTTCCATGCATACTGACTCTCATCGTTTTGTTCCTACAGATTATGTAAGAAGAGTCCCAAAAACCACCATGCAGGATTTTACAAGTTTTTTTATGAAGAAGGTTGTAATGCCAATTGAATTTGTTTCTAGAGATAAGATGCCTGTAATCTTAGAAAACAATTTGTGTAATGATGTAACGAATTCTACTTCTTGTTTAAAGTAATCTTTTAGTGACTTGTTCAATTTATGTCCAACTCGTTTTAGACGTCAAGTTCCTGAAATGAATGCTTTTGTGCCATATCCAGCTAAAAGAATTCGCAAAAAGAAAATAAAAAATGTTGCATCATCGGCCACAAAGAAAAATGAGCTTGTCCTTTTCCGAGGCCCAAAACCAAAGCAAAAGTCAAAAAGGTCTCAAAAAGTCAAAAACTGAAGGTAATTTCATCGCCTAAGGTTCCAAAGCTTGATAAATCCAATTTTCAATGGATTCCAAAAGGCTTTGCATCCGGACCACACATAACTGCTTAATGGGTTCCTAAAACTGCAAACGTGCCGTATTCACCTGGAACTCCTAACCAAAAAGGAACCATGTTAAGATGGCTACCCAAAGTTGTGTGATCTTAATGCAGATGGTTCTTGGTTACTTCTGATCAAAACCCGTACCTCAATGAATTGGCTTCTAGTTATCATAGCCTAGGACCCGGTCTTCTGCTTGTCGGTTGTGCTTAAACCGACACATTTGGCTGCTGTGCACACAGCTCAGGTCCCGGCCTTATTTCATCATGTTTTCTGAACATCTCGGTTCAGAACACGGTTTGATTGTCAATAAAAGATGGATGTGTTTGAATGCTTATAGATTTTCATTATATGAATTTATTTGTTTTTCAGGCTAAATCCATCTGGTATATGGATTCGGGTTGCTCCAAGCATATGACTGGGAGAAGAGAATTGTTGTCTAACGTAGTTGAACAATATTTGGGACGATAAAATTCGGGAACAGCCATCAGGCTCATATAAAAGGATACGGGGACTTAGTCTTAAATAATCTAGTCATCAAGGATGTTGACTATGTTGAGGGATTATCACATAATCTGTTTAGCATAGGACAGCTCTGCGATAAAGGATTAGAAGTAACATTTAGGGCTAAGAACTGCTGTGTAAAGAGTATGGATGGCAAAGAAATCTTGTCCGGTTCCCGTAACTCTAACCTTTACACTATAGACGTAGCTAAGCTCATGGTTAAGGATACCATCTGCCTTTTATCAAAAGCCTCTTCAAAAGACTCTTGGTTGTGGCATAGAAGGTTATCCCACTTAAACTTTGAAAACATCAACAAGCTGGATGCGAAACAACTGGTTAAAGGTCTCCCAGAATTACGATATGAAAAAGACCATCTTTGTGGAGCTTGTGAGAAGGGAAAGATGAAACGATCATCTCACAAACCAAAACCCGAACCATCAAAGAAGAGAGTGTTGGAGTTACTTCATATGGATTTATGCAGACCGATACGGACCCAAAGCATAAATGGGAAGCGATATGTGTTGGTTATCGTTGATGATTACTCACGATATACCTGGGTTAAGATCTTGCGATCCAAGGATGAGACAGCTCAAGAAATCATAGATTTTATAAAGAGTGTCGAAACCCAACAACAACTGTCTGTTCAATCAATCAGATCTGTGAAAAGGTTGAAATCATATTGGTGTCTGACTCTGACTCCGATACTGATGACAACCAACCCTTAATCATCCCAAAGCCTGAGCCCGAGTCACCACAAAAACCATCATCCTCATTTGAATTCCTAAACTCCCCGCCCCCCGTTCCACAACTAGAAATACTATCCTCCGTCCAAGCTCCCTCCTAACAAAAAGAATCCCAGATAGTCGAAAGCCCTCCCAGATCTCAAAGTCCTCCCATACTCCAACCTGTACCCCAAGTGCAAATCATGGAGCCAGGACCCTCAGAAACCAGGCGTGTAGACAGATTTGATGAGCCTCCTGAACAGCCCGGTGTTTATGACAAAAGTGATCTCTATTGGGTGGGTTGGTATTCAAAAGGTGAGGTACATACTCTGCCACCTGAGTTGAAAGAGGAGTTAATAAAAGAACAAAGGGGGAAAATCTTCAAATTACTTGAAGCCAAATCATCTGAGATAGAAGAACCCCCCGTTCAGGGCCTTAAAGAATTTTTGCAAAAGTTTCCTCCGGAGCAGTTCCAGAATCCTTTTCTGGAAGAACGATTCAAGATGGTCTTCAGGGAGAAGCCAGGGTCATACAGCAGGCGCTTACTCATGGAACTCACAAATGTTTCCGAAGCTGAACAGGCCGAGTACAACCAGTTAATGCTCAGGGAGAGGAGGTCCAAAGTCTCTAAGTCTAAAATAAAGAAACTCCTCAACATCATAATGTGCAGAAGAGCAAAAGTAACCTATCCTTCCTTTCGAGTAGAGAGAGAAGATGGCACAGTGGAGGAGTTCTATGAAAATCACTTGGACTTCATAAATGTGGACGACGTTGAATTTTTACACAACCGATTGAAACATAGAATTAAAAAACGTCTGTCTCACATGACTGTCGTAGGTGCGCTTATTCGAAGTATGAACCGCCGCTCAATTATCATGTGCGTAAGAGATTTTCAAATGGCGATAGAGAGCGCGCTGGTCAAAGTAGGACTACGAACCCTGAGTAAGATAGCTTTCTTCTTGACCATCATCCTGCTTACAGAGTCATATTCAAAGGACGCCCGAGAGTTATTTTTGTGAACCAGAGAGGGTATAAAAGATTCATGCGCTTCGAGGATTTTCCTTGTTATTCCGATGGTACTATCAGAATGGTTAGAGCCAAGCTTACACGAAGAGTTCAAGAGTTTGATGCTCAACCAGATCCGGAACTTAGATGCTCACAAAAGGAGATACAGGACATCCTCAGCGGCATCGAATACCTGAACGAACAGCTACACATGAGAAAAGTGAGTAGACGATTTGATGTCATCCTTGGGCTCCGTGAATCAACAGATCATGCCAGAGTTCCTGGACCTCCACAATGATCGAAAAGGGGGAGATTGTTAGATATTAAATTTCGATCTTGTGGATCTATTTTGTAATAATTATTTAGATAATTCATAGTCTTGTAATTTATTTTCTAGTTAGTTTATTTTGTATGAAAAGTTCAAGGGCCAAAAGTGACAATCTTTGTAAGTTAATTAAAGGAACCTATGTATAGGCTCCTAGGGTTTTTCAATGATACTGTTGACAATTTACAAAAGAAAGACATTCCTTGTCCAGCCGCCACATTTTATATTCTCTCAATATTCCTTTTGTTCTTTTCATCATGTCACAATTATTGAGTGAGAATTCTTCTTGTGAGTGATTATTGAACTTGAATGTGCTGATATTTACTGGGTATCATATACAACAGTATCTAAGGATACATCAGAAAATTCACCAGTTTTACAACTGAAAGAGGAGAAAACAAAAGTTCATTTTGTGACTCCTACATATGAAAAAGGTGAATCATCTTCCTCAAAGGATTCTACTGCACAGAAGGTCCATACTTCCAAAGGTAAGAGAATTTTACAGGATAAACATATTTCTAAAACGACTAATTCTCGTGTTTCTATTATGTCAGATAATATTATGAAAAGTTCTCGGAAGAAAGAATGGCGCAAGAAGCAACGAGAAATGAAAAACAAAAGTGTAAGACAAGAGTGGAGAGTCAAAGAAAGTCTTGTTACTGATAGGATTAGTCAATTTGATAATTTTGTCTATAATAAATTTACTGATAGACGATGTAATAAATACTCTCGAACTGACTTACTTGCTTTAAATTCTGGTCGTTGTCATCCAATGCATGTTAAATCTGATAAGTTCGTTTGGTTACCAAAGGAAAAAGGTTCTTTCTTTTAAACAGTAAAAGGTTCCAAAGCAGCATATTTCAAAATCAGTTCCACACCAAACTGTACAAAAATGGATACCTAAACGTACTGTTAAAAAGTGGGTTCCTAAATGAAAGGCATTATCTGATGAAAACAATAATAACAAACCACATGATTTACCGAAATCCAAAGTACCCAACTATAAGTGGGTACCTCACTTCTTCTTTCTTCTTATAGGTAAATCATGTGTGGTACCTTGACTCCGGCTGCTCAAAGCATATGACCGGACAGAGAGAAACTCTCACAAATTTTGTTGATAAGTTCTGTGGGACAGTTCGTTTCGGAAGTGATCAATTCTGTCCGATCAAAGGATATGGGAGTCTTGAGTACGACAAAATCACGATACAAAAAGTCTTCTACGTTGACGGTCTAGGTCACAATCTGTACAGCATTGGACAACTATGCGACAAAGGATTATAGGTCAATTTCAAATCGGTGCAGCATTAGATCTGGAGAAGGGAAGGAGATTCTTGCAGGGAATAGAAAAAAATCTATATTAGATAGACATAGCCTCAATAAATCTGAAGAAATATGTTTGCTTATCATCCAAAGCAACATCTAAAGTATCTTGGCTATGGCATCGCCATCTTTCACACTTGAATTTCAAAGAGTTAACCAACCTTGCAAAAGGTGGGTTAGTCAAAGGGCTTCCAACTCTTAGATGTCAAAAGAGCAGTTGTGTGCAGCCTGTGAAAAAGAAAAGATGGTTAGAGCGTCTCACAAGTCAAAAGCTAAACACTCTTCAACAAGAGCATTGGAACTTCTTCATATGGACCTGTGTGGGCCAATGCGAGTACATAGCATAAACAAAAAGAGATATGTGTTGGTAATAGTTGATGACTACTCCAGATACACATGGGTATTCTTCCTGAGATCCAAGTCTGATGCTACTGAGATCATAATTGACTTTATCGCAGAATTTAAGTCAAGTTGCAACTTTCAGTTCAAACCATTAGATCAGATAATGGGACAAAATTCAAGAACAAATAACTCGAGACGTTTCTAAGTTCTGTCGGAATAACTCATCAATTCTCAGTAGCTCGCACTCCTCAACAAAACGGTGTAGTTGAACGAAGAAATCGCACCATAGTGGAATCTGCAAGAACGATGCTGGCATATTTAAACCTTCCATTATTCCTTTTGGCTGAAGCTGTACCAACGACATGTTTTACGCAGAACAGATCTATAATCAACAAGAGATTCAGAAAGACTCCGTATGAATTAATAAATAAATGATTCCCTAATGTCAAATTTTTTCATGTCTTTGGATGCAGGTGTTTTATCTTAAACGACAAAGACAATTTGGGAAAATTTAGCCAAAAAGCGGATGAAGGCATTTTCATTGCCTATTCAAAAGAGTCTGTAGCCTTCCGAGTCTACAATAAGAGGACAAAGACTGTTAATGAAATCGTCAATGTTAAATTCGATGAAGGCTTTGTAATGGCTTCTTATCACCAGTTCAGGACCCGATCTGAATCAGCCGATTTTAATGAAGTCATCTGAACAGAGTGCAGAAAATAATGATTTAAATAAACTGTTCGAGAATTTTTATGAAGACAACTTTGAACAGACAAAACCTAATGTTACAAAATTGGTGCCTGACAGGATTACTAAAGATCCAGTCGTAGTCTCAGATTATTCTCACAAACCAATTTTAGAAGAAATTGGAGAGGTTTCAACGACAGACATACACTTACCTGTTGACAATGTACAACCTATCCAATCTCCAGTATCTTTTGAAACCCCCTTGCCTTCTAAAAATTCAGAATCCCCGATCTCAGTTGATATACCATTAACTTCAGAAGCAAATCCCGAATTCCCTATCTGGATTTAAACACCAATTAAGACCAACTTCAACCTTACCCATATACCTTTAAATGCATAAGGAATCACCGAACTGAAAACATGATAGGTGATCCTTCAGCTTCAGTTAAAACCAGAAGAGCAACCATGAACGAGCGCTTATTTTCAAATTTTCTGAGTCAAATTGAGCCAAAGAATGTGAAAAAAGCTCTACAGGATGCTGACTGGATCGTGGCTATGCAAGAAGAGCTAAATCAGTTTTAAAGGTTAAAGGTATGGAGATTGGTGGAGCGACCAAAAGACAAATCCATCATCGGCACGAAGTGGATCTTCAAGAATAAGAAAGATGAACACGGTGTCATCATTCGAAACAAGGCTCGCCTCATTGACAAAGGATATAGTCAGCAAGAGGGAATTGATTACAATGAAACATTTGCTCCATTTGCTAGGATAGAAGCTATTAGGATGTTTTTAGCTTTTCTGAGTAAATCCGCTTCTGTCACCCGACTTTCACCTTCCACACTCATCCCAAACAATCAGTTAGTCAAACCTAGATATTGCCTACCCTTTCGTGACAACAACCATCGTCTTGATCCCAAGATAATAAAAGTCAGCCACCCAATAATAGTAGACATTCTTAAAGGACATCCTTTAGGTTATCTACTTCAATACAAACCCTCAATTTCCCAAGTGTACCTACAGCAGTTTTGCCATACAATCAAGTTTGTCCCAGCTGATGGTAACCATTATTTCAAAGTTACCATTGATCAATTCAAGAAAAAGATCACACTATCCAGGCTCAGACACAATCTGTTTTTACCACGTCGCATCGATACTGTGAACTTTCCAGAGCTAGCAGATTTCAAAGATTTTGTATTCGATGAAGAGCTAGTCCATGATTTAATTTACTTAAGATATTCTAAACCACTACCGAAAAGCTCTAAGTTTCATAGAAATTGACTTAATGGAGAATGGTACACGCTTTTTGGCATTGTAAACCGATGCATGACGTCCAAACATACTGGAATAGATGGGTGCAACATCCATTGCCTTAGAATTTTCCATGGTATTGCTTTTAACAAGCATTATGACTACGCTCAATGCATTTGGGAGGACTTGAAGGAAGTAGTGTTGGCAAAAACGACGAATCGAGCAAGGAAAATTGTACCACTACAAATATTCATTCAAATATTAATAAGGGGCATATTAAGGAGCAATGAACAGATTCCTAAACGATCACATGCTCAACGGTGCCCTGACTATGTGATGATGAGTCTGCATGGGGTACAGGATTAACCGAACACGAATATAATGCCGATCCCAGAAGCTTTATTAAAGTATGCGGATAAGGAAAGTGAGCACGTGAAGTTATATAGAATAGATCACGCTCCTGTAGAAACCCAAGAACCAGGTTTTCTTAACCAAGGGGCTATAGGTGAGCAGGAACATCAGCTCGGGGCTGATGTTCAGGGTAGCCAATCAGAGACTGAAGGTGTAGAGATGCAGGAGAGGCGTGGTGAGAGCAGCTCAGATTCTGAACGAACATTGTCAAATATTGCTGAGGGAGCTGTGGAAGGGAAGGATGATGATGATGATGATGAGGGTGGTCATGATACAAATGAGTGAGGTGCAGGAATGATAGATATTTCAATAACTCAAAGCATTCCAGAGATAAATATTGTTGAAATAGCGAGAGAGAGTGTGTGAGGGAGAGTCCTAGCCCAAACAGCCGGGATCAAACCACATCAGCTGTTAGCTCCAAAATAGGAGTTAGCATTGAATTAGTCAGTATCCCACTGACGATTGCACACCCTTCCAGCCACTCATTCTCCTCTCAACAGGAGAATGTTTCAATTTCTCACCGGGATGAAACACACAATCTATCTGAAAATCCTTTCGATTTTATGGATATTGAATAGAGTACACATCTGCCCGGGTGTACAACTTCATTTCTTTCGCATACAACAGAACCCATACACACTAAGATACTCGATTCCACTTCATTCGTAGAAGTAAGTGCAAGTGAACTTCGTGTTACTGTCGGAACAACCTTAGTAACGGAAGCATTTGTTGCTCTGTCACTTGAAGAGGTTGGAAGTCCAGTCAGAGACACATCTTTGCAAACTCTAAGAACCGGCCACACAGACGTTCTTTTCACAAGTTCGACTGTCATGACAACCGGAAGTCTAAGTGACCCAGTGGTTAGTCTTTCCCCGTTCGTTACGGAAACAATGTTTGATGAAGCTTTAAATGCGACAGTTGCTGGAGTTAACCCTCAAATGACAAGCCAATTCTCATAAATGATGGATCAAATCGCAAACATTCACAAACTATTGAAGGGTAAGAATGTGACTGAAGAAGCAGTGAAACAAAAAGATCCAAATCAAGCTATTGAAGAGCTTAGAGAGTTTGTATAAGATCAGTTTGACGAGATGCATGAACGCATGATTGGATTGGAGAGCACGATCATAACATCATTAGGAGACATGTCTGCGAGGATATCTTTTGTCGAGCAAACATGTAAAGCTCAAGCTTCTGCTCCAAAGCGTAAGCATGATGAGCATGATGAAGACTCCGATGATACTCCTCATGAGGGGGAGAAGAGGAAGAAGCTTGATGAGCAAGGAACTGACCTTCTAATGATAACATATCCAGATAAATAAATAGAAGTTCAAGAAAAGGGTGAAGCTGGAAGCTCCAAAGAAAAATCTATTAATGTTCAAAGCGGGTTGGAATTGATTCTTTATGAAGATGTTCCAGTTCCTTTACGTATTCAATCAGATATTTACAATTTTGATGAGTACGATGATTCAGATGACGAAGTTCAAGAACAGACACTAACGATTGAGGATGTAGAGAAAGAAGTAGAGATTGATTTGTCTGAAGATGATGATGTGATTGAGTTAACAGATGTAGCTGTGAGAGCAGAAATAATTGAAAAAGAAGAGGTTTTAGTTCAAGAGATTTTGAAAGATGATATACCTATACCGACGGTTGAAAAGCCTGAGGTTATGGTCAATGTTAATGAAGAAGTAATAGAACCATTTCATGTGGAGAGTGTTATGCCACAAGTGGTTACAGAGTTGAACGAAGTTGAAATAATGGACAGATTCTTCAATGAATACATTTTAGCTGACGAATAACAAAGACAACATCAGTTAAGATTTGAAGCTCAGCAGATTGTCCAAAGAGAGATCAGGGATATTCTGACTCTGCTCAATGAAGAAGAGATTAGTAAGAAGAACAAAAAGGGGTTGGTGTAACATCCGGCACTAAACCAGGTTAGCAACAAAGCCCTAATCTGTATTTAATAGTCAATTATAGCCTAATCAGTGGTCATTAGAAATTAATCAAGTGATTAACAAGGTTTATTAGAAAATTCAACTCAATTAGAATCAAATTCATCGGTGCGATGAATCAGGAAATCAATTAATCCGATCAATTTACAAGGATTAATTCAACTAAGTACATAATTAAATTATGATTAGTGACACTAATCATACACTAATACAATTACTTAACATTAATTATGCAAGACTAAAACAAGTCATTAAAACAATGCATCCAAAAGTATTTATGAATTTACAAGAAAAGGAAAATACAAGAATACATTTCTAAATACATTTATACAAAAAAAAATAGAAATACCTCATAATATTGGCCATAGAGGCCGGCCATAGGAGAGGACACAAGGACCAAAAAAATGCATTTTTTTACTCAACCTTTCTACATCAAATCCTCCTCTTTCCTTTCATCCAAGATTTTTCACTATTTTCATCATTTCACCACCTTTATTCATCTATAAATAGAGGTTCAAATTCACTTCATTTCTCACATCTTGCAAACACAAATCCTCCCTTTCTCTCCCTCTAAAATCCGGCCACCAAGCCCCTCAAGAACACACAAAGTTTTCTTTCAAGTGTTCTTCATATTTTGAAGTGTTCTTGGTGAAACTTTTGAAGATCCAACCTTCTACTCATTTTCATTCTTCTAAAAACATCAAAGTAAGTAAATACTAACCTATTACATCTTATATTTATGTTTATATAAGTCTTGCATAATATATATAATCACCTACAACAACAAGTTTCATAAAAACTCAAGTTTATAAGTTGCTAGTTTTTATTTTTAAGTTGTTTCTTTAAATGTGTTTATGAATATGTGAACACATTATAAAAGTGTTAATATTATGAAAACATGTGATATATATGTGTTTTTATAACTATTATGACTTTTTATACAAGTAGTCTTTGAATAAACAACAAGAATCATAAGTTGTTGTAAGTTTATAAACTACGGATTTTCGGCAGAAAATTTATATCGGCTTTGAAATATCATAACTCAAAGAAATGAGTTGATTCTTGTCTCAAAAGTTGGATCTATGTCGTAACTATAGATCTGTAATTTTTCATAATTTATTTTGGAGTTTAAGACCTCCAGAAATTATATGGGAAACCGAAAGTTTGACAGCTCAAAAATGGCCAACATAGAGTTTTTAACGAGCTTTTTCACCAACCTAAACATCTCGAAAAATGGCCGTTCTTGATTCTAAAAATCCTTTGTATATAGTAGTTTAGTGTCCTAGAAAACCAAAGTCTAAAACATTTTGGAGCTTGTTCAAAAACAGCCTCAAAGTAGGCCGAAAAACCTCCGAAAAAGCTGGAAAATTATATATATATAAACTTGACGTTTTAAGCAAATTTTATTTAAAAACTTGTAATGTTGGGTGATTTAAGACATAAAAATCTATAAATATATATATATTATCATATATTAGAGATATTAAGTCTTCATTATCATTTAGGACCCGTTTAATCTCGCTCGGTGCATCATCCTTCATTTTACGCTAAAAAGCACCTTACGCTAGTTTTACCATCACACGCTCGGTGAGTTCTCATAGCCCCTATTTTCACACTGTTATGTTTTGGGGAAGAAATACATGCTCCGTTTTATATGGACACGGAAATACTTTCATTTCTATTATGTATTACACATTGGGTTCCATTAGCTCTGATATCATGAACCGTTAATTGCATATATTTGTAAGCGCGAATATATTGTGGATAGATCTATTGGGAGTCATGTCCCCCACTCGGGTTAGTTGTATTGGCTAACAGCGGGTGCATATATGTTTAACAAATGGTATTACGTATGGGAATACTACACAGAGCAAACTCATTTTAAATTAAGCTTCGGTTGCATGATGGTTTAATGTAATACATAACAAGGAATTTATGATTTTATAAATTCAATCTCTATTATTGTTGTCCATACAAGTCAGATTTATGTGTAAACCTATGAGCTCACCAACAATTTTTGTTGACTTATTTTAGCGTGTATTTTCAGGAAATTAAGGCAAGTGTGCCTCGGACGTATTTTACTTTCAAGCTTCCGCATCCATGGAGTCGCATGCATATTCAATTTAACGGAGATTTAGCTGCATCATTTTGGATATTTTATTTATGTAATTAAATCTATGTAATTGTGCGAACTTCATTTCTCATATCAGACTATGTAAACAGTACTATGCTTTAAAGCTTTAACGATGTATTTTAAAAACGTCCATATAGTGGTCGTTCATTATGATTATGGTTACGCTTCCGCATTCGTCACGCCTCGCTGCCAACCGGGGTAGCAGGGTGTGACAGATTGGTATCAGAGCCATAGTTATAGTGAACTAGGTTGAATTAGTACCCTAGACTATAACTGCACTTAAAGTTTACTGATTTTGAAAATATCTTGTAACTAACTAAAAGACTATGAATGGACCCTGATAGTAGAAATCATGTCCCATCCGGAAACCATCATCTTATCGGATTCAGAGGAGGAGTACACTCCTGCGAGCCCCACGGCCACTGAGATTTTCCACGAAGAAGAAACATCGGAAGAAGAGGACCCCTCGGAAGATCCAATGGAGGAGACGGAAGAGGAGCCGATGGAGGAGGAAGATCCATTGCCCCCAACGGTCCCTGCTCGCGTTCCATACCACCCAGCCGAGCCGTCATATAAGCCGTATAGGCCTTACCCTAACAGCCCCAAAATGTTGTACACACCCCGAAAGCGGGTGAACCCACCAAGAAGGGAGTCTATTCCTGTCCCGACTCCCCAGCCCAATCCCCCACCACCACACCGACGGGTAGACGCCCGGCGATGGGGCTGGATACCGGAGACCCTCTGCGAATGGAGGCAGATGGAGGGAATTCCTCCCAACTTCGATATAGGAGGACCATCCTCCGCACCTGTCCCGTCACTCACCCAAGAGCCTACCGAACAAACCATACCACTCTTGGTTGCACGGTCGGCCAGGCATGATCACCAAATTCGGTCACTTAACCTAAATATCGGAGAGATGACCGCTCGTTTAGAGCGGGAGGAGTTACGAAACTCCAACATATATTGGGCCAATCAGCACGCCCTTGCTATTCAGCAGGACGGACTGAATGAGCTTCGGCAGCAACTAGCCGAAAGCCAAGCTCGGATCGAGGAGCTGACTCAGCGCCTCAACGCGATGGAAAAGGGAGAGACCCGTGATCACTCCCACACTTAGTGCACTTCTATCTATCTTTGTAATAGTAGGAAAAATATCATGTAATAGTATAGGACAAAAATTTTCGGGTAATAACCCGCCCCTAATGTAAGAAAATTTCGAATGATTAATGAAAAATTGCAAGTTATTTATGAAATTGTGTTTGATGATTGTAGTATTGTGCTTTAAGGAAAATTTACCTCTTTAAGATTCAACTTCTTACACTTTGCTTTTTCTTTAAAATTTTAAGATAATGTCGCCGAAACGAGCAATGAACGCTGCTGACATTGAAGAGCTAGTCGCACAAAGAGTGGCTGCCGCTATAGCCACGTATGAGGCAAATAGGAATAGCTCAGCTAATGGAGATGGTGGTGCTAGCCGCACCTCGGGAGGAACTGAAATCCACGCAAAAGGTTGTGGAATTAAAGGATTTTTAAGTTGCAAACCCCGGTACTTCAACGGAACCGAAGGAGCCGTTGGCTTGATACGGTGGTTTGAGAAGTTAGAATCTGTCTTTCTTGTCAGCGGATGTGCTGAAGGAGATAAGGTGAAGTTCGCTACTCACACTCTACAAGATAGCGCCCTCACATGGTGGAATTCCTATGTCCAGTCTGTAAGTATTGATGAAGCCTACCAGCTCACATGGTCCGCGTTGAAGCAAATGATGACAGACGAGTACTGTCCGAGAAACGAACTCCAGAAGATGGAATCGGAGTTCTGGAGCCTGTCAATGAAGGGAACGGATGTAGCGGGGTACACCAACCGATTTCATGAACTGAGTACTCTATGCCCTCAGATGGTGACCCCGGAGTACAAGAAAATCGAACGTTACATTTGGGGACTCGCTCCTCAAATTCAAGGTAATGTCACTGCCTCCAACCCATCCACCATACAGGATGCCATCAGGATGGCCAACAATCTGATGGATCAAGTGTCCCGGAGGAATGAAGCCAAAGCCGGGGAAAACAAGAGAAAGTGGGAAGACAAGTCTGGAAAGAACACAGGTTCACAATCCAAGAAGCCCGAGACCATCAGGGCTTATGTAGAAGGAACTGAGTCAAGAAAAGGCTACACGGGTACCAAGCCTTACTGCACCCAATGCACCTTTCATCACAACAAGGGTCCCTGCCCAACTTGTGGAAAATGCAAACGTATTGGCCATATGACCAAAGGCTGTAAGTTTGGAGCCCCGGGTGGCAATGGCAGAAATCAAAAAGGCTGCTTTGAATGTGGAGTTACTGGGCACTTCAAGAGTGAGTGCCCGAAGCTGAGGAATGGTGGAGGAGCTCAGGGGAGAGCTTTTGTGTTAGGAGCAGGTGACGCTCGCCAAGATCCCCACGTAGTATCAGGTACGTTTCTTTTAAATGACATTTACGCTTACGTACTCTTTGATACTGGGGCTGATAGGAGCTTTATATCTGATAAGTTTAGTAAGCAATTGAATGCCACTCCTTTTCCCTTAGACAACTCTTATACTATAGAACTGGCTAATGGTAAAATAATAGAGGCAAGTAGTATCATTAAGGAATGCACACTGAAGCTGGCAAATCATCCCTTTAAGATAGACTTAATGCCTATAGAACTCGGAAGTTTTGATGTAGTAGTCGGTATGGATTGGTTGTCACACAATCATGCCGAGATTTTGTGTGGTAAGAAAGTGGTACGGATACCACTCCACAAGAAGAAGTTCTTAACAGTCCAAGGAGAAAGAAAGAACCGACAGTTGAATGTCATATCCGGCCTAAGAACATTAAAGTGCCTTAGGAAAGGTTGTCATGCAGTACTGGTGCAAATTGTAGAAAAAGAGTCGGAGGAGAAGCGACTCGAGAATATCCCAGTGGTTTGTGACTATCCGAAGGTCTTCCCGGAAGATTTGCCTGGACTTCCGCCAACTAGGCAAGTAGAGTTTCAAATCGATTTGGTGCCGGGAGCTGCACCG
This sequence comes from Centrapalus pauciflorus, assembly GCA_020465985.1. Classification (NCBI taxonomy): domain Eukaryota; kingdom Viridiplantae; phylum Streptophyta; class Magnoliopsida; order Asterales; family Asteraceae; genus Centrapalus; species Centrapalus pauciflorus. The sequence continues at coordinate 112,603 of JAANYP010006157.1, forward strand.
GTCCCAAGGGCCCCGTATAGACTCGCTCCTTCTGAGATGCAAGAGCAATCCAATCAATTACAAGAGTTGATGGATATAGGATTCATTCGACCAAGTTCCTCACCTTGGGGAGCTCCGGTCTTGTTCGTGAAAAAGAAAGACGGATCCTTCAGAATGTGCATAGACTACCGAGAGCTAAACAAGTTAACGATAAAGAACCGCTACCCTCTTCCCAGAATTGACGACCTGTTTGATCAACTACAGGGATCTAGCTTCTACTCTAAGATTGATCTGCGATCCGGTTATCATCAAGTAAAGGTTCGGGAGGAAGACATTCCTAAGACAGCATTCAGAACTCGATATGGACATTACGAATTCCAGGTAATGCCATTCGGTTTGACCAACGCACCAGCCGTATTCATGGACCTCATGAATCGAGTGTGTAAACTGTATCTGGACAAATTTGTAATAGTGTTCATGGACGATATTCTCATCTCTTCCAGAAATAAGGAGGAGCATGAACAACATCTCAAGCTGATCTTGGAGTTGTTAGAGAAGGAACAGTTATACGCCAAATTTTCAAAATGTGAATTTTGGTTGCGAGAAGTTAAATTCCTTGGACATGTGATCAACAGCCAGGGATTCCAAGTTGATCCATCAAAAATCGAGGCCATAAAGAACTGGGCGACTCCTAGAACCCCCACGGAAATCCGCCAATTTCTAGGACTTGCCGGTTATTATAGTCGATTTATCGAAAACTTCTCAAAGATAGCAGGTTCCTTAACAGAATTGACTCGGAAGGATGTGAAGTATATCTGGGGTGAAGAGCAAGAAAAGGCGTTTCAGCAGTTAAAGCAAAGATTGTGTAGTGCACCAATTCTTTCCTTACCTGAAGGGACTGATAATTTTGTGGTCTACTGTGATGCCTCACACAATGGATTAGGTTGTGTGCTCATGCAAAGGGATAAAGTCATTGCCTACGCATCACGACAGCTCAAAATTCACGAGGTGAATTATACGACTCACGACTTAGAGCTTGGAGCAGTAGTGTTTGCTCTCAAAATATGGAGGCACTACCTGTATAGAACTAAGTGCACGGTGTTCACAGACCATAAAAGCCTTCAGCATATCCTGAATCAGAAAGAGTTAAATATGAGGCAGCGTCGTTGGGTTGAACTGCTTAGCGACTATGACTGCGAAATTCGTTATCATCCGGGGAAGGCAAACGTCGTAGCCGATGCCCTGAGCCGAAAGGAACGGGTTAAACCCTTGAGAGTCCGAACTTTTGTCATGACTATACAGTCAAACCTAAACTCTCAAGTCCGCAATGCACAAGAAGAAGCAGTCAAGGAGGGTAATCTACTGGATGAAGCCTTGAGAGGTATGGATAAGCAGTTTGAAATTAAGCCAGATGGATGTCGATACTTCATGGGCAGAATTTGGCTACCAAAACTCGGAGGAGTAAGGAAGCTGGTCATGGATGAAGGGCATAAGACAAGATATGCTATCCATCCATGGTCAGATAAAATGTATCACGACTTGAAAGGAATGTACTGGTGGCCAAATATGAAGGCTGACATTCCTACCTACGTCAGCAAGTGCTTAACATGTTTGAAGGTTAAGGCTGAGCACCAAAAACCATCAGGATTGCTAGTTCAACCAGAAATACCCCAACGGAAGTGGGAAAACATCACCATGGATTTCATCACCAAGTTGCCAAAAACTTCTGGAGGTTATGACACTATTTGGGTAATTGTGGATCGACTTACCAAAACCACACATTTCTTGCCAATCAAGGAGACTGATAAGACGGATAAGTTAACACGAATCCATCTTAAAGAAGTCGTCTCAAGGCAGTGCCAGTATCAATTATATCGGACAGGGACAGCCGGTTCACATCAAGATTTTGGCAGTCATTGCAAGAAGCACTGGGTACACGCCTAGATATGAGCACAGCCTATCACCCGCAAACGGATGGTCAGAGTGAAAGGACGATTCAGACGTTGGAAGACATGTTGAGGGCATGTGTCATCGATTTTGGCAAAAGTTGGGATAGACACCTGCCATTAGTCGAGTTTTCCTATAACAACAGCTATCACTCGAGCATTAAGACCGCCCCATTCGAGGCACTCTACGGGCGAAAGTGTCGATCACCTCTTTGTTGGGCTGAAGTAGGAGATAGTCAAATTACCGGACCTGAGATCATCCAGGAGACTACAGAGAAGATAGCCCAGATTCGTAACCGATTAAAGATCGCGCGGGATCGACAGAAAAGTTTTGCTGACATTCGACGGAAGGATTTGGAATTCCAAGAGGGAGATCAAGAAATGTTGAAAGTCTCGCCTTGGAAAGGCGTAATCCGTTTCGGGAAACGGGAAAACTCAATCCTCGTTATATCGGACCAAAAGAATTGGCCCGGTAGCTTACCGACTCGATCTGCCCCTAGAGCTTAGTAACATTCACAATACCTTCCACGTGTCCAATCTTAAGAAGTGTTTGGCTGATGAATCACTCGTTATACCTATGGACGAGCTGGAGTTAGACGATAAGTTGAACTTGATTGAGCAACCTGTAGAAATAATGGACCGAGAAGTCAAGAAACTCAAGCACAGGCGGATCCCGATAATAAAAGTCAGATGGAACTCTAAGCGAGGTCCTGAATTTACGTGGGAACGCGAAGATCAGTTCCGGGAAAAATACCCTCACCTGTTCTCAGATACTCAAGCAGTGGAGAACACGAGCTAATTTCGGGACGAAATTCCCTTAACAGGGGGAGACTGTAACATCCGGCACTAAACCAGGTTAGCAACAAAGCCCTAATCTGTATTTAATAGTCAATTATAGCCTAATCAGTGGTCATTAGAAATTAATCAAGTGATTAACAAGGTTTATTAGAAAATTCAACTCAATTAGAATCAAATTCATCGGTGCGATGAATCGGGAAATCAATTAATTCGATCAATTTACGATATGAAGGATTAATTCAACTAAGTACATAATTAAATTATGATTAGTGACACTAATCATACACAAATACAATTACTTAACATTAATTATGACAGACTAAAACAAGTCATTAAAACAATGCATCCAAAAGTATTTATGAATTTACAAGAAAAGGGAAATACAAGAATACATTTCTAAATACATTTATACAAAAAAAATAGAAATACCTCATAATATTGGCCATAGAGGCCGGCCATAGGAGAGGACACAAGGACCAAAGGAATGCATTTTTTTACTCAACCTTTCTACATCAAATCCTCCTCTTTCCTTTCATCCAAGATTTTTCACTATTTTCATCATTTCACCACCTTTATTCATCTATAAAAGAGGTTCAAATTCACTTCATTTCTCACATCTTGCAAACACAAATCCTCCCTTTCTCTCCCTCTAAAATCCGGCCACCAAGCCCCTCAAGAACACACAAAGTTTTCTTTCAAGTGTTCTTCATATTTTGAAGTGTTCTTGGTGAAACTTTTGAAGATCCAACCTTCTACTCATTTTCATTCTCTAAAAACATCAAAGTAAGTAAATACTAACCTATTACATCTTATATTTATGTTTATATAAGTCTTGCATAATATATATAATCACCTACAACAACAAGTTTCATAAAAACTCAAGTTTATAAGTTTCTAGTTTTTATTTTTAAGTTGTTTCTTTAAATGTGTTTATGAATATGTGAACACATTATAAAAGTGTTAATATTATGAAAACATGTGATATATATATGTGTTTTTATAACTATTATGACTTTTTATACAAGTAGTCTTTGAATAAACAACAAGAATCATAAGTTGTTGTAAGTTTATAAACTACGGATTTTCGGCAGAAAATTTATATCGGCTTTGAAAAATCATAACTAATTCATAACTCAAAGAAATGAGTTGATTCTTGTCTCAAAAGTTAGATCTATGTCGTAACTATAGATTTGTAATTTTTTTATAATTTATTTTGGAGTTTAAGACCTCCAGAAATTATATGGGAAACCGAAAGTTTGACAACTCAAAAATGGCCAACATAGGGTTTTTAACGATCTTTTTCACCAACCTAAACATCTCGAAAAATGGCCGTTCTTGATTCTAAAAATCCTTTGTATATAGTAGTTTAATGTCCTAGAAAACCAAAGTCTAAAACATTTTGGAGCTTGGTCAAAAACAGCCTCAAAGTAGGCCGAAAAACCTCCGAAAAAGCTGGAAAATTATATATATATAAACTTGACGTTTTAAGCAAATTTTATTTAAAAACTTGTAATGTTGGGTGATTTAAGACATAAAAATCTATAAATATATATATATTATCATATATTACAGATATTAAGTCTTTATTATCATTTAGGACCCGTTTAATCTCGCTCGGTGCATCATCCTTCATTTTACGCTAAAAAGCACCTTACGCTAGTTTTACCATCACACGCTCGGTGAGTTCTCATAGCCCCTATTTTCACACTGTTATGTTTTGGGGATGAAATACGTGCTCCGTTTTTATATGGACACGGAAATACTTTCATTTCTATTATGTATTACACATTGGGTTCCATTAGCTCTGATATCATGAACCGTTAATTGCATTTATTTGTAAGCGCGAATATATTGTGGATACATCTATTGGGAGTCATGTCCCCTACTCGGGTTAGTTGTATTGGCTAACAGCGGGTGCATATATGTTCAACAAACGGTATTACGTATGGGAATACTACACAGAGCAAACTCATTTTAAATTAAGCTTCGGTTGCATGATGGTTTATATGTAATACATAACAAGGAATTTATGATTTTATAAATTCAATCTCTATTATTGTTGTCCATCAAGTCAGATTTACGTGTAAACCTATGAGCTCACCAACAATTTTTGTTGACGTATTTTAGCGTGTATTTTCAGGAAATTAAGGCAAGTGTGCCTCGGACGTATTTTACTTTCAAGCTTCCGCATCCATGGAGTCGCATGCATATTCAATTTAACGGAGATTTAGCTGCATTATTTTGGATATTTTATTTATGTAATTAAATCTTTGTAATTGTGCGAACTTCATTTCTCATATCAGACTATGTAAACAGTACTATGCTTTAAAGCTTTTACGATGTATTTTAAAAACGTCCATATAGTGGTCGTTCATTATGATTATGGTTACGCTTCCGCACTCGTCACGCCTCGCTGCCAACCGGGGTAGCAGGGTGTGACAGTTGGAGCTGTCTTCTAAGAAATCTATAGAATATATCAGAAAGAGAAATAAGTTACCATATCTTGAAGATCATTTAGAGAAGAAAATTTTCTGCAAGAAGCAAGCTCCATGTACATTTTTGAAGCTACTCAGAGTTCTGGAGCCTAACATGCCAAACTTAGAAAACTATGCAAGCTTCTCACAAAATAAAGCTCAGCCTGTGAATAAATCAAAAGTGAATTTAGGATCGTTGATTTGGTCAAGATAGAATAGGATCGTTTTGTTAAGATCTTCTATCCTACCTTCAGTGTGACAAGATCTGATGGAAACACTTATAAGTTTACTGAAACTGATATGTTCTGGATGCATCTAATTGATATTGACGATTTATTCCATGAATTGTATCGTAATAAGAGGAATGAACATTGTAGGTTTGCACTAAAGACACTTTTTCACTTCATGCACATCAAACTGGTGCTTATGTCTGTGCAAGATCTACATATCGGAGTTGAAAGGGGAATGAGAAAGATAAATGTTACTCCACCATATCGGCTTATCAAGTTTGCTCTTATGTATAAGGACAAAGATAGAAAGCTGAGAGCTATGCGAAGCATTGAACTGAACAAATTCTGTGATGGAACGCTTCAGAAAGTAATGAGTGGATTGAAAGGAAAGCTGGCAGCCGATAAGAAAAGAAAGACAAAGAGAGGAGCATTGAGTTCATATGATAAAGAGCTCATGGTTGAATTTATATCGAAGATCAATTAGAGGCTGTCTAATAGAAAGAGCGTCAGACGTTTTGAGATGAAGTTGGGGCTTTCAAAGTGAAGACTTAGTTTATTTCATCAAAGGGGGAGAATGTAAGAACCAATTTTAGATTGATGAGATAAATAAGTGTAGGGTTGATATTGTAAATATAGCATAGTTGTATTTTGATATAAATAGAAATATTAATTTTGTAATTAAACGGATCTGACATCTTTTATTTTGGCACGGAAATTGTGAAGGTCAAACTAGGGCTACAGTGTATTTTGTACTTCAATCTCATCTCTGTAAATCATTCTTGGCAATATTAATCATTCGGTTAGTTTTGATTCTTATTCTTAATTCTGTTATTATGATTGTTTGATTGAATTAACTGGAATTAAAATTAATATATGCTTGTCTTTTTTTTTTTAATTTGTTACTCGCTAGGCGACGACTTACCCTAGTTGTGGGGATAAATTTTCAGGTGTGATTGATAAGAGTAGGGCATCGACATCAGGATCTAGAGTTTCATGACTTATGGTATCGAAAACGACTCCCGCACTTTGATTTATATTGTGTACTTGGGACGGGTAGATCCCTAGACATTTGATGTGGTTGTAATAATTACAATTAAACTTTAGTGTACTCTGCATGTTATGGTTTGAACTTAGAAAACTTTTATTATATTACTTTTGAGGTTTATGTTGTGGAATTTGGTAAACAACGTCACCTTATTAGAACCGGACGTTTCAACATAGTTTTGTATAAAAAATTTCAGAGTATAGATTAAATTCCTCCTCCAAATAAGCAAAAAAATAAGTCAACGGAAATTATGAAGAACAAACTGTAAGGTCACCACGTCTACGGATCTGATCTTGACGCGACGCTGTCCAACGAGTGCGGAATCCTCGTTAGACGCTTAACGGATCGATCACGCACGGAACACGGAGCCGAACACGATGTTAGCCGATGTAAGAAATGACCCCACACGATGTATTGCTCCAAGAAAACTCTCTGAAAACCTTTCCTAGATCGTACGTGCACTATACGAGCTCTGAAAAACGTAATTCCCAAAGATTATAAAATAAAACTAATTAAGCTCTAATTAAACCAGCTAAGTTCGTTTAGGCCCAAGCCCGCGAACTTAATTAAGTTCAAGCCCAATACCCTACGAACTTAGCTTCACTAAGTTCGTCTGGGTTGGCTTAAGTTCGAGGGTTAGCCTTAGAACTTATCTTCTCAGTCTAGAACTTAACTTCACAGTCTAGAACTTAACAACACAGTCTAGAACTTAACATGCAAATGCAGAAATCAAACACAATCATGAACTATCACTTATGACTTGTATTTATAAAGCCTCATCTATTACATTTGACTATCTATTACATATCTAGACTGCTATCGTCACACAGGGTGTACCAATAGCTCCCCCTTGACAATAGTTTCTAGTAAGATGATCATTAGTCTACAGAATTAGGCTTATTCAGATTACTACCTGCATGGAGTCCTTGCTCAACACAAACCTTCACAACTCTCTGATATTTCCTACCTTCAGATTTCCAGCCTTCATGATGGAAAATTGGCTGATCATGAAGCTTCTGCAGGTCATCCCGAGATAGGTTTATGAGATGCAAGGGATCATATACCTTCAAAATCACTTTTTTCATGTTGATCTTCCATTACCGCCTCGGCTGTCTCTTTGTCGACATACCATCACTTCATATTACTCAAAACAACCTGTGGCATTAGCTTTAAAGGAACTTTCTTCAGACATTTCACTGGCTTGTAGTACATCCTCATCCAAGGTCTACCTGTAAATGGATCTATCCTCGTCTCATCCATGACTCGCTTTCCAGTCCTTGGCTTTAGCCTTTCAAACTTCCTAGATCGACCTTCCCTACGAATGATTTTAGCAATAACTTCAGCGTAGGGGTCGTCTACGAGGTTTATCAGTTCTTTCCAGGCCAAGGCTTTCACTTCACACTTTGGCAAAGAGTTGAAGTCTCTAAGCCTTCTTTTGAGGTACTGTAGCCCATCCTTTCTCTTCAGAATAAAAAGCTGCAGAGCTCTATCAAAGAACCAGCTAAGGATATAACCTGACAGTTTTCCCGGACTTGGCATCTTCATCTTCGCCTTTATAGCCAAGTCCTCTTTCTTTTCCTCTTCCCTAAACCATAATTTTCTTTTCTCTTCTTTCATAAGTTCCTTGTCCGGTCTATCAGTATTTGATTCATCATGTAGAGCTGATCTAAGCACTTCTATGTCAATCGGACCCTGCTTTTCAATTTTATATTCTTCTATAACCGGCTACTTCTGTATTACTATTTCATTGCCCTCATCTTCTTCATCTATCACTATTTCGTCATCTGATTTCCAATCTGGAACATCTTTAGTAATGAATTCCCCTTTTCAAGCCCTTCCAGATCGTCTTCAAAATCAAACATTACATCTTCTTCTTCTAAATCGTCCAAGGATCCAATCATTTCATCTTGAACAGATTCTGTAGATTTGGGAGCCTTGCCTTTATCTTTCTTAGCTCCGGAAGATGAACCAAACTCCCCCTATAATGTAGCTTGCTGAATAGTCTATTTTTTAAGATCTACTAGCTCACTTTCTTTTTGTTGAGCACTGGGGTCACCTCCTTCATCTTCATCATCTCTCCTACTTCCCCTCAACTGATCACCTCTACAACTACTCTTCCCCTGAGCAGCACGATCTTTCAAAATCTGCTCCTGGAGGGACTATAGTGTAGTTATCTGTACTTGTTGATCCGCTACAGTCTTATGCAATTCTGCATTATTTAGATCTAGCTGTGTATTGTGCTGCTATAGCTCACCTACTGCTTTTGATATCTGGAAGATTTGAACTATTCGGAAATCAACTTTTGTTTTTAGTTATTTGAATGATTGATAATCTGTGGCGGTGGATGATGACGCAACTGCAGTCGATGATGATGGAGCAGTTGTTGATGTTGATGGACCAGCGGTCGAAGTTGATGGATCTTCCTGAGCTAGACGTTGGCGTTTGGCTCTTTGTTGCCTTGTCACCAACGCCTCTTTTTCTAGATCTAAATCTTCTTCTCCTTCATCTTCAACTCGAATACAGAAGGCTGGACGACTAATCTTCTGACGGCGTACAACCAGCCGAGTACCATGTCTTTCAAAAGTTGTGGATGGATTGGCTACTTCCATCAAGTCTCCTTCAGAATCTGAATCTGAGTCTGAATCAGTGGCAGACTTTACAGCCCCTTCTGCTTGCTTCGGCTGGTAGCCCTCATTATCTTTGAAAATGTCATCCATTTCAGTAGGCGGTTCCAAAATGTCATTAATGAGCTCCTCAGTTATGTTTTCCTGAGCTGCCTTGCCTTGCGAAAAAATCTCCTCCAACGTCTGTTGTATCGGGTCAGCCTGAGGTTCCGATGAAGATGCCTCAGCTGCCGCTATCGTTGTTTGTGGAGGAGGAACTTCCTGAGCAACCGGTGCTTGCTGAGCCGGTGCTTGCTGTTGTGGTTCATCAACTTCCTAGTCATCAGCATCTGGGGCCACAAAGTCCGGATCTATGATAGCTCTGAATAGAGGACTCCACTTGGGGCCTCACCTGCTCTGCCCTCCTTGAATTGTGTGATTGGCAATCCGTAAAAATTCGCTTATCTATAGCTGCCACTACAACCCTTTCTGGCATCTGGGGAAGATTGGGCAAAAAATGTCTTATTATCATCATTACAAATCGCGGATACATCAAAAATCATTCTCTCGCAGGAGCGGTGATCTGATGGACAAATTCGGCACAGAAAAAGCCTGAGAAACTGAATGGCTTGTTGTAGATCAAAGAAATCATCCCAGATTTTAGCTTGGATATCATTGCATCGAATCCAGCTTTCTTTGATGCAAAGCACACCATTATGACGTGCATCAGATATCGCCATTGGCCTATTACGCCACTTTTCACGTAGGACGCTTTAGTAATGTCCTGAGCATATCCCATTCTTTGAAAGGTCGCTTACCTTATCGATGCCGGAAAATCAATTGGCCTATCTTCCTGATCAGCCGTGCCCAATTGAAGAATTGTTATCAGATTATCAGCTGTAAACGAAATCGGTTGGCCACTGGCTGTAGCCCTCAGAAGCAGAGGTACTACTGAGCTGTCGACATGCAAGGATTTCCAGAACTAGTGGATATATGGCAGTAAGATTGTAGGATTATGCGTCAAAGCGTATGCGACCCTCGATTGAGTCAAAAACTCCAACATTTGTCGTATGGCTGAGCTTCAGCTGCATGGAGATCTACGGTCATTATCATATTGTGCTTGTTGTAAAAAGCACGATCAGCCATTCCTACACACACATCAAACAGTTAATATGTTAAAAATCAAGTTTCGAAAAAATTTTAAGTTTTTCGAACTTGATTAAGTTCGAACGAACTTAATCACCTTTGAACTTACTTAAATTCGAGAAAATAGTCCCTTCGAACGTACTTAAGTTCGAATAGTCCGATGACATTTGAACTTATTTAAATTCGAGAAACTCATTCGAACATGTCTATCTTCAAACTTGCAGATATTTTCATTATGTTCGAAGACCTGACAAGTTCGAGACTTGTTGACATGTTCGAAACCTGTAGAACAAGTTCGAAGTCGACATTTTCAACTTCAATCTAATGATTTAAACCTTTTTGGACTTAAATTTCTAATGAATCTAGTCCTAATAGGTTCTAATCAAGCTTATTGAGGATTAATTTTAAGTTCCATAGCCTAAAACTTCGTGATTTAAACCACCTAGTTTTTAGTTATTTTAAACTTAAAATTTTTGAATTTTGACCATACCATTAGCCTAAAACCTTACTTACTTAGTGGTTGGTGATGTTAAACTACTAAGTCTGTGTGTGTTCGAGGAGAGATGGAAATCTTCGAGGAACAATGATCAAAATCAATTTTTACGACAAGTTCGAAGTCGGACTGAGAAGTTCGAGATCGCCAATATAGGTTCGAGAGGATTAAATTCGAGAGTAGGTGCATTGAATGATCACTGTTGACCTATTTATATCCTCACTGTGCTTCGAACTTACCTGAATATGTTCGAACTTAACTAAGTTCGTTTGGGTCTTCGAACTTAAGGGAAATTCTAACTTAATTGGAAATTTTTAAAAATCTTTGAAAAAATTCCAAATTTTTCAACTTTTCAACTTTTTCATATTACGGAACTTTTTCAACTTTGCAAAACTACTTCACACTAAACATGCAGATTATCACGGAAATTCGTTTCTCCAACTTAAAATGCATCCTAGTAAATGACCTCTATCCTATTTATTATTTAAAAATTAAAATAATATAAAATAAAATAAAGTAAAATTAAATTACAGAAATTTAAAGATAAAAACATACTAACTAAATCTCTTTGCGAGAGTGTCATAGAAGGTTCAATCAGATAGCGGTGTCAATGCACTTTCAGTATTGCACTTTCACACTTAGGAATTTTTTATTCATTTGGTTGTTTGTCGTAACATACACTCCAGGTCGATTGTTGGTATGCCATTTAAACACTCAACACTTAGGATTTTCCTTTGGCCTTTTTATTTACCAAGAAACTACCTTACGTATCCCATACTTAGAGATACTTCTTTGATCAAGGCATACACACAATACTTATGAGTTTTTGGTATTTGCAAATTTTCTTTAAAAGGAAAACGTCAGACACAGTTCTGTATTTACATAAAACAAAGTGTCTTAGTTTGTGTTAGAGTTTCTCTTATGTTAGCAAGACAACGGTGACAAGTCTGTACTCACGTACAACAAAGTGACATATCTTGCTAGTTTAAGTCAAAACAGCGGTGACAGGTCTGTACTCACGTACAATAAAGCGACTTGTTTTGACTTCCTTTGCGTTACAAAACTTTTTCTTGCTTTGTTTAAGATGCATTTTGATGATGCTATACATCCCCCAGATAAATTTATATACCTCATTCATAGGCATTGTCGGTATGTCTCTAGCATAGAAATTAAGACCTTTTGGTCATACATCTAAGTTAGTTACACATACGACATTTTCCAGATAAATTTTAGCTTATAGGAAATCCTTCATTATTTATGCACATATCAAACAAAAATATGTATATCACTTAGAGTTTATAGTGCATTATGTGTGAAAGTTTAACACTTAGAGTTTGTTAGACTGTGCTAAATTTCGTCACTTTGAACCTATAAATCTAAGACTTTTCTCATCTTCCAATATTCTCTTTTTTTGAGATTTTCTTTGGTTTTCTCTCTTTTTTCTTTTGTTTTTCACTTTTGAGTAAAGTAAACTAATAAAATAAACAAATAACTTTAAAACTTTAAAAAGAAACAAAAATCTACTGAGGTCAGGTTACTTCGGATTACACATGCCATTAAGTTGGACTAACAACTCAAAGCGTGATCTATCAAATGCTTTTGTGAAAAGATCCGCATTGTTGTCTTCCGTTGGAACCTTTACCAATTTAATCAAGTTTTTTCAGCACAGTCACGAATAAAATGATGTCTTATATCTATGTTTTTTGTCTTACTGTGCTTAACTGGATTATTTGTTATGGCAATAGTGGACTGATTGTCTATCCTAATGGGAGCATGAGAATAAGTCAAACCGTAATCCCGCAATTGTTGTTGAATCCACAGAACCTGTGAACAACAACTACCAGTAGCTACATACTCGGCCTTGCACGTTGATAAGGCTACCGAAGTTTATTTCTTGCATTGCCAGGATACTAGTCTCCCTCCAAGGAACTGACAACCTCCCGTTGTTGACTTTCTGTTCAAGCTACACCCTCCATAGTCTGAATCTGTGTAAGCTTCCAATTCCAGATCTCCATCAGCATGATACCAAAGTCCCAGCTTCGATTTTGACTACAGGTATCTTAGAATCCGCTTCACAGCCATCATGTGCATCTCCTTTGGATTAGCTTGAAACCTGGCACAAATACAAACAACAAATATTATATCTGGTCTTGAAGCAGTTAAATACATGAGTGACCCGATCAAGGCCCGATATAGAGTCAGATCCACATCAGTATCACTATCAGTACCCGGTCCGAGATTGTGATTGACTTGTATCAGAGTACTGAAATGTGTTGTAAGCTTTGTTCTTTCCATCTCGAAGCGCTCTAAAATGTCAGAGACATACTTCGTCTGATGAATAAACATTCTCTCCTTTCGTTGTTCAAATTGTAAACCAAGAAAGAAGTTCAGCTCTCCCATCGCACTCGTCTCAAACTTGTTCTTCATGATCTTCTCAAAATACTAGCACATTCGTTCATTAGACGACCCAAAGATGATATCGTCTACGTAAACTTGTACCAGTATAAAGTCTTCATCTTTCCTCTTAATGAATAGTGTACTATCTATTCTCCCTCTCTCAAACCCATTGTCAAAGAGGTGAGTATTCAGTGTCTCATACCATGCCTTAGGAGCCTGATGTAATCCATACAGAGCCTTATCAAGTCGATACACTCTGTCAGGATACTTGGGATCAGTAACCCTAGTGGTTGCTCCACATACACCAACTCCTTCACCTTTCCGTACAAGAAGGAACTCTTCACGTCTAGTTGATATACTTTGAACCCTTTGAAGGACGCGAACGCCAGAAACAATCGAACCGCCCCAAGCCTTGCCACTCGTTAAAACACTTCGTTATAGTCTATCCCTTCTTCCTGGTTGAACCCTTTAACTACGAGCCTTGCCTTGTTACGAGTAACTATGCCCCGATCATCCCGTTTGCATTTAAAGACCCATTTGGTCCCTATAGCAATTTCTCCTCGAGGCAAAGGCACTAACTCCCACACTTCAAGCTTTCTGAACTGTGAAAGTTCCTCTTGCATAGCTTCAACCCAAGAATTATACTTCAGAGCCATTTGTACATTCTTTGGCTCTACTTGTGAAATGAAACACGAGTATAAACATGTGTGAAATGCCTCAGAGTCGTTGATCACCCATAACAGTACTGTGTTACTATTCACACTACTATTAGTTCTCACACCGACATGTGGATTCCCTGTGATGTCCTCAATTGGATGATCATTATTTATCCTTGATGTTTCGGTTGCATCGACCTGAAGGTTATCTCCCAAGTTTGATCCTATTTCGCCTAATGGGGGTGTGACTTCAGACGGAACAAATTCCTCCTCGTTATCACTGTCTTCTGAGGTAGAATTATTTGTCTGATTCTCATCCATAGGCAACTCAGGTTCATTGTTTGTTGGAGACCCATCTTCTGGCGATGTATTCTCAGATGTTGTTGGAATGCTTGAATTTAGAAAAAGCTCTAACCTCGTCGTTGAGGTTTAAGGTTGAGAAGTCGTTTTCCACAGTCCTTGCATTTCCACTAAACGGAATGTTAAATGATTCAAACACTGAGTCATAATCAAATAACCAAAATTGGACCATTTTGGGGTTCATGTGAATAACTTGTAACATCATTGTTAAACACAATTTCAACCATACCAGTAGTTTTATTAAAAACCCTCTTGTTTGGTGCATTTGGGACATAACCTAGGAAGTATCCTTCGTCAGCCTTTTCACCAAACTTAGGTTGATGATTCGTTTTTAATAAAGTACATGGCACCCCAAACAGTTCAAAGCCAATTAAATTTGGTGGTCTTTTCTTCAGAACTTCATAACAGGTTTTCTTCAGCGATTTGGCAGTAAGGACTCTGTTTAATACATGACAAGCGGTATTCACTGCCTCCCCCCAAAACATGGTAGGAAGCTTTGAATCTGAGAGCATGGTCCTTGCTGCCTCAATCAAAATCCTGTTCTTACGTTCTGCCACCCCATTTTGTTGTGGCTCATAAGGTGCACTAAATTGATGCACTATGCCTTTGGTTAGGCAATATACACCAATTACGACATTTTTAAACTCTGTTCCGTTATCACTCCTGATACATGACAAGCGGTATTCACTGCCTCCCCCCAAAACATGGTAGGAAGCTTTGAATCTGAGAGCATGGTCCTTGCTGCCTCAATCAAAATCTTGTTCTTACGTTCTGCCACCCCATTTTGTTGTATGAGTTTTCGACTTGGTCTAAGAACCCAATCAGTGTGCGTGCTGTCTCGTCCTTTGTACCTAAAAAGAAAACCTAAGAGAAACGTGAGTAATCATCAGTTTTAACTATACAGTACCAACTACCACCTATACTCCTTTTGTTGATTGGACCGAAGAGATCCATATGCAGCAAATCGAAGGTGGAAGCGATTGAGTTTTGAGTCTTTGACTTGTGTGACTTCTTAAGTTGTTTTCCCTTCTTGTACAGTACACACTTGTCTTCAAACTGAAAATTCTTCAATGGAACACCTTGCACAAGGCCATTTTTCGTGATGAAGTTCATCTTCCTTAAGTGGAAGTGTGTCATGCGTCTGTGCCACAGTAGAGATTCAGACTCTGAAGCTTTAGGTAATAGAAAAACATCAATGAATCTGCTACATTCATGTCCATCATGTACAGATCATTCACCCTTGGTGCACTCATCATAATCCACTCTTGAAGTATCTTGAATCCTGGCTTTAGCACTAACGCTTCTTTTTCAGTAAAGATGACTGAATTCTTCTTATCACCAGATCTGAGAGACACTAATGAGATTGTGATCAAGTTTATCTACATGGTAGACTTAATCAAGGGTGATCATCCCATTAGTGACTACTCCTGTTCCAGTGATATTTCCTTTATTCCCAGCAAATGATACAAACCCCTTGTTCCCACTCTTGAAGTCCGTCAGTAGACTTCTTTCCACAGTCATGTGACGAGAGCAACCACTATCTACGAACCATTTATTGTTAAGACCTATAGTTAACTCCTACACATGAAAGAACAAGAGTTAGTTATCACGGGGAACCCAAGCCATGACTGACTTGGTAATACCATTCTCATCCACATAATTGAACTCTTTCAAATACCCATCTCTCCTTTCAGGTGACTTGGGTTTTTGATTAAGAACCTGTTGTGGAGCTGAGTGATTAATGTTCACTCTTGTCCTTTGAGTTGTCATTTGTTGTGGAGCCCTAGAATAATTTCTATTATTGTGCATTTCACTGTTATATCTTTGGGCTCTTCCTGGTGTCTGGTGTCTGTTAGGGGTATGAGACCTAACTGGAGTATAACTCCTCTTAGGTGTGTGTAGGTCCCAAAAAGTTTCCCAAGTGTATAGTTCTAAGCTGTAGAGGGGGGTGAATACATCTATTTAAAACTTAACAATCTTTTTCTCAATGTTTGTGTATATTATTACAAGTGTTAATTACAAACAAGCTTGAATGCGGAAAAGTTCAAGCTGAGATGACAGATACAACAGTTGTTCAACTAATCTAAGACTCACTCAGACTAGATACAATGACTATGCTCACTTAGATGCACTCACTGTTTTTACAAGACTCGGATGGACAGCTTATACAAGCACAGCTTAGACACACTCTACTGTTTTATATAAGCAGACTTGCATGCATGGAATAACACACTTCAATGCACATTCTGATTTCACACTCTTGATGTCTCATATTAGAAGCTTCCTTTTATACTCAGAAGGTGTATCTCAGTGAAGCTTCTTCATTGGACAGATGAGATAGTGGAAAGTCTTTCCAAAAGGACAAAACACCTTTCAGCACGTTCTGATAAAGTATATTTGTCTTCACATGGCAGAATCTTTGTCTTTTCCTCTTTGTCACTGTTGCATAATGTAAACTTGTAATCCCGTATATATTTCAGCACCTTTATATTCTTTATCAATTCCCAAGAAGAACAAGGCTCATTAATTGAGAAATGATGAAGAAAAGACAATGAGAATATTGAGAGTAAATGCAAATGGCGGCTGCTTGTATATTCAATATGTCAACCACGTGTACAAAAGAAACCCTAGGAGTTATTATAGCTCCATTTAATTAACTATGGGGCATTGACACAAATGCCCCCTAGACTTTTACAAGGAAATAAATTACATAGAAACTAAATACAGAACTAAATACTAAGTAAATAATTATTACAAAATAACTCCATATGATCGAAATTAAATGTCTAACAATCTCCCCCTTTTCGATCATTTTGGAGGTCCTGGAACTCTGGCATGATCTGTCGATTCTCGGAGTCCAAGGATGACATCAAAGCGTCTGGTCATTTGTCTCAAATGTAACCGTTCGTTCAGGAGTTCAATGCCGCTGAGGGTGTCCTGAATTTCCTTCGGTGAGCATATTTGTTGTAGATCAGGTTGAGCGTCAAAATCTTGAACTTTCTGAGTAAGCGCGGCTCGAACCAATCTGAGAGTAACGTCAGAGTAACAAGAAGATCCTCAATGCGCATGAACCTTTTGTAGCCCTTCTGATTGACAAAAATGACACCCGGGCCTCCTCTGAATATAACTCTGTATGCAGGATGGTGGGTGAGGAGGAAGCTGTCTTGTTCAGGTGCTCGAAGGCCCACTTTAACTATCGCGCTCTCTATTGCCATTTGGAAGTCTCTGAGGCACATAATGATCGAGCGGCGGTTCATACTTCGAACAAGGGCACCTAAAGCAGTCATGCGAGACAGACGCCCTTTAATTCGATTTTTCAATCGTTCGTGTAAGAATTCGACGTCGTCCACATTTATGAAGTCCAGGTCATTCTCGAAGAACTCATCAGCCGTGCCATCTTCTCTTTCTACTTGAAAGGCGGGATAGTATACTTTTGCCCTTTTGCACATGGTGATGGATATGAGTTTCTTTATCTTCGATTTTGACACTTTTGACCTCCTCTCCCTGAGCATTAGTTGATACTATTCAGCCTGCTCAGCTTTGGTTACATTTGTCAGTTCCATCAGAAGACGTCTGTTCAAGGATCCAGGGTTCTTTCTGAATACCATCTTAAATCTCTCTTCTAAGAACGGGTTCTGAAACTGCTCAGGAGGAAACTTCTGCAGGAATTCTTTAAGGCCCTACGGGGGATTCTTCGGTTTTAGACTTTTTAGCTTCAAGCAATTTTATAATTGTCCCCCGCCGTTCTTGTCTTAGTTTGTCTTTTTCTTTAGGCGGTAGATTGTGTACCTCACCTCTTGAAAACTGGCCTACCCAGTACAAATCCTCTCTCCTATATTCACTGGGTCCTTCTTGAGTTTCATCAAAGCAATCAACCCTCTTGGTTTGTGACGGACCTGGATGTTCGGTTTGTTGGACTGGGGGAGGACTTGGAGATCTTGGAGGGCTTGGACTATATGGGATTCTTTGAGTGATGGGGGAGCTTGAATGGATGATAGAATTTCTTGTTGTGGGGCTGGTGGTGGTGAGTTTAGGAAATCAAAGGAAGAAGATGAGGATTTTTTAGGTGATTCTGGCTCAGGCTTAGGAATGATCAACGGTTCGTTGTCCTCAGTATCGGGGTCTGAGTCAGACACCAATATGATTTCCACTTTCTCATGAATGGGCTCTAACTCTACCATAGCTGTCATTGGATCCAGTAGAGCTGGACCATCGACCATGGGCTCGTCTTCTAACATCAAGTATTCCTGAGCCTCTTGCATCTGTTCCCCTGACCCCTGAAACTCTGTCCCTTCGGTCTCTGCTCCCTCTACAAACAACATTGGGACCTCAGACTGAGTTTTCTGTCTTTTCTCCCCCTCATGACGATCAGGGTCGTCCTGATCGTCATGCTTTCTTTTCTGAGCCTCAGCCTGAGGACGGCACTGAAGTTCAATCACTACAGACTCAAGATGGTCCATTCTGGAGTTTAGTTGCTCCTGGACTTGAAGAATAAGGCGAGTAAGCGCGTCTATCTTGTCTGAAAGGTCGGCAATCTGATTTTGGACTGAATGGGATCCTGGTGGAGGCCCAGCTTCAAAAGCGACACCCTTACCCTTTATAAGTGAGAGAGGGGCGGTGTGACGTTCCTCAGCAGCCTCCTTCTGGGCGTCCAGGTCAGCCCGGGTAATCACTCCAGCAGCACGAAGAGCTTCCGTTAGCATCTCCAAGTTGATGGGGAGATGGCCTGAAGTGGATGGCGTTGATGGAGCCACTCCAGGTCTTCCTTCCGTCATTTCTGGCTCCACTATGGGACGCTCAGATCCAGAAGTTTGTGGAGCTGCCACGAAGGCAGCTCTTGGGGATGCCACAGAGGCATCGTGCGTCGTGTGTATATGGGGGGATGGATTGGTGAATGAAGGAAGTTCGGTCACGTGGGGAGGAGTGTGACCTCGTTCAACACCGCCACTCTCCGAATGAGAGGGCGATGGTGTATGTGCAGAATCCTCGTGCAATGAAGTGGTTTCCCTTTGAGGGGATACCAAGTGGATGGTGGGGGTGATTTCGACCGTTGGACTGACGGTCTTATGGTGGGTAGTCCGGCTGATGGGGCTTCGGTCACCCTCAGATGGAATATCTATCGCTCGCACGACAGAGACGGTTCGTTCGGAATCTGCCGCCTCAGCCGCCTCACCCCTTCTCCCTCACTTACAAACACAGGCTCCCGCTCACCTATCCCCAATGATTGTTGAACCTCCGCCTGATCTCCCTCATCCTCACTCATGCTGGCCTCACCTTCGGATTGGCTAGACAAAGTCGGTTCTGACTAAGCCTCATCCGGATAGAACACTCGAATGTAAGCCATAACCCGTTCCAAATCCCTGGCCTTAAGCAATAGTGACAACGGAATAGTCATTATAGGCACTGAAGGGGCCCCCTTTGGCAAAGTTAGCTTTTGAATGGCCACGGTAGGGTAGACGTCGGCTTCAGGACGTTCGTGAATGTCCTCAGCATTATCCATCGCATATTGGATGATAAGTTGCAGAAACCGTTGGAGAGGTATGTACTTGCGTCCCTTCTTGGTTCCCCTCTCCATATGTACTCGTCTCAATTCCTCGAAGAGAAAGCCGCATAATCAACATGTCGGTCAAAGGCAAAGCCGGTGAACATGGCTAAAACCTGAGCCGAGGCAGAGTCGTGTCCGGAGTGCTTTGCGGTGAAGCACTTGTTGATGACATCGAAAATAATCCGCCAATGAGATTGTAGATTCTTTGTGCGGAAATCGGAGGGTTTTGTGAGAGGGCCGTCATAACCCAAGGTTTGGATTTCGGCTAGGGTTTCTGAGATGGAAGGGATGGGATTAAACTGAAGGCGGGATGGTAAATAGGTTTCAGCGGGAAGGTGAAGTATATGGCGTATGGCGGCGATGGTGATTTTGACTGGGACGCAGTCGATGGTGGTTGTGAAGAAGGGTTCGGCGTCGGGAATATATTGCAATCTGTTCCAGAATTGTTGCAGATATATCTGGGGAACAGCGATTGCGGTAGACAAGGCGTAATATATGGGGTGGTGAAGAAGGATGTCGAAGGCGAGGGTTTGGGGTTCTTTTGGGAGAATGGAGACGTCGAGCTGCCAGTTATGTGGCATAAACTCGACAAACTCGGCTTGGGGAAGGATGGATTGTTCGGGTAGTTGGGCGTTATTATTGGGAATGGGGGGATGGGGTAGGGTTAGGACAACAGCTGGTTCCATCATCCTGCAAAGGTGCATCAAAGTTAGAATAAAAGACTTTAAAATGATAAGGCATTAATGTGAAGTCTAGATAAGTGTGAAATAGAAACTGCCTGATCTGTTTAGCATCGGGTCTTTATTAGTAGAATAAAATTCTACTAATAAAGTCCAAAGTCAATCGTTAAGAGACCGATGTTAGATCAGAATTTTTCACTCAAACACCAATCCTAACTCTAATCAATGGTGCACCGAAATGAAAATATTTTTGGATTTTTAAAGTATAGTGAAAATGCAAAAATGAAAATATTTAAAAAAAAAATATGCTAAGTGTGGGAATTCGGATGGTCCGAATTCGGATGAACAGTGTCATCGAATTCGGATCAGGCCGAAATCCGGATGATGCATGAAATGAGATGGTTGGGGTCCGAATTCGGATGATGCATGATGATGGTCCGAATTCAGATGATGCATGATGATGGTCCGAATTCGGATGAACAGTATAGGAAACACTTAGACTTAAAGTAATTTTGAAAATTGTGAAGGACCGAATTCGGGGCTTGGTCCGAATTCGGACGTCCGAAATGCATGTGTGCAGTTAATGAGTTCATGCAAATTTAAACGTGAACAGTTAAAAGTGACAAAAAATGCATGAAATTAAAGATCCTAGACTAAAAACACATAATGAACATTTTATCTAACTACAACTAAGTAAAAACACACATTAAACTACATAAAAATTAAAAAAACCGAAAAGAAAAAAACTAAAGAAATTTTGAAAATCAAACACACAAAACATGAAGTTAAAAGCTAAAATAAAGTTAAAAAGAAGTTACCTGGTGATGCCGAAGGTGAATGAAGCAAGAAAAATGAAAGAAGATGGTGGTCCAAAAGCTTGGATTCGGTTTTAATGGAGGTTGAGGCGGTGGGTATTCGACGGAGGGGGAGAGAGAAGGGGAGAAATCTTGAAGATGAAGTAAGAAAGTTTGACCGGTTGACTCCCCATTTAAATGAGCGCGGGTCGGGTCCGGGTCATAGGATCCGCGCCCAAAAATAGAGTGGGCCGCCGGTTTTGTTCATCACAACACACACAAAGAGAATAAAAATTATTGGGCTTAATGAAACAAGTTTTAAAAAAAATTGGCCCAATTTATTTTCTCTTTTTGTATATTTTCTTTGAATCAAACAAACAAACAAAAACAAAAAAAAATTTTGGTATGTTTTTCAGAATTTAAGTTAAGATAAAAAAAATAAAATAAAATGAAAGAAATTAAAATATTTTTGGCTTTTTGAAAAGTTATCTTTTTGGGATTTTCTGAACTATTAAGTTAAACTTAAACAAAATAAAGTAAACTATAACCAACCTAAAATTTAAATTTAACTACAAAAATTAAAAAGAAGCAGAGAATTATAAAAATTAATATCCTAACTATACTCTCCCTCAAATAAATACCTGTTCATTTCCTTTTCTTTTTCAGATTAAGTGCTTGAACCTTTTCTTTTTAGCCTTAAAGATACAGACAATCCTTGATAATGTTTGCGTCCCACTCCGTGATGATCAATTCACACAACAATTTGTCAGGATCATTAATTATTAAAAATGTACACAGATAAAGAAATATTGAGTTTCAATTTTGTGACACAATCCTTAAATTTAAATAACAGATATTTTTTAAAATAAAGGAATTTCAACCATGAGAGATTGAAATAGATTTATTTAAGACAATATCTGTAATTTAATTGGAAGGCAGATTCAACATGCCGATATGGGATACTAAAAACTGAAAACGAGGTTCGTCTAAAGCTTTAGTAAATATATCCGCAAGTTGATATTCCGTGCCAACAAAATACAACTCAATGGTTCCCTTTTCTACGTGATCTTTAATAAAATTATACATGATATCTATGTGTTTCGTTCTAGAGTGCTGCACGAGATTGCAAGAGATGGCAATATCACTCCGAGAATCGCAGTAAATCGGAATATTGGTGAGTGAGAATCCATAATCGCGTAATTGTGTTCTCGTCCACAGCACTTGAGAGCAAGAACTTGCAGCTGCTACATACTCAGCCTCAGCTGTGGATGTTGAAACACAATTCTGCTTTTTGGAGGACCAACTCACTAGTCCATCTCCCAAGAACTGTATTCCTCCCGACGTGCTTTTTCTGTCAACTCTACAACCTGCAAAATCAGCATCTTAAAAAGCGGTAAGATCGAAATCGGTTCCCTTTGGATACCATAGACCAACATCGGGTGTACCCTTAAGATAACGAAAAATGCGTTTTACCGCAGTTAGGTGTGATTCTTTCGGGTCGGCCTGAAATCTAGCACAGAGACACGTTGAAAACATTATATTCGGCCTACTAGCAGTCAGATACAGTAAGGATCCTATCATCCCTCTGTAAGTTGTATTATCGACACTTTTCCCATAAGGATCGGTGTCTAACTTATAGTTGGAGGCCATGGGAGTTGCGATACTCGTGCAAGAGTCTAACTTATACTTCTTGAGAATGTCAAGAGTATATTTCGACTGGTTCACAAAAATCCCATCCTCAAGTTGTTTGACTTGTAATCCGAGGAAAAAGTTCATTTCCCCCATCATACTCATCTCGAACCTGGACTCCATTAGGGCTGAAAAATCCTTACAGAAGTTACTGTCAGTAGATCCAAATATAATGTCGTCAACATATATCTGTACTAGCATTATATGTGGGCCTTCCCTTTTAGTGAACAGAGTTGTGTCCACCACACCTTTACAGAAACCGGCAGAAATAAGGAAATTAGAAAGACTATCATACCATGCGTGAGTTGCTTGTTTTAAACCATAGAGGTCTTTATCTAGCACATAAACATGGTCAGGTTTATGTGCGTCAACAAAGCCTTGTGGTTGTTCAACATACACCTCCTCGTTAATTTCACCGTTTAGAAAGGCCGTCTTGACGTCCATTTGGTACACTTTGAAATCCTTGTGTGCCGCGTACGCCAAGAAGATTTTGATTGCTTCGATCCGTGCAACTGGAGCGAAGGTCTCGTCATAATCTATCCCTTCTTGTTGTCGGTAGCCTTCGGCAACAAGTCTTGCTTTATTTATCACAATGCCGTTCTCATATCGTTTGTTCTTAAAAATCCACTTAGTTCCGATCACTGTACGGTCTTTTCGTTTGGGAACTAACCGCCATACTCTTAGTTGTTCAAACTGGCTGAGTTCCTCTTGCATTGTAACTATCCCTCTGGATCTTTTAGGGCTTCATCCACACGAGCGGGCTCTATCATGCTAAAGAATGATGCGAAGAGGCATTAATTAGCAGACGCCATACGAGTTTGGACTCCTGTTGAAACATCACCAATGATTTGATCTGTTGGGTGACTTCGGGTCCATTTAATCTCGTGTGGAAGGGGTGCTCGGGATGGAATCTCAATGGTTAAGGTGGGGATGGATGAACATGGTCAATGGTTTCAAATGATGGTACCACTGTTTCCGGTTCGATATCCGAGTGTTCAGGTGAAGGAAGGATAGTTGGTATTATATGTGAGGGTATTATAGGAGTAGATTCAACTGCAGATGTATCGGTGGATGATGTTGATGGATGTGGGTATGATGTGGATGAAGATGGAGCGGAGGAACTTTGTGGTGCAGTTGAATTGGAAGGATTACCTACATCATTGACAACATTAGACACATTAGCATTAGGAACGAAAAATTCTACGTAAAAAGGATCAAACAAATTAACCAAGTCAGAAGACGAAAAAGAAATGGTGTTATTAAAAGAGTCTCCAGGCATTTCAGTAATGCGAGGTCCTATATGATCAACTTCGGGTGCCAGTTCAGCCAACTCATCAAACGTGACATGCACACTTTCACTGACTGTTCTGGTTCGGGTATTGAATGAGCGATAGGCCTTCGAGTTGGATGAGTATCTAATGAAGATCGCTTCATCCGCCTTTTTGTTAAACTTCCCGAGGTTGTCTTTATCGTTCAGCACATAGCACCTGCAACCAAATACACGTAAGTACTTGATAAATGGCACTTTATTCAAAAAGAGTTGGTAAGGAGTTTTGTTAAAGCGCTTATGGATAATGGAGCGATTTTGTGTATAGCAGGCTGTTGATACGGCTTCGGCCCACAAGAATGGAGGTAGCTTTGAGTATGTGAGCATTGTACGAGCGGCTTCCACAAGCGTACGGTTACGCCTTTCCACGACCCCATTTTGTTGTGGCGTTCGAGCAGCAGAATATTGATGCTGAATACCTTTGGATCGAAGGAAGCGCTCAACTACCGAGTTCTTGAACTCCGTGCCGTTATCGGATCTGATTGATTGCACTGACCGCTGCTGTTGGGTCTCAACACTCTTGATAAAATCTATGATTTCTTGAGCTGTCTCATCCTTGGATCACAAGAACCTGACCCAGGTATATCGTGAATAGTCATCAACGATAACCAACACATATCGCTTCCCGTTTATGCTCTGTGTCTGCATCGGTCCGCATAAATCCATATGAAGTAACTCCAATACTCTTTTCGTTGATGGTTCGGGCTTTGGTTTATGAGATGATAGTTTCATTTTTCCTTTCTCACAAGCTCCACAAAGATGGTCCTTTTCATAACGCAATTCAGGGAGACCTTTGACCAATTGTTTCGCAGTCAGCTTGTTGATATTGTCAAAATTCAAATGGGATAATCTTCGATGCCACAACCAAGAGTCTTTTGAAGAGGCTTTTGATAATAGGCAAATGTAATCCTTAACTATTAGCTTGGCTACGTTAATGGTGTAGAGGTTAGAGTTTCAGGAACCAGACAGGATTTCTTTTCCATCCATACTCCTCACACTGCAGTTCTTAGCTCTAAATATTACCTCTAGTCCTTTGTCACAGAGCTGTCCTATGCTAAATAGATTATGTGATAATCCCTCAACATAGTCAACGTCCTTGATGACTAGATTATTTAGAACTAAGTCCCCGTATCCTTTGATATGAGCCTGATGGTTGTTCCCGAATTTTACCGTTCCGCAATACTGTTCAACTACGTTGGACAGCAACTCTCTTCTTCCCGTCATATGCTTGGAGCAACCCGAATCCATATACCAAATGAATTTAGCCTGAAAAGAAAATAAATTCATGCAATGAAAAACTATATGCATTCAAACACATCCATTTTTAATTTACAATCAAACCGTGTTCTGAACCAAGATGTTCAGAAAACATGATAAGTTAAGACCGGGTCCTGAGTTGTGTGCACAAAAGCCAAACGTGTCGGTTTAAGCACAACCGACAAGCAAAAGAACGGGTCCTAGTCTATGGTAACTAGAAGCCATTTCATTGAAGTACGGGTCTTGATCAGAAGTAACCAAGAACCATCTGCATAAAGATCACACAACTTTGGGTACCCACCTCAATATGGGTCCCTTTTTGTTAGGAGTTCCAGATTTATATGGCACGTGTACAGTGTTAGGAACCCATGTAGCATTTGTGTGTGGTCCGGATGCATAACCCTTTGGAATCCATTGAAGATTGGATTTATTGGGCTTTGGAACCTTAGGCGATGAAATTGCCTTCGGTGTTTGACTTTTTGAGACCTTTTTGACCTTTGCTTTGGTTTTGGGTCTCGGCAACGGACAAGTCTCAATTTTATTTGAGGCTAATGATGCAACATTTTTTGTTTTCTTTTTCCGAATTCGTTTAACAGGATATGGCACGAAAGCATTCATTTCAGGAACCTGTCGTCTATAGCGAGTTGGACATAGATTAAATAATTCACTGAAAGATTACTTTAAAGAAGCAACAGAATTCGGTACTCATAACACACATTGTCACACACATTGTTACACATATTGTCTTTAGATATTACAGACATCCTATCTCTAGTAACAAATTCATTTGGCATTATAGCCTTCTTCACAAAAAAACTCGAAAAATCCAGCATGGTGGTTTTTGGAACTCTTCTTACATAATCTGTAGGAACAAAACGATTAGAGTCAGTAAGCATGGAAGATTTAGACTTGACAGAATTATCTTTTTGTTATTGAGTGGGTTTCTTAAAAGACTTGGATTGGATCTGAGTCTTTTTAGAAACCTCATTTTTAAATGGTTTTGAACACTCACCTTTATAAATGAAAGAAGAAGTTTCAGCTTTAGCCTTACCTTTATTTGATGACACATATGGAGTTTTGGTGAAATGAGAAACTGTTTGTTCTTATGAAAAATCCTTCAACTTTTGAGAAACCATTTCAAATTTCTCTATAGACAGTTAATTCCACAGTTTGTTGAAAAGTTTGATTTATCAATTTTTCTTCGCTCTTAAGAAGAGCATCTTGAAGATCAAGAGCTTTCTTTTGAGACGACTTCAATTCCTTTTCTAAAACATTAATTTGATGTTGAAGAACTTTTGACGGAATATAAAGTTGAGGAATTGGTTTTACAGTTTCTGTTTTCAATTCAGCTTCTGAATTAGTTGACAAGAAGTCTTCCTCTAAAGTGTGTACTCTAGATGGATAACTCTCATTAAGTTCTTCATATTG
This sequence comes from Centrapalus pauciflorus, assembly GCA_020465985.1. Taxonomy (NCBI): domain Eukaryota; kingdom Viridiplantae; phylum Streptophyta; class Magnoliopsida; order Asterales; family Asteraceae; genus Centrapalus; species Centrapalus pauciflorus. Next base: position 139,450 of record JAANYP010006157.1, read on the forward strand.
AAAAGAAATTTGTTTTTCTTTATGTTCAACACGTTTCTCATTTTCTTGGTTTAAAACTTCTTTTGATGACTCAAAAAAGAAAGATTTAAGCCCGGCTCCCATATAATTCATGTCATAAAATAAAGGTAAAACTTTTTGGGCCTTTTCCAAATATTTAGGATTTTTAAAATCGATTCCTTGTTTAGAATGGTAAACCTAGTTTCTTTGGGCTGATTTAAGTGGATAGGTGATTCTGTTTGACCCCTTTTTAAAAATGCATCGTCAAGGGTCTTTATTCGTGAGTACAAACTTATCCTTTCTTCTTCAATTATTTTATATTTTTCTAAACTGTCTATATTTTCCATATTTACCGTATCTAACTGTTTTGTAAGTACAGAAATTTCTTCTTTTAACGAGAGTTTTTCTTTTGATAACCTGTCCATACAAGATTCAAGATATTTATTCATGTCCTGAACATATACTTTTTCGATTAACGTCTGTTTTATAACATTGTGATTAGTTAACCACTTTGATTGATATAATTCAGACGACTCTTTTAAAGTTTGAGCTAGATGTTCAGCCTGTACACACTTTGTAGTTTCAGCATTTAACCTTGCTTGAAGATCAAGAATATGTGTGTGCAATGTACATTCATTATTTACAGATAAATTATTTACATGTTCTGGAATGTAACAGGAATATACCTCATTTGTCTCTGAACCGGATGAAGAGCATTCGGGATCGTCGGTTGTGGTCATCAGACGTGCTGGTGGATTTTTCAATGTCTCCCCCTCAGCAGCATGATCTGAAGTCTCAGCAGTGGAAACGGCACAGTGCTCCAACCCTAAACGATCAACCATATAGCAGTTTTTGCCCTTATCATTCTCCTCGTCGGTGTCTTCAGCATCCCAGTAATCTTCCTGGGCGACGAGGGCCATTGCATCGGTTCTTTTCTTCGCGGCCTCCAGCTTTCTCTCATAATAGCCGACGTCTCTGTCAAATTTGTTGTTGCACTCCCGAGCAAAGTGGCCCGGTTTTCCACACTTGTAACAGAGACGCTCCTCGGCGCCTTTTGGCTCATCGGCCCGCGGCCTCTCATCTCTTCTCTCAGCTGGCCTCTTGTCGGCGCGGCGATGATCTCGGCTATCATCTCTCCTCCTGTCCCTACGCTCATTTTCTCTCCTATCATCTCATCGGTCGTCCTTACGATCATCCCGACGATCGTCCCTTCGATCATATTCCCGCCTGTCGTCCCTGCGATCCTCGCGCCTATCGTCTCGCCTTTCATAACGGCGATCATCTCGATAGTCGCGTCTATCGTCATACCGTCTATGATCCCTGTCGTCCCGTCGATAATCATCCCGGCGATAATCATCCCGGCGTTGATCATCGCGTCGCTCATCCCTACGGTCATCAGAGTACCTCCGCGGACCGGTGTCATAACGGAGTTGATTATTAGTTTTGTTTGAAAACTGTCGCTGTTGGAGACGATTGGTCCACAAGGCTGTTTGTTCCTGAATTGTGGTCTCTTCCTCAACAAGTACCTCACGTGGAGGAGAAGCATACCTGCACTGTGATGACGATGAACCTGGAGCAAAGGATGAGTTGGAATATTCGTGTCTGTAATGAAGGCTAGTGAATCATTGGGTTTCATTCCAGTGTTGGCTGATAGCAGCAAAGATGCCAATTGATTCGCCATCAGTTTTTGTTGATCCACATCCCCTTGATACTTCTTCAGCTCCTTGAAGACGACATTGATAGACACCTCAGGAATATTCAGGACGCGTTTTGTGGCCCGGCATGCGATCTGCCACTCGGGGGCTAGGGCTGCAAAGAACTGGATGTTTATGTCATCCCTGTCCTTTTTGATGTGCAGTTTGTTCAATTCATTCAGGACCGCACAAAACCTTGTAAACATAGCTTGCAGAGATTCCTCGTCTTTGGCTCGGAATTCTGTAAACTTAGCATTGGCCTCGTCAATCTTGGCGCGATCATCGAGATCTGCCCCCAGCATTTGTACTTCCAATTCGTCCCACATTTCTTTGGCAGACATTTTGCTGTCTACGCCAACCAAGATGTCAGTGGGGAGGGCCTGATAGATCAAATATTCGGCCCTTTTATCGGCATGCTGCATGTCTCTCTCGGCGTCATTAGCCGGTTCTCTTTCAACTTTCGATGCTAAGACAGGGGGTCAGCCTCAGGTCTGGCTGCTATTTCCCGATAGTAGATCACGGGACCCTCGGAGATGGACTAAAGCATTAAGTTCCCAAGCGGTTGCATTCCGACAAATTTGAGGAACCAGGATTTCCATTGTTCATACTCATCTGGATAGAGAACAGGTTGTCTGTTCTCAGATCCGAGTACGAGAGCTTCGCGAGACATGATTTTGGTGCTGATTAAAAAGATAAGATCTTAAAGGTGGAAACTTGAAACGGATGGGCTGGACTGCGGAAGAATAGCACACTGGATGGTGCTAATTCGGATGAATGAATGAGTTCAGATGAAAATGGAATTCGGATGGACCTTGAGTTCGGACTATTACCAAATTCGGATGGACCTTGAGTTCGGATGGGAGGGACCTAATTCGGATGGTTTGAAGTCTGAGGAACCGAATTCGGATTAACCGGATTCGGATGAACAGTGATGACTTCGGATTGATGGATGAACCGAAATCGGATGGACAGGGTACTTCGGATGAACAGTATTCGGTTCGGATGAGGTGATGGAGCCGAATTCGGATGATCCGGGTTCGGGTGAACAGTGACTAATTCGAACGTGCACTAAGGGAATTGTCCAGTAAGAGGACCGAATTCGGATGGTCCAGATTCGGTTGGTCCGAAATGGATATGGTCCGAAGTGGGAATTTAAAATTTAAAGCACAAGTCCAAAATAGTAAAATGAGGATGCCGGATCAGAACTTCGGATGGTCCGAAGTTCGGATGGGACCGAATGAGGGTCCAAAATGGGCCCAGGGTGGTCCGAAATACACCTAAGGCTAGTCCGAATTGGACCGAAATGAGGTCTGAACTAGGGTTATATATGGTCCGAATTGGGATCTAAATTGGTCCGAAATGCTACAGTGGAAGGTCCGTTACAGCAGTTTTTAATAGGTTTTAACAGGTTTTCTAAGGCAGAACATGTCAGATGTCTATTTTAGCAGATTTAAAGCCTAAAAATGTTTATAAATGATTGGGAAACTATTTTAAACACTTTTGATGATTTAAAATAAACCAAAACACTTAAAAATCAGGAAAGAACAAGCTAAAACCCACTAAAAACCCATATTTTTTAAACTTTTCAAAATACCCGTTTCTTGATGATTTGGATGGAAAGATGAAACTTAGTGAGCTCGAAATCAATATATGATGATATTGTGATGATTATACGACTATAATAACACAAAAAACGCAGAAAAACGGAGAAAAAGAAGATCTAACCAATGGAAATGGAGAAGAACTCGAAGAACAAGAGGAAAACCCAGTAGAATCCGTGAAAAGCAAGTTGAAATCCACCTTTGAGGCTCTGATACCAATTGCAAACTTGACCAATTGTAAACTTGTATCCCGTATATATTTCAGCACCTTTATATTTTTTTATCAAATCCCAAGAAGAACAAGGCTCAATAATTGAGAAAATGATGAAGAAAAGACAATGAGAATATTGAGAGTAAATGCAAATGGCGGCTGCTTGTATATTCAATATGTCAACCGTGTGTACAAAAGAAACCCTGGGGGTTATTATAGCTCCATTTAATTAACTATGGGGCATTGACACAAATGCCCCCTAGACTTTTCAAAGAAATAAATTACATAGAAACTAAATACAAAACTAAATACTAAGTAAATAATTATTACAAAATAACTCCATATGATCGAAATTAAATGTCTAACACATAAGGCTTTAACCAAAAGAGGAATGTCAACTTTGCATCTTTCTTCTTTTGCTAATGCCATTTTGATATAAGAAGAGGTCTGTCACCCTTTTCAGATATCCGTTTGTCTTCATGTAACAGAACAGCGTGGGCAGGCTGTGCAATTCTGTTTTCCACTTTGTCTTCGACTTGTAAACTGATCTTGTAGCCAAAAACAATACATGAGGACTTGGAAACATACTCCATAAAGTGTTTAACCTGTTCACAAAGAACAGGTTCTGTTCACAAAGAACAGAACAATTGTAAACTGTCCAAGCTGCTCAAGAGAACAGAGCAGCGTAGACAGTTTATGTCCAGCCTGTTCAGCAGACAGAACAGCTTGGACAAACTGCCTTTGTTGCAACGAATGCAACATGGTAAACAGCTTTGGGCTGATATTGCAAATTACTTTTCAGGTTTCAATAAGCCATATAACAGGCCTTAAATTCTACCTTCAAGTGCATCAACATGATTGATTAAAAATCTCCCGCTCAGATGAACAGCAGGTTTGACTGAGGCCTTTTCGTGCCTAACAATCTCCCCCTATTTGCAATAATCAGTCTCAGTTGATTTAATCAATAATCACTATACATTTTTACAATACATCTTGCTGAAAAGAAATTACAACATTTAAGTAAAGTAAAAGATCAGTTTATATATATTGATTTTGATTACATAAACAACACATGCTTTTACAGAAGTACAACTAATGTACTAATGTATATTACAACTAATGTAAAATAAGAAAAGTTACAACATATGTAACAGGGTACAACTAATGTACAAACAAAAAGTTCAACACTTGGGACTGTTGATTTTGGGAGCAGATAACGGCAAGTCTGTCCAACAGATGGACCGCTTCCATTCTGCACCTACCCTGATGGTAGCTGGACTTCACTCCAGTGGTGGTGGTCCTTCAAACATCTTTTCAAGTTCATCCCTTGTTTTCTCCAGATCTTGAATTTAAACTCTGAGGATCATAAAATTGGGATCTTGAAGTTCACCTATCTCATAAAAGCCTCTGAGCTGGTCCCAGATGGCTGCTCTCCTCCTGCTTGATTGCCTGAATGAAGTTGCAAGTCTGAAGGCTGCAAGCTGTCTCGGATCCACCTTGTAGAGATCTAATGCTCTTTGAAAGCACTTTTTCTGTGTTAAGGGATCTACAAAAAATTCCCCCAACTCAGGTTCTTCAATAATTTTGCCTTCTTCAAACTCTACTCCACTGGGCAGGCTGTAGTCAATTCCTTTCATCTCAACAGCATAATCACCTTGTTCAATTAAGATGAGGAGTTCCTCCAGCTCAGAATCCTTTCTTGTCCTCCTGGCCTTTGTTTTGGGGTATGTCACAGAGACACCCTCACTTATTTCTTTTGAGATCAGGCCAAGATCTTTCACTCTCTCCATCAGCTTCTTAACATATGCCCTGATAGTCTTAGCCGTTTCAGACTTAGACTGGCTCAGGGCAACTGCCAGCTCAACCCATTCACTGTACCCCATCTGTGCAACATCAGTGTAGTCATAAGTTTCCAGTTCTGGGCATGTTGCACCCATTCTGGTTATTTGCAATTTTCACTGTTTGCCTTTTCTTGATGTGGGGACAGCTTTGACAATTGCTTCCTTGGCTAGCCTTCTATCAGCAACATCATGAAACTTTTTCCTTGCCAAGTTGTCAAAGTGGAACTGGGCCCTTGCAGAGGATGCTTGCTTTGGTTTGGTCACAGAGACCAGAGCACCCTTTTCCTGTACACTTTCCTTCTCACCAGCTGATTCTCTAGCAGCTTCCAGCAGTTTACTCTGTACATCCAAAGAAGGCATTTTGGTTTTGCTTGCCTCTTTGAATGCAAGAGATATGGCAGCTTTGGCAGATTCTTCTTCTTTTCTGAGTATTTCCAGGGCTTTGAGCTGTTCATCTCTGAGCTCATAGTATTTTTCAAGGGGAACACCCATTTCTTTGGCCCTGGTTTTTTCAAATTTTAGCTCTGCTGCATTCTGGTGGTCAGGATCAACCACTGTTTTTTCTTTTCCTTTAGCTGTTGTAGTAGTAACAGCTTCAGCAATGTCTTCTTCTTCTTCTTCTTCCTCCAGTATGAGGTGCTTCCTTCTGCTGCTTGGCCTGTCCTCAGAAATGAATTCCTCCCCCTTAGACTGTGCAGGGTTTGGAGATTCAGCCTGAGTAGGCTAAGCAGCTTCAGGTAGATGAGAGGCACCCTCAGCTGAACCAGTACCTGTTCCAGATGCACCTGCTGTTTGACTAGTAGGTGCTGATTTCTCCTTAGGAGAAGAAGTTTTCTCCCCCTTAGACTTAGACTTAGTCTTAGAGGCAGACAACTTCTCCCCCTTTGAAGGAGATGGACCAGCACCTTCAACAACTGGTCTGCCTGAAGAAACAAGTTCAGCAGGCTTTGGAGCAGTTTTGGCAGCAGGCTTGGAACCAACCAGGCTATGCACTAAGAAAGCCATGTTATCCTTCACCTCTGCAATTTGGGAAAGACAGGTTTGAAGAGAAGAGGATTGGGAATTAGCAAGAGAGGTCAGCTTAAGAATATTTTCTCTATCAGAAGCTGTGAATAGCAAACTTTGAAGCTGTGCAAGATGTAACTCAAGAGAGTCCAGCACATCAGCAAGGTTTGCTGACACAGAATTTGATAGAGAAACGATGAGAGTGTTTAGGCTGGCCAAGGTGGTAGGAAGTGTAGAATTGCAAGTGTTGAGGAGAGTGGACAGCTGTTGGGAGATGGCTGTCATAGAGGACACAGAGTCCTGTTGGTGTGAAAGAAATGAGGAGATGGAAGTGGAGACACTTTGCAGCTGTGCAGTGAGTGCAAGCAGCTGAGAGGATGTGTCAGTTTGAGGGGTGGATGGAAAGGAATTCTTGAACACATCGAAGAATCCCTTAAGTTGTTTAGACACAGAGTCTGAAATGAGAGAGGATAGAGAAGACATGGAAGTTTCTAAAGAACCAACTTTGTTGGTCAGCAACGAAAGCTGATCCTTCAAAGGCAGGTCTTTAGGGGATGGAGGTGTATGGGTGGATTGTTTGGAGTGGGTAGATGGAGATGAAGAGGATGAGGATGAGGCTGGTGTATGGGGATGTGATGTAGAAGGAGAGGGTACTTTGGAAAGAAGCTCCATAGCCTCGGCAAAAGTAATGTGGCCCAGGTTGGAAGGATATATAGGTCCTTCAGCAATGGCCGTAGCTGCATCATCAGGAGAGTGGGTAGAGGATGGTAGCCTTTCAGACACTGCTTGTTTTGCAGGACCTTCATTAAGGCCAGTGGTGGTTCCCTCTGCAGTACCTTGGTTTAAAGGTACCTCATCATTGGGAGATGGGATTTGCATTTCAACATCAGCAGTTGTGAAACCCGCTGATGGAGTTTGCAAGATGGGAGCAGCCTCACCAAAGGGATGTTCCGTTCCCTGAGGTTCATCAGCTTGAGTGGTTGGTCCTTAAGCAGCTGTTTGGTGTAGAATAGCTGCATCATGAGGAACAGAGATTGGAGGCTGAACTGCTGGTTGGTCTAAGCCAGTAGTGTGGACACCTCGTGCAGACTCAAGGTGTAGAGAAGTATGAGGTGGGGACAGTGTGGACTCAGTATGGAGTAGAGAGAACTCCTGACTTTCAATATTCTCAGCCTGTTGGGAGGCTGGAATAGTTGATGTGGCTGTTTCCATATGTACAACTGGCTCCTGTCGGGAGGAACCAGAGGGTCTAGGCTGACTTGGGGTTGACACAGGGTGGAGTGAAGCAGGCTCCAACTGTGCTGATCCTTCTCCCAAAATAGGAGAGGCAGCAGGGGTAGCTTCTTTTTCAACTGAACCCTGTTGAGAGGGAACAGATGGGCTGGTTTGGGCTGTTTTGGTTTTCGGTTTCTTTTTGGCAAGGGATTTTCTTTGGTAGGATTAGAGAGATGAGGTGGGTGATTGTGGAGAGGTGAGAGGTTCAGATTGGACAGGTTTGGAGACTGGGTCAGAAACAGGTGGGTTGGCCTGTTCCATAGTCTCAGGTGCCACAGAGGCTTCAGGTTCAACAAATGAACCAGGGTGAGGAGCCTGCTCCCCCTCAGCCACAGAGGCTTGGGTGCAGACTCAGACTGAGCTGTTTTGGCCTTCTTGTGGACAGGCCCAGCTTCAGTTATTTCCAGGGTCCTTTTAACAAGCTTGGCCCTGTCTTTGGATTTTCTTTTGGGAGCAGCTTCTGGATCCACCCTCACATCAGGGGTCCTTCCACCAATCCTAACAACCTCCTCATTGGAGTAGATAGAGGAGGCTCATTTGGGAGAACCGGAGTGTAGAAAACTCTATTTCCTATAACCGGAAATGCAGCAGTACGAAGTAAAGGCTGAGAGTTATACAGATGCTCACCACAAACGTGCTTGAAAATGATGCTCAGAAATCTGGGGTAACGAACAGCAGCTGGACGTGTCTCCTGCTGCACCAGATTCCTCAGATTCATGAAAATCCATCTGGCCATGTTGATAGTAGTCCCATCCACCAACTGTAGGACTATAGGAATCTCATCGCGGCTTAGTTGGTCAAAGGAACCAACCTTACTGCTGAAGCACATAACCACTGAGGCAAACAAAAAGCTGTAAGTAGGAGACAAATCCTTCCTGAACAGCGTAGCTCCAACTTTTGGTTCTGCTACACCACAAAAGTGCAGCAGATTCTTCATCTGTTCATCTTCAGACTGTGGCTGATCATATGTTTCAGCCACAGGGAGTCGAAGAGCTTCCCTGATCAGACGAATGTTGATCTCAATGGTCTGAGTCCCATTGAGTATGGTGCCCTTAATGATTTTGGTGTCTGGGTTGTAGGCACAGGTGTACCAAAACTCATACACCATCTCCTGGTACAGGACACCAGGAGTGGCAGTCGTGGCATAGTTCAATGGATGAACTTTCAAAAACTCCACCATTTCTTCGTAGCCTTTCCCCACATAGTTTTTGGGGATGGTTAGGTTAGCAAGGTAGTTGGTAGGTTTCAAGGTCAGCATTGTGGTGACTGATGGATGTTTCTGAACATCAGCACCCACAAACACTGGTAGAAAGGGATTGTTTCGGTGAGCCATTTGGGAAGTAGTGAAAGTAGCAGAAGCACGGGACACTTAGTCGATTTTTAGGGTTCTTAGGAATTTATGGAAGTAGTGAGGAAGACGAAGATGAAACAGTAGGGGGTATTTATAGGATGTTGGTACACCTTGTGTGACGATAGCAGTCTAAGTGTACTAGCATTTTGGTTCAAGTAATATTACAAAGTATTGGATATTTGATGTATGTGTTTATATATGTTTGATGGTTATTGATTGTGTGTTTGAACTTGATGTATTTTATTACAAGAAGTTCAAACATAAAATCCAAAAGATTAAGTCAAATATAAGTTGAATCATATAATCAAATATAAGTTGAACATGAGAAATTCGAATTTAGTGACAAATTCGAATTTAACATGGAGACAGATTCGAATGTGATCTATGGGGCAGATTCAAGAGTGTCAAGGGGACAAACTCGAATGGGCCTTGGGCCTGATTCGAGTTTGGCCCATGACAAACTCGAATGAGCCTCAATAATTAGGGATTAACTTGAATCATTAGTAGACTTTTGCAGAATTCGTGTGAGATTAAGCAAAAGGGCGATCTCGAGTTTATCAGCTAAGGGAGTGTTCTTTCGGAGAGAATCATCTCGTAGGTGCGTTCGTGTTCGTCCGTACAGCGTGTTGATAGTCTCCGTGTTCCGTGTGAGAGTTGTTTCCGTCAAGCCGTTAACGAGGATTCCGCACTCGTTGACGGTGTCGCGTCTAGATAGATCTGTAGAGTCAAGACCTTACAAGTGGTATCAGAGCCTAAGGGGTGTTCTTCGTGTTCTTCGTGTTCATAAAGATACATCCTAGGTTTCTTGACACTTTTGGACGGTTAATCTCTCAAGTTTTCGTGTTTTTCGAGCTTATCAAATTGGGATCCGGGAAATACTTTGTTGTTTTTCACGTTTTTGATCGAAATCAATATTTTTCTTTGTAAAAATATTGATTTAATCTGCAAAACGTTAAAAAATCGAGGTATTAGCCGTTTCTCGAATTTGCGGCGCTCGAATCTGTTAGGAGTCATTAGGGTTTTGCTTAGTTTCGAGTCTAACCAAATATCCACTCCTTTCGAGTTTGCTAAAGAGTGTTCGAGTTTGATTCGAGTTTGGGCTAGAGTCGAATAGGAGCTTCGAGTTTGGCTAGGGTTCGACTTTGACTGTGTTTTGAGTTTGCTTGGACCTTCGAGTTTGAGACCTTCGAATTTGTCACCCATTTCGAATTTAATTGAATTTCAGATATTAAATCGAATTTAATCCCAAATAGGTTTAAACTTAATTATATTCGAATTTACCTAAATTCGAAAGAATTAACTTAAAATTTATTTCGAATTAAATTTATTAAGTTAAAATTCAATTGCCTTTGAAACAATGACAAATCTTCAACGGTTTCTGGAAATGGATCATGAGGTCGGGAAAGCTAATACTCCGCCTAAGCTGATGAAACTTGAAGACTATTACTGGTGGAAAGATCGGTTTGCCGACTTTGTGCGTTTCAACGACATGCGTATGTGGATATGTATCGACGAGGGATACATTCCACCAACAGCTGAGATAGAAGGACGACAGCAGGTTGTCACGTATTCGAAAATGAAGGACGATGACAAAAAGCTGTTTGAAGCTGAGAACCGCGCATACGCTATCATACGAATGGCGTTACCTCAGGACATACTACACACATTCCGCAATCAAAAGACATCTAAGGAGCTTTGGGAGACGCTGGAAAAGAGGTGTGAGGGTAATCCGAGGGTTCGGAGGAAGCGTATGGAGTTGTTGAAACAGCAATTTGCGATTTTCAAGGCTTTGAAGGATGAAAAGCTGGACGACACCATCACACGCTTTTATCATCTGCTGACAGAGCTAGAAAGTCATGATATCGAGTATAGCGACACAGAAAAGAATAATAAGCTTTTGGATGCCTTACCAGCCAAATGGGCGATGTACGTGGCTATGATTAAGCTTGATGAGGATAAGTACTATACTCAATCTTTGGAAGATGTAGTGGGAACGCTGAGGGCGTATCATTTCGAGCTACTGAAGGCCGAAACGGATTATGAACAAGTCCAAAATCCAGCCATGTATTTTGGAAAATCAAAACCTTCAGTGGCAGCTGATATGAAGACTGCTACAGCCTTCTTCACCGGAGAAACGTCGTCACCAGCAGAGCCTGACGACGCACAGAATAGAGCTTTCTTAAGGTTTGGTAGACCGGAAGAACAGCAACATCAGGCAACACCTGCATCAACATCTCAGGGCTACTCTAAGATGCCCATGAGCGCTAAATCGGCCGAAGAACATTTAAATTTATTGGCGTCATTTGTGGCCGCATATGGAAACTGCGTTCAGGGTAAAATAAACGATCATGCTCTCTGGGATGAAGATTACGATCAGGTAGACCCTGACGACCTTGAGGAGATGGATCTCAAATGGCAACTGGCCATGGTAACCCAAAGGGTTAAGCGATTCATCAAGCGCACGGGAAGAAATCTGAACATGAATAACAAAGGAATTGGCTTTGATAAGTCCAAGGTCAAATGCTACAACTGTCAGGGCTTGGGACACTTCGCCAGAGAGTGTCAGAGACCGAAGGTAGATAATTACCAAGGCTGAATCAGAATCAAGGACGGTTTCAGAACCAATCTCAACAGAGATATCTTCCGAGCACATCAACCAGTCAGGCAAACATAGCTGGTCTGTTATCTAACGTCACATCAGACAGACAGCTGGATGGTACTTACGACTGGAGCTCACATCCGGAATCTAACGCTAGAGCCTTTATGGCTGAAGTCACTGAGAGTGGATGTGAAGGAGAAGAGCAGACCACAAGGGACAGCAGTCAACAAGAAAGCAGTCCGATTTGGGTGGAGAAGTTGGATGATCAGACGCTTCTGGAGTTTGCCGCTCAAATGGCCAACGTAGAATCAGATCATACAAAGGTAAGTCTGAATTTCTCTCTTTTCCATGATTTGTGTGTTTTATGTGCTACTTTTAACGATAGGTTAAACTTAGTACTGGAATCACATAAAAATATATCTGCTCAAAATGAATCATTAAAATCAGATAATGCTAGCCTGATTGACATTATGCAAGATCTTAGGGATAAGCTTAAGGCTGATGCACAAGATGTCATAGTTCTAAAAGACAAGCTGAGTGAGCAGTGTGTTAGACTAGAACTGATGTATGAGCATGTAGAGGCTTTGACAAAAGATCTTAAGATCAAAGAAGTAGAGCTAGCTGAATCTAAGGTGAAGGTAGCAGAGGCTAATAGTAAGCTAGAAAAGTTTAGGAACTCAAGTCTGAACCTAGGGAAAGTTTTAGATGCTCAACGCCAATCTAAAAAGCCTGTAGGTCTAGGATTTCATGAGATTCCTCCACCATTTAATGCCAACTATGTGCCTCAACCTCAGGAGAAAACTGAGAAATCAGTAGACTTAGAGGAAATACCTGCACCAGTGTCTGAGCATGTAAAAGAAAATACACCTAAGAAGACTGATACAACTGTCAAGATTAAGAAAGTCAAATTTGTGTCCTCCTCTAGTGAAACACCTGTAGGAAAACATAAAATTGATTTTAACGATCAGGATGATGAACCAGTCACTATAGATACACAAAAAGAACCAGACACTAGTGAGACACCTAAGTCTAAGGGCACACACAAGAAGTCCATTGACAAGATGTCTTGCTTTAGATGTCATGAAAAGGGGCATGTTGCTTCTAACTGTCCGCTTAGGAAAATTGACGTTACACCTAAGACAGGGAAGCCAACACAAACTAAGCCTTCAACAAGTGTGGCGAGCACTAGTAGTTCTCAGAGTACCGAGAAAACTGTGCAGGCTGCACCAAAACAGGTTGTGAAACAATTACCGGTAAAAAGTGGACCAAAAGAAGTGATTAGGACTAATTCACCGAATCGAGTCGTTAATCAATCTAGGTCTGGACCTCAACAACAATATAGGAGCACAACACCTAGCAGAGCATACACTCCGGTTAGGTCACACACTCCTGTTAGACAGCACACACCGGTTAGAGCTCAGGGATCTCAATCTGAAATGCAATATAATCTTAATTATTCAAGAGCTCCACAACAAATGCTTACTTAAAGGCAAAGAGTGAATTTACATCACTCGGCACCACAACAAACTCCAGTTCAACGACCCAAGTCACCTGAAAGACGAGATGGGTATTTGAAAGAGTTTAGGTATGTGGACGAGAATGGTATAACCAAGTCAGTTATGGCTTGGGTTGCCCGTGATAACTAACCTATTTTATTTCATGTGCAGGAGATAACCACAGGTCCAAACAACAAATGGTTCGTCGACAGTGGATGCTCCAGGCACATGACAGGGGAAAGAAGTCTCCTTACAGACTTCAAGTGTGGGAATCGGGGATTTGTATCATTCGCGGGAAACAAGGGAGGAAACATCACGGGTACTGGAGTGGTCACTAATGGGACGATCAAGTTGGATCAAGTTTATCACGTTGATAAACTGGTTCACAATCTCATTAGTGTATCTCAAATCTGTGACAAGAAGAATTCAGTGTTGTTCACTGACACTGAAGCGTTGGTGCTAAAACCGGGGTTCAAGATTCCTAAAGAGTGGATATTGATGCGGGCACCAAGGAAGAATGACTTGTACATGCTCGATATGAACAAGCCGGAAACTTCGATGGGGCCAATCTGTCTGTTATTCAAAGCTTCGGAGACTGAATCGGTTTTGTGGCACAGGCGCATGGCACACTTGCACCTAAGAAAAATGAACTATATAACGAAAAATGGGTTGGTGCAAGGTGTGCCTATGAAGAGTTTTCAGTTCGAGGACAAGTGTCTACCATGCAAGAAGGGAAAGCAACATAAGAAGGCACACAAGTCCAAGACTCAGAACTCCATCACTACTACATTCGATTTGCTGCATATGGACCTCTTCGGACCAATCAACAAAAGGAGTATAGGTGGTAGTTGGTATTGTTTAGTTATCACTGACGATTACTCACGATTTTCTTGGGTTTTCTTTCTAGGTACAAAGGACGAGACGGCTTCCAAGCTCATCGGGTTCTTAGACCAAGTGGAGAATTCCTATGGAACACGGGTTAAAAGGCTTCGTAGTGATAATGGAACTGAATTTAAAAACACTGTAATTGGTGTATATTGCCTATCAAAGGGCATAGTGCATCAATTTAATGCACCCTATGAGCCACAACAAAATGGGGTGGCCGAACGAAAGAACAGGACATTGATTGAGGCAGCTAGGACTATGCTTTCGGATTCAAAGCTTCCTACCATGTTTTGGGGGGAGGCAGTGAATACCGCATGTCACATTTTAAACCGGGTCCTAACTGTCAAATCTTTGAACAAAACATGTTATGAAATTTTGAATAAACGGCCACCTAATTTAACTGGCTTCGAACTGTTTGGGGTACCATGTACTTTATTGCGAACAAAACATCAACCTAAGTTTGGTGAAAAGGCTGACGAAGGATACTTCCTAGGTTATGTGTCGAACTCACCAAACAAACGGGTTTTTAACAAAACAAATGGTACAGTAGAGATTGTGTATAACATTGAAGTCACAAGTTATACACATGAACCCCAAACAGGTCCGGAATAAATATTTGACTATGATAAATTGTTTGAGTCATTTAACATTCCTTTGGATGAAAATGTAGGTACGATCGAAAAGGACATGGCGACGTTGAATCTGAATGACGAAGGTCATACCTTTCCGAGGACTACATTTCAATCCACATCCGAGCCTACTTCAACTGAAGATGGATCTCCAGAAGTCACTGATCTAGAAGCACCTTCAACTGAGAATCAGACTCAGACAACAAATTCCAACTCTGAGGAAACTGTCCACGAGGAGGAAAATGTGGAATCTGAGGATGTTCCCCCATTAGGTTAAATAGGATCTAACTTAGTAGATAATCTGAGAATTGACGAGATAGAGACCTCTAGGATCAACAAGAACCATCCTATAGGAAGCATCATAGGAAATCCTAATGAGGGTGTGAGGACTAGGAGTAGTTTAAATAACAACACTATGTTGTTGTCGATGATAAATGACTCCGATGCCTATCATACCTGCCTCTATTCTTGTTTTATCTCGCAAGTAGAGCCGAAAAATGTGCAAATGGCACTAAAGGATAACTCCTGGGTTGAAGCGATGCATTAAGAACTCTCTCAGTTTAGGAAACTAGAAGTGTGGGAGTTAGTTCCATTACCTCGAGGGGAAATAGCAATAGGAACCAAATGGGTTTTTAAGTGCAAAAGAGACGATCGAGGTATAGTCACTCGCAACAAAGCTAGGTTAGTTGTAAAGGGTTTCAACCAAGAGGAGGGATCGATTACAATGAGGTGTTTGCGCCAGTAGCAAGGCTGGAAGCAATTCGTTTGTTTCTGGCTATTGTTTCCTTCAAGGGCTTTAAGGTATATCAACTAGATGTTAAGAGTGCTTTCCTCTATGGGAAAGTGAAGGAACTAGTATATGTAGAACAGCCGCCCGGATTTACAGATCCAAAATATCCAGACAGAGTATATCGATTAGATAAGGCTCTGTATGGATTGCATCAAGCACCAAGGGCGTGGTACGAGACTTTATCCAACCATCTGTTAGAGAACGGGTTTGAAAGGGGTAGGATAGATAGTACGTTGTTCGTTAAGCGAATGGGAGAACACTTCATCTTGGTACAAGTGTACGTCGATGATATCATCTTTGGATCATTAGACGAGTAAATGTGCAAGGATTTTGAAAAGGTGATGAAGACAAAATTCGAGATGAGTGCAATGGGTGAGTTGAATTTCTTTTTGGGGTTGCAAGTTGACCAGAAGAAGGAAGGAATGTTTATCCATCAGACGAAGTATGTCTACGACATATTAGAACGCTTCGGGATGGAAGGGACGAAACTGACAGCCCATTTCAGCACGTCGATTCAAGTGAATCACAATCTCGGACCGGGTACTGAAAGTGATACCGATGTGGATCCGACGTTATATCGGACCATGAATGGATCACTTATGTATTTAACTGCTTCAAGACCTGACATTATGTTTGCTGTGTGTATTTGTGCTAGGTTTCAAGCTAATCTGAAAGAGATGCACATGAAAGCTGTGAAGCGGATTCTACGATACCTCAAGTCGAAACCGAAGCTGGGGCTTTGGTATCACGCGGAGGGAGATCTGGAATTAAAGGCATTCACAGATTCAGACTACGGAGGATGCAGCTTGACGCGCAAGTCAACAACTGGAGGTTGTCAATTCCTAGGAGGGAGATTGGTTTCCTGGCAATGCAAGAAACAGACGTCGGTAGTCGTGTCAACGTGCGAGGCCGAGTATGTTGCTGCTGGTAGTTGCTGCTCACAGGTTCTGTGGATACAAAAACAATTGCGGGATTACGGTTTGGCTTACACTCAAACTCCTATTAGGATAGATAACCAATCTACAATTGCTATAACAAATAATCCAGTTAAACACAGTAAAACAAAGCACATAGACATAAGGCATCATTTTATACGTGATTGTGCTGAAAAGAACTTAATCAAGTTGGTAAAAGTGGTAACGGACGATAATAATGCTGATTTATTTACCAAAGCCTTTGATAAGTCACGGTTTGAATATTTTATTCAACTAAATGGAATGCGCAACCCAGAGTAAATTGACCTTAGTAGAATTTTTATTTTTCTTTATAGTTGTAGTCTTTCTTTCTTTTTATAGTAAGTTTGCTAAATTAGGATTGTTTCTATTTTTAGTAAGTTAGTAGGTTATCTTATTTTCTTGCTATTTTTATGAAAAACAAAAGAAAAAAGAGAGAAAACCATTAAAAAAAATTCAAAAAAAGGGAATATCTGAAAAAGAGTTAAGTCTTAGATGCATAGGTTCAAAGTGACGAAAATTAGCACAGTCGTTACAAACTCTAAGTGTTTAGGCTTTCACACATAATGCACCTAAAATTCTAAGTGTTATACTTTATTTTAGTTTGATGTGTTGGTAGGCATAATACATATTGGGAGTCTCAAGGCTAATAAAATATTCAAGAAAAAGTCAAACGTGTCACTAACTTAGATGTATGACCAATCGGTCTTAATTTTTATGTACGAGACATACAAACTTTGATTATAAATGAGGTATGCAAACTTTCTGGGATGTATAGCAACCTCAAATACATCTTAAAATGGAAAGCATAGAAAAATCATACAAGATTGAGAGTCAAAAACACGTAACTCTGTTGTACGTAAGTACAGACCTGTTGCCTCTGTTTTGATTCGGGTTAGCAAGATAAGTCGCTTTGTTGTACGTCGGTACAAACCTGTCACCGCTGTCTTGCTAGCTTTAAAAATAAACCTTAAGTCAAACTAAGACACTTTGTTGTATGTAAATACAGACCTGTGTCCGATGTTTGTCTTTTAAAGAAAGTTTGCAAATACCAAAAAGTCAGAATCATTGTCTGTATGCCTTGATCATAAAAGTATGTCTATGTCTGAGTCACGTAAGATAATCTCATGATAAATAAAAAGGGCCAAGGGATATTCCGAAATGTAGCATGTTTAAAGGGGTAAATACCAACAATCAGCTAGAAATGTATGTCACGCCAAACAATCAAAGGGATCAAAAATTCCTAAGTGTGAAAGTTTAAGTACTGAAAGTGCGTATCTGACACCGCTATCTGATTGAACCTTTCTTTGACTATGCTCATCAAAAATATTTTGTTAAGTGTTTAGCATAGGTTGTAAATTTTATATAAATGTAGTTTAAGTCTAAGTTAAATTTTTGTTCAAAATTTTAAATTTTATTTTAAGTTTTACTTATTTTTGTTTTTATTTTCATTTTATTTTATTTTATTTTATTTTATTTTATTTTTACTTAGGAAAAAGGTTAAAAATTACTGAGGGTGCATTCCTAGTTGAATAAAATAAACATTGCGTGAAAATCTTGTGCTTAGGGTAAAAGATTTGGCATAGTTTATGTCGGTTACACGATAAGGTTGAAGAGGTTGAAAAAGTTGAATTTATTTCAAACATTTTCGAAATTTTCAAAGTTTCAGAGTGAATTCGAGTCTAAGCCAAACTCGAATATGGTAGGGCCTCGAATCTGTTAGTAGATTCGAGAATGGCATTAAACTCGAATATTGGTGGTATAAATAGGTCAACAGTGATGGTCATAACTCACCTGTTTTCGAATCTACACCTTCGAGTTTGTCTAGGCGATTTCGAATCTATTCTCGAGTTTGTCGTTTTCAAGATACATACTATTTGTCGAGTTTCTGTTCGTTTGGGTTCGATACTACCCGTAGATCTAGGTGTAACCAAGTGTATTGTACAAGATTTAGGTACTTTTATACTACAATTTAGGCCAAAATCATTGGATTTTGAAGTTTTATTGGTAGAAAGTTTGTTTTTCAAAATTACAAACTTTAAACCGGTGAAAAGTCAAATTAACTACAAATATCATTGATTAGAACCTAGTAGGACTAAAAGATGTGATTTTCTGAGTCTAACATGGTTAAAATCATGGATTTTTGTGATGATGGTGGCCGACTCCTTCGAGTCTGTTCATGACCATTCTCGAGTTTGTCAGTAAACTCGAATAGGTCATTAAACTCGAATGGGTTATCAAACTCGAATGGATGTTCATTCGAATCTGATGTTCGATTTTGTCATTATATTTGAATTATTTAATTAAAATTTTAATTAAACTTATAGAAATTCATAAGTGTTGGATTTTGTCCTTATACAAGTTCAAGATAAAACAAAATTGAATTTAAACAAGTTTATTCATTTTTAATAATTCTAATATTTTGTTTGATATATTGTGCAGACATGGTGGATAGAATATTTGTTCCAAAGCATAACATGGTCATTTCTCCTGACCATGCTATTCCTGAAGCGCAAGCCTTCCGCCAGATGGTGGATTTCTTGGTGGGGTCCAGAATCTCGTATGCACTGTCTCACAATATCCAGATCGTCATTCCTTACGTGCGATAATTCTATGATCATCTGCAAGTACACTGTACTGTCACTCCGACAGTTCTGAGGACAAGGATTGCTGGTAATCCTTTGGTATATTCAGCGGATATTCTACGTCAAGTGCTTCAATTAGGCACTCAAGAGCAGGAAGATGGGCCTATTGATTTCCAACTATCAATCAGGCAGGCTGCCTTTGTAAGAATGGGCTATAGTCTGGATGTTACTAAGTCATCATATATGAAGAGTGGGCTAATTGGCCAATGGTGATATCTAGCGCATGTGTTCATGGTCTGTTTCGCTGCGAAGAAAGCTGGGTTTGATTATATAGTTTCGAAGATCCAATCGGGGATGATCGCGTTAGACTATAATCGAAAGTTCAGTTTTTCAGAGATGTTCTTCTCAGAGTTCGTTCATCAGATAACGGCTCCGGAGCGGGAAAGATTTCTGCTTTACCCTCGTTTTGTAATGATGCTAATCGGCACTTCTTGCCAAATTTGCCGCAGCTTAACGATATTCAGAGTGTTGCAGTTATCGATAAGAGAATATTTGCCGATTGCTCCTCTCATCGAGGAAGGTTAGCTATCCCAGTAGAGGGACCTTTGTTCGGTGCTGTAATCGACCCGAACTTTGTAGCCCCTGACGATGCCAACTGGGCAGGAGAGGTACAAGTTCAACAGCAACAGCCACAGCAACAACGACAGCAACAACCACGCCCTCAACAACAGGGGAGACGTCAAAGGCCTTCCGCGAGTCAAATTCAGGCAGATAGGCCTTCTACTAGTCAAATTCAAGAGCCACAAGAGGCTGGCCCTTCGAGTTCACCAACCGAATCTAATCCGATATTTCAAACATTGCAAGAGATTTGGGCAGCGGGTCCAAATGCAAATGAGGAAATTACGGCTGAGTTAGTTGGAGAATTATTGGAGCCTCCGGAAGGAGAAGTTGACGTGTTTAGGCAAATTGATGAGTATCAACCTGAGCAAGCAGGTAATGACAAGTCATCTTCAGATACTGAATCCGAGAAAATGGAAGAAATAGAAGCTGAAAAAGAAACAAAAGATCCGTCCATCCAAATGGGGACGTATGGATCACGTTTAGTGGTGACTGAAGAAGAAGATAGAAGGAAAAGAGCTTCAGCAAAGTCCGACGAATCATATTATGAAGAAGAGGAGGTTGCACCTCTGGTCCATCGACAAAGGGCAAAACGTCATAGATTCATGCAGGGAGCTTCCTCGGCCTCTGCTTCACAGCCAGAAATACGTCAACCTCCACCCGCTCAATCTACCATTCCACCACCACCACCACCTGTTGAACCATACATTCCATCACCAATCATTCCAACCCCCATACAATCCATACCATCCACTTCATCCACTTTCACTGAAAATCAACGGTTTTCTGAGCTGAAAAGCAAAGTCGACTTCCAACAAGTCCAAATCTTCGGTTTGACAAAGGCTCTCGGAGAAATACAGAAGCATAATGCATAAATAGACATCAAGAATGCCGAGTTGAAGAAAGTAGTGGGCAAAATTGAGGAAGAAAACATGGAGCTTAAAACCTTTGTTGCTGATCAGGCGGCCGAGATACGATCGATGCGCTCCCTTATTGAGCAATTATTGAAAAAGCTAAAGGCTCAGGGGGAGACAAGCTGCCGGGATCAGGAAGAGCTGCCCAGGGATGGAGATAATGATGGAGATAATGACGGCAATGATCCCAGCGCGCAAAGAGATAATGAGGCAGTAGATTTTTCTGCTGCTCAGCATGCTGAGATTCAGGGGGAGTCGAGTCAGTCGGGAGCTGAAGGAGGAGAGGCTGGTTCCTCAAGGACTTTGGAGAGCGATATGATAGATGCGCTAAAAGATATTGAGGAAGAGCTAATGGAATTTGATTTTGAAGATGAATTGGAGGAGTTGGAGGAAGGGGAATTCGTACCTGAGGAGATTGTTGATTGGAGATCCGACGACGAAGTGATAGAGGACGAGGACGATAATGTCAACGAGGTGATCATAAATTCACAACCTATCACGGAATTGTATGTGGGCAATAATCACAATGTGATTGACATAGATGACATCAAGATACCCTCAGTCGAAGACTCAGAACTTGAAGAAGCAGAAAAGGAGCCATCTAGGGCTGAGTTGATGAAGCTTTGGTTCCGTAAGGAAGAGAAGAAGACAAAGCCAAAGATGAAGAAAAGAATGAGAATTCCGGGTGCTGGAAATCTCTCAGGAGGAATTATAAGCTGGTTCTTTGACCGAGAACTGCAGCTATTTATTTTGAAAAGGAGAGATGGTCTTCAATACTTGAGGCAAACACTGAAAGTATTCAATACACTGCCCAAGATTGAAGTGAAAGAGTTAGCCTGGAAGGAGCTGATTAATATTGGAGATGATCAGTACGCAGAAGTGATTGCAAAAATTATAAGGAAAGAAGGTCGGTCAGGCAAATTTGAACGACTCAAGCCAAGGACTGGAAAGAGGGTCGAGGATGAGTCGAGAATAGATCCTCATACAGGTAGGCCATGGGCCAGGATGGTATACAAACCTGTGAGATGTCTGAAGAAAGTACCAATGAAATCGATGCCACAAGATGTTCTAGGCAACATGAAATGGTGGTACGTCGATAATGACACAGCTGAAGCAGTCATGGAAGATACACAGGACAAAGTGATTTTGAGAGTGTATGATCCACTGCACTTAATAAATCTATCAAAGGACGACCTGAAGAAGCTGAATGATCAACCTATCTTCTTTCACGAAGGATGGAGGTCTGATGCCAGGAAGTACCAGAAGGTAGTAAAAGTATGTATAGATGTAGGTATATACGCAGGAAGTAGTATATATAGCTCTAGTACTTAATCAAAATGTAAATAGTTAGTTAGAATCTATCGTCAAGGGGGAGTCTGTTGGTACACCCTGTGTGACGATAGCAGTCTAAGTGTACTAGCATTTTGGTTCAAGTAATAGTACAAAGTATTGGATATTTGATGTATGTGTTTATATATGTTTGATGGTTATTGATAGTGTGTTTGAACTTGATGTAATGTATTACAAGAAGTTCAAACATAAAATCCAAAGATTAAGTCAAATATAAGTTGAATCATATAATCAAATATAAGTTGAACATGAGAAATTTGAATTTAGTGACAAATTCGAATTTAACATGGAGACAGATTCGAATGTGATCTATGGGGCAGATTCGAGAGTGTCAAGGGGACAAACTCGAATGGGCCTTGGGCCTGATTTGAGTTTGGCCCATGACAAACTCGAATGAGTCTCTATAATTAGGGATTAACTCGAATCATTAGTAGACTTTTGTAGAATTCGTGTGAGATTAAGCAAAAGGGTGATCTCAAGTTTATCAGCTAAGTGAGTGTTCTTTCGGAGAGAATCATCTCGTAGGTGCGTTCGTGTTCGTCCGTACAGCGTGTTGATAGTCTCCGTGTTCCGTGTGAGAGTTGTTTCCGTCAAGCCGTTAACGAGGATTCCGCACTCGTTGACGGTGTCGCGTCTAGATAGATCTGTAGAGTCAAGACCTTACATAGGATTTGAATGTGAGTGGCTATGAGAGAGAAACATTTGAGCGGTTGATTTGAAAAGGTCATTAACGGAAAACGGAACGGTTGTCCATGTCAGACCGTTTGTCAGACCACTTGAGCCCTTTTTAATCACTAACACACGTAAACCCAAATTATCCGCAGTAATTAAGTTAAATAAAAACAAAAATTAAGTAACTTAATTGTGAAGAAAGGTAATTGAAACTGATGGTCAAACCTGTGATGAGCAGGGTCATCACAAGCTGTTCATTCTTCAAGTTGTTCCTTCAACCTGTTCAGCTATGTAGGAATAGATTGTGTTCAATAGCTGATCAGGTTACAAGACAGTGTCTTGTATGACAGATTGAAAGAGTGAGCCGGGTGGAGGTTTGATTATCAGATCTGGCTTGACATACAAATGGTAATTGTCAAACCTGTTATACGCTCAAGTTGTTCAAGTTATGCAGACAATGGCTAAGTATAGAACATGCATAGCCTGTTCTGTCTAAGCTGTTCTACGAAATTTGAGCAGTGTGAGATATATAATGACTTAGAACATTTTGGACACTTAGTCACTTTTGTTTAACATGCCCAGCTTGCTTACCAGATAGTTAAATCTGTTTTCATCAAGAAGTTTGGTGAAAATGTCTGCAAGCTGTTCATCTGTGGAAATAAAATTTACCTCCACATTACCTTTCTGAATGTGATCCCTGATGAAATGATGTCTGACCTCTATATGCTTTGTTCTGGAGTGAAACACTGCATTGTTGGAGAAAGCTATGGCACTTGTATTATCACACAGAATAGGAGTTTTCCTATATACAAGTCCATAGTCTTCAAGCTGATGCTGCATCCACAGAATCTGCACACAGCAGCTTCCAGCAGCAATGTACTCAGCTTCAGCTGTAGAAGTAGAAACTCAGTTCTGCTTCTTGCTACACCAACTGATCAACTTTCCACCAAGGAGTTGACACCCACCTGTTGTGCTTTTCCTATCTAGCCTGCAGCCTGCAAAGTCAGAATCTGAATAACCTGTTAGTTCCAGGCTTGAGTCTTTGGGATACCAAAGACCCAAATCTGGTGTACCCTTAAGGTATCTGAAAATTCTTTTCACAGCAGCTAGATGTGATTCTTTTGGATCAGCTTGGAATCTAGCACACAAACAAGTAGCAAACATAATATCAGGTCTACTAGCAGTTAAATACAGCAAGCTCCCAATCATGCCTCTGTAAGTTGTTACTGAAACAGCTTTGCCACTGGCATCTGCATCCAATTTTACATTGGTTGCCATTGGGGTTTTAATAGGAAGACTTTGATCAAATTTAAACTTATTCAATAGATCTAAAGTATACTTTCTTTGATTTATAAAAATTCCATTTGAGGTTTGTTTAACCTGTAATCCTAAAAAGAAAGTAAGTTCTCCCATCATACTCATTTCATATTTGGATTTCATGAGTAATGAAAAATTCTTGCATAATTGTTCATTAGTAGAACCAAATATTATGTCATCCACATAAATTTGAACAAGCATAATATCAGACTTCACCTTCTTTATGAACAGTGTGGTATCCACTTTACCTCTGGAATACCCATTGCTCATAAGGAAATCAGTAAGAGTGTCATACCAGGCTCTAGGGGTTTGTTTTAGACCATAGAGGGCTTTGTCCAACTTATAGACAAAACCTGGATGATGTTCATTTTCAAAACCTGGAGGCTGCTTGACATAAACTTCCTCTTGCAGCTTCCCGTTCAGAAATGCACTCTTCACATCCATTTGAAATACCTTCATGCTCTTATGAGCAGCGTAGGCTAGAAACAAACGAATTGCCTCTAGCTTGGCCATAGGAGCAAATGTTTCATCATAGTCAATGCCTTCCTCCTGTCTATAGCCCTGAGCAACAAGTCTTGCCTTATTCCTAATGACATGACCCTGCTCATCCATCTTGTTCCTGTAAACCCATTTGATGCCAATTATAGTTTTACCATTAGGAGCAGGGACCAGCTTCCATACCTTGTTTCTCTCAAACTGCTTGAGTTCTTCTTGCAAGGCAGTGATCCAATTGGCATCTTTAAGTGCTTCATCCATTTCTTTGGATCCATGAGAGACACGAAACTAGAGAACATACAAAAGTTCCCTAAGCTGTCCCATCTTGTTTGTACCCCTTTGTTGATGTCACCAATTATTTGATCATTGGGGTGACACCTGATCTAGTTAGGATCATTTTTCAATGAGGATTCTCCTGAGTTGTTTGCATTTTCAACAGGTCCTGTTGAACAACTTTCAAGATTTTCAGACACACTGATGTCTTGAGCCTGTTCACTTGTTGAGCATGACTCTCCATTGTTGAACACATCAGCAGAGGATCCAGGAAAATCAGCATTGGTTGGTTCAGGACATGAAGTTGTAATTAAGTCAGTACATTTATTCACACAGGGTGTATCAAAACAATCATCATCATGTCCATCATGGTTAGCAGGTTCCACTCTGGATGTAGTGGAAGCTTTTGAGTCCTCTTCACTGTTTGAATGCATGAGATCATCAAAGTTGAATTCCCCTGAAACTGATTCAGGAACAACTTTGGTTAAGGCATTCCTGGACTCTTCAAAGGTGACATTGATAGATTCATCTATCACCTTTCTTTTGTTGTTGTACACTCTGTTGGCTTTGGAGATAGCAGAGTATCCAACAAACACACCTTCATCAGCTTTTGGTTCAAACTTTTCCAGTTCGTCCCTTTGATTCAGAATGAAGCAGGGACATCCAAAGACATGGAAGTAGCTAATATTTGGCCTCCTCCCTTTGAGCAGCTCATAGGGAGTGTTGTTGAACCTTTTCACCACTAAGGATCTGTTTTGGGTGAAGCAGGCAGTGTTAATAGCTTCAGCCCAGAATGATGAAGGTAAACCAGATGCACACAGCATGGTTTTAGCAGCTTCAATGAGGGTTCTGTTTCTCCTTTCAGCAACTCCATTTTGTTGTGGATTTCTTACTGCTGAAAAGTTTTGTGAAATCCCTTTTTCTTCACAGAAGTCCTCAAGAGTACTGTTTCTGAACTCAGTACCATGATCACTTCTAAGCTTCTTTACTTGAGCAGAGTTCAGCATTTCCATCTTTTTCACAAATCCAATGATTTCTCTAGTAGCCTCTCCTTTTCTCTTCAAGAAGATTACCCATGTAAACCTGGAGAACTCATCAACCATTACTAGAGTGTATATTCTTCCTCCTAGACTTGGGACATTGACTGGTCCAAACAAGTCCATGTGAATTAAGAAGAGAGGAGTATCAATAGAAAAATTATGCTTGGATTTAAAAGATGATTTTCTCTGCTTACCTTTCTTACAAGCTGTGCAGAGTGTATCCTTAACAAAGGTCATAAAAGGCAAACCTGTTACCAACTCTTTCTTACAGAGTTTGTTGATATTCTTGAAGTTCAGGTGTGACAGCCTTTTGTGCCATAACCAGTTCAGGTCTGAATTGGTTCTTGTGAGAAAGCAGGATTCAGTTGTGGGATCTGCAGATTTCATGTCCACAACATATACACCTTTCTTCCGTTGAGCACACATCACAACTTTGCCTTGGGAATCCAATATAAACCCAGATGCTCATCAAAGTTAACCTTGTAGCCAGCATCACACAGCTGACTTGTGCTAACAAGGTTATGTTTCAGCCCAACCACGTAGGCTACTCTTTTGAACACTGCAGCACCAGCTTTAAGAGTTCCATATCCCTCAGTGGATCCCTGTACATTGTCACCAAATGTGACTTTTGGCTCTTTTTCAGGCCTGAGATCATTCAGCAGGTCCTTGCAACCTATCATGTGCCCTGAGCAGCCACTGTCCAAGTACCAAACCTGGGATGGTTGTTTGTCCTGCAGAATGTCATAGGAAAATATTAGTTACTTTTAGGGGAACTCATCACAGTGATGAGTTCTCCTACTTCATCAACATGTCTTGATGGACTAGTGATATCCACATTAATATTTCCTATTTGAATGGTATCAGTTTGGATACCACTCTCATTGACTAAGTTACTTCCAACACTGCTTGTTTTAGCAATGATGGAACTAGCAGAGTCAACAGGCCTCATGTCATCAGTTTCAGGACAGTCTTTGGCCATGTGTGTCTTCTTTCCACATTTATAGCATTTTCTTTTTTTAGCCTTTTTGGAAGAAGAGCTTTCAGAAACACATTCTGAATTATTTCTGTTGATTTTATCAGCAGGTTTAGCAAACTTATTACTATTTTTCTATGAATCAACAGCTTGGGTGGATGGAACAATAGCAACAGCTTTGCCCGTTTCTTCTTTCCTCTTTTTGAGAGGACAGATGACAAAAACAGGAAGCTTGATTGGTTTTTGATCTTCCACAGGTTTGGGAAACTTATTCCCAGATTCAGGCTGAGCAATGGCTTTGCCTTTGCCCTTACTGAGATGTGATTGATGCTGCCTATCAGCATAGTCACTGTTTCTGGTTTTGAAAGACTTATTTTGATTTACAACAAATTTTCCACTATGATTTGAAAACTTATTTGAAACCACAGCAGATTTGCTTTCAACATGAGACTTACCCTTGTTGAAAGCAGGCTGCTTACCTTTTGAAAACTTATTTTCAAAATGTTTAGCATCAAAAGGATTAACATGTCTCTTACCATCAGCTTTGGACCCAGAGCCTGTTTTGTCAACAGGTTTTGTGTCCACGGCTGCAGTTGGAGTATGTTTTCCTTTCTTTTGCTTGTGTGAATCAGCATAGCACTTAGCAGGCTGATTTGATGGAGAACACATTCCATCATCAGCTTTTGGGCCTTTTTCACACAAGCTGTCAGTATTTTGAGGCCTGACAAACCTGTTTGTTTAGACCAGCTTTCCATTAACTTTCTGGATGAAAGTACTGGGAAGCTCACCAAGAGTGGATAAGTCATCTTTCAGATTATTAATCTCAACAATAGAAGCTGTTTTGTCAAGATCCCCTCCAAGATAGGCTTGGATTTGTGCAGTGATCTGCTGACTGATGCAATGGCTGACTTTTTGTGCAGATTGGCACCAAGAGTCCTTTTGAAGCTTTGCATGTTTTACATCTGTTTCTCTCTTTTCTTCCAGTAAAATAGAGTTGATGTGTTTTAGTTCATCAAGCTCAGTTTCCAACTTATGGAAACTGTCCAGTTTACTAGTTTTAATTTCAAGATCAGTTTTAAGCTTAGAGATTTCAGATAGTAAAACATTATGCTTCTCAACAGCAGCTTTTAAATCAACTAGCATATATTCAAACATTTTTACTTTTTCATCAGAACTGTAAGCCATAAAATTTTGTACCTTGTACATCATTGTAGGGTTCCACTTCTCCAAGCTGCTGAAGGCTTCAGCTTAAGTCAAACTGTTTGAAATTGCTAGTTGATGGGACATCAGTATTGGCCATCAGACAATTGTTGTCTTCTTCATCAGAGGATGAATCAGACTCCTCCCAGTCACATGTCTCTGCCATCAGTCCCTTTTACTTGTTGGAAGCCACTGAGTTTTCCAACTTTTTCAGCTTAGCCATGGCCATAAGGTACTTAACCCTATAACCATCGTCCCTGTTAGTCTTGTATGGTTTGGAAAACTGTCCAATAGCTTTTGACACACAGTCAGCAGCTATATGACCAGTTTTGCCACATTTGAAGCACTAAGCTTTAGATTTATCAAATGCCTTCTTCTTGACAGCATTTGAGTTCCCCTACAGCATATTTCTTCCAAACCTCTTCTTGTTGAACCTTTTGACAAGCACTGCTATCATCTGTTCATCATCAAGCTCAGCAAGATCTGCAATGTCTTCCTCGTCAGACATTTCCTCTCTTTCATCATCAGCCTGTTGATCAGGTTGTGTGAACACATCACATACCTGCCCAACAGGTTGTCTCACGCTGGCCACTAAGGCAGCACCTCTCTTGGACATTTTCAAGGCATTTCTCTTCTGCTGCCTTGACTGCTCATCATTTAGTAAGGATCCATATAAGTTTACAAGATCCATACCTTTGATGGTACCTGAATTTCTCAAGATGGTAGAAAAGTAGTTCCACTCTTCAGGCAAGATGTCCAAGAACTTGTTCACCAGGGTCAGGCTGTCCTTTGTGATCCCAACAGCTTTGAGTTCATTAACAAGAGCAGTAAACCTGGTATAGGTTTCTGTGAGTGTCTCCTTTGGTTTTGCAAAGAAGAGTTCATACTGTCTAACAAGATTGTTAATCATGATGTCCAGTGTGATTGTGGGACCATCATAGACGGTACACAAAGTATCCCACATCTCCTTTGCAGTCTTCATCTTCTCAACCTGTTTGAACACATCATCAGGCAGAGAGATAACCAGGTTATTCCTGGCCTTTGCATCCAGAGCAACCAGTCTTTTGTCTTCATCAGACCATTGAGCTTTAGCCTTCTCAAAAGTTCTGATTTCAGGGGCAGCTCCTTCAACAGCAGGAGTTATGGTAGTAACAGAGGTTGGCACATAGGGACCTTCCATTACTATCTCTGGTAGTTGTACATCCAGATTCTCTAAGTAGAGCATCATTATGCACTTCCAACCAGAGAAGTTCTGATTATTGAACTTTGGGGCTTTGGCCATTGACCCATTGTCATAGTAGGATGAGGAATTTGCAGCACTGTTGTCCATGGGAAAGTAGGGAGAATAAGAGATCTAGAGTTGACACACACTCTATCTGCTCTGATACCAATTGTTCAACTAATCTAAGACTCACTCAGACTAGATACAATGACTATGCTCACTTAGATGCATTCACTGTTTTTACAACACTCAGATGGACAGCTTATACAAGCACAGCTTAGACACACTCTACTGTTCTATATAAGTAGACTTGCATGCATGGAATAACACACTTCAATGCACGTTCTGATTTCACACTCTTGATATCCCATAATCCTTAGAAGCTTCCTTTTATACTCAAAAGGTGTATCTCAGTGAAGCTTCTTCATTCGACAGATGAGATAGTGGAAAGTCTTTCCAAAAGGACAAAACATCTTTCTGCACGTTCTGATAAAGTATATTTGTCTTCACATGGCAAAATCTTTGTCTTTTCCTTTTTGTCATTGTTGCATAAGGCTTTAACCAAGAGAGGAATGTCAACTTTGCATCTTTCTTCTTTTGGTAATGCCATTTTGATATAAGAAAAGGTCTGTCACCCTTTTCAGATATCTATTTGTCTTCATGTAACAGAACAGCGTGGGCAGGCTGTGCAGTTCTGTTTTCCACTTTGTCTTCGACTTGTAAACTGATCTTGTAGCCAAAAACAATACATGAGGACTTGGAAATATATTCCATAAAGTTTATAACCTGTTCACAAAGAACAGAACACTTGTAAACTGTCCAAGCTGCTCAAGAGAACAGAGCAGCGTAGACAGTTTATGTCCAGCTTGTTCAGCAGACAGAATAGCTTGGACAAACTGCCTTTGTTGCAACGAATGCAACATGGTAAACAGCTTTGGGCTGATATTGCAAATCACTTTTCATATTTCAATAAGGCATATAACATGCCTTAAATTCTACCTTTAAGTGCATCAACAGGTTTGATTAAAAATCTCCGCCTCAGATGAACAGCAGGTTTGACTAAGGCCTTTTTGTGCCTAACAGTGTGGTATTCCTATAGACAGGTTATGGTCCTGACCTAGATTGACTAGGGACTCTATTCGGTGAATTAGTCTTAAGCCCTTCATTCTGTCGGATTAACACCGGTATTTGTTTTGCACCTACACGTGGTGTTGCATTCAAGTTCTTCTCAATGCTTTGAGAACCACTTGAGCTAGCAATACTAGGCACTGATTTTAAGGCTGGTTGGTCTGGTTTCCCTATTATCGTTGTACACTCTACTTTTTATAGGGACGACTAGACGCAACGTGACCTTTCTCATGACATCTGAAGCAAGACATTTTATCAATTGGCTTTTTATAGGTGCCCTTTGACTTAGGTGTCTCACTAGTGTCATGTTCTTTTGGTTCAACTATAGTCTTTGCAACCTCTTGATTATTATCACTCACAGTTTTTGCCTCTTCTAGTTTGGTGTCACTAGTAAACTGCACAAACTTAAGTTTCTTAATCATAGGGGTTGTGGTTGATACCTTAGTTGTTGATACCTTATCAGTTTCAGTTACAGTTGCTTCCTCTGATTTAACCGTTTTCGTGGTCTTATCCTGAGGTTGAGGCACATAGTTATTATTGAACGGTGGAGGACTTTTCTGATAACCTAGGCCCACTAGTTTCATAGACTGTCTCTGTGCGTCTAAGATTTTGCCTAGATTTAGGGATAAGTTCCTAAACTTTTCAAGTTTACTATTGGCCTCTGCAACCTTAACTCTAGCTTCAGCTAGTTCTAGATTCTTAAGGATGATTTCTTTGGTCAATGATTCTACATGCTCATACATTAGTTCTAACCTGACACATTGTTCACTCAATTTATCTTTTAGAACAATCACATCCTCAGCATCAGCTTTCATCTTGGCCCTTAGATCTTCCTTAATATCTAGAAGACTAGCATTGTCAGATTTTAATGATTGGATTTGAGCTGTCATGGTGGTATGTGTTTCTAGCACCAGATTCAAACTATCATTTAATGTAGCACATAAAACGCATAAATCATGAAACGTAGAAAAGTTAAGAGTTACCTTTTTGCGATCTAATTCCACGTTAGCCAGTTGAGCTGCAAACTCCAGAGTGGTTTGCTCTACAGATTTTTCCACCATCAAAGGAATTGAATCAAACTGCTGGGCGTCCTCCTTTTCTACTTCAGCTCTTTCATCAGTCTCAGTTACCTCAGCCATAAAAGCTCTGGCATTTGACTCCAGATGAGTACTCCAATCATATGTACCATCTAGTTGTCTGTTAGAAGATACGTTCGTTAACAGACCAACTATCACAGCTTGATTTCCTGAACTACCAGAATGCTATCTTTCCTGATTCTGATTCTGATAATTCTCAACCTTTGGTCTCTGACATTCTCTGGGAAAATGTCCCAATCCTTGACAATTGTAGCACTTCACCTTTGACTTGTCAAAACCAACATTGTTGCTGACACTCAGATTTCTACCCGTTCTCTTCATAAACCTTTTGACCCTCTGTGTTACCATGGCCAGTTGGCATTGTAGGTCCATTCGTTCTAAATTGTCCGAATCTACCTAATCGTAGTCCTCTTCCCACAGAGCTGGATCGTTGATTTTACCTTGAACGCAGTTGCCGTATGCCGCTACAAATGAAGCTAGGAGATTTAGATGATCTTCAGCTGACTTTGCACTTATAGGCATCTTGGTAAAACCTTGAGAAGTTGATCCTAAGTGTTATGGTTTTTCTTCCGGTTTAGAAAACCCTAAGAATGCTCTAGTACCAGATTCTTCAGCTTCAACTGGTATTGACTCTTCTCCAAAAAGAATGCAATGGCCCCCGACTTCAGTTCACTAGAAGCTGATGTCTTTGATTTCCCAAAGTACATTTCAGGATCCTGTACTTGATCAAGTTCCCTCTCCTTCTTCTACAACTTAAAGTTGTAGGCCCTCAATGTCCTGATGACTCCTACCAGAGTGAGAGTTTCAAACTTTTCTTCATCATGCGTTATCAGTGCAGTGTACATTTCCCACTTTGCTGGCAAAGCATCTAAAAAGCTTCTCTATCTTTTTTGTTTCTTGATACTCAACACTATGATTATCAAGTTCAGACAACAGATGGTAGAACCTTGTAATTGTTTCATCCAATGTCTCATTCTTCAGTGACTTGAAAATTGCAAATTGCTGTTTAGAAATTTTGTCCTCCCCTTTCTAACCCTAAGATTTCCCTCACACCTCTTTTCTAGAGCT
The DNA here is from genome assembly GCA_020465985.1 of Centrapalus pauciflorus. Taxonomy (NCBI): domain Eukaryota; kingdom Viridiplantae; phylum Streptophyta; class Magnoliopsida; order Asterales; family Asteraceae; genus Centrapalus; species Centrapalus pauciflorus. Next base: position 171,729 of record JAANYP010006157.1, read on the forward strand.
TCCTAGAGCTCTTTAGATGTCCTGTGACTTCTGAACGTGTGTAGAATCTCCAAAGGAAATGCCATCCTTATTGATGATAGAGCTTGATTCTCGGCTTCATAAATCTTCTTGTCGTCATCTTTCATATTTTGATACGACAAAACCTTTAATCTACCCTCAAGCTCTTGTGTTGGGGGAACATAGCCTTCGTCTATGCATATCCACATACGCATATCGTTAAATCTCGCGAAGTCTGCAAATCTGTCCTTCCACCAGTAATAGTCTTCTAACTTCATCAGCTTGGGCGGTGAATTAGATTTGCCTACTTCATGGTCCATTTCCATAAACTTTTGCAAACTCGACATTCTTTTAAAACTTTTTGGTTTCGAACTTAAACAATTTAATTTAAAAATAAATTTAAAACAAATCTTACGGACTTAATTAAGTTCGCGTAATTTTAATTTTAAATTCGTTTTGTAAATTAAACTCGTTTGAGTGTTAAGTTCGAAATCAACAAGTTCGAAAGCCTGCAAGTTCGAGAAACCCTAATCCTTCTGACAAGTGTGAACCAACTCAAGTTCGAGAAACCCTAAAACTTCTGACAAGTTCGAACCAAGTCAAGTTCGAATTCCAAACAAGTTCGAGACCCAATCAAATTCGAATCCTAGACATTCAAGACCCAAACAACTTCTAGAAACCCTAAATCAAGTTCGAGAGGAGCGTATTCTGACAAGTTCGAAGAACCCTAATATACCCCTTATGTTCGAGCGCCGCAATTTCGAGAAACGGCCAAAAATTTGATTTTTTCAAGATTTCAAATTAAACCAATGTTTTTAAGATTAAAAATAGTGATTTTGACTGAAAAGATGAACTGATATGAATGTTTGCCAATAAACTTGCTCGTAGAACTCTGAAAACTTCAAAAATACGTGATTTATCCGATAAAATGCCATGAAACCCTGTGAATGTTCAAAAAACCATGACGAACACGAAGAACACTCAAGAAAGGCTCTGATACCATTTGTAGGCTCACCATGTCTACGGATATGATCTTGACGTGACGCCGTCCAACGAGTGCGGAATCCTCATTCGACGCTTAACGGATCGATCACGCACGGAACACAGAGCCGAACACGATGTTAGCCGATATAAGAAACGACCCCACACAATGTATTGCTCCAAGAAAACTCTCTGAAAACCTTTCTAGATCGTACGTGCACTATACGAGCTCTGAAAGACGTAATTCCCAAATATTATAAAATAAAACTGAGTAAGTTCTAATTACACCAGCTAAGTTCGTTTAGGCCCAAGCCCACGAACATAATTAAGTTCAAGCCCAATACCCTACGAACTTAGCTTCACTAAGTTCGTCTGGGTTGGCTTAATTTTGAGGCTTAACCTTAGAACTTATCTTCTCAGTCTAGAACTTAACTTCACAGTCTAGAACTTAACAACACTGTCTAGAACTTAACATGCAAATGCAGAAATCAAACACAATCATGAAGTATCACATATGACTTGTATTCATAAAGCCTCATCTATTACATTTGACTATCTATTACATATCTTGACTGCTATCGTCACACAGGGTGTACCAACACAAACCAAAAAAATTAAAAATTCAAAGTCCTTGTATGTCATTTCAAGCTCTATGTTGAACTCATAAAAATTTAAAACTGGAATTTTGTCGCGGAAGCTCGGGTTTTGTACTGATGTTCACAGAAGCCATTACTATGAAGCACGGGTCCTAAACTGAGTGTTTTCGGAGCCATTTCATTGAAGATCTGGTTTTGATCTGATGAAATCAAAAACCATATCACTTGCAAAAACAAATTCAAGTGCTATTTGGTATCCATTGCATTTTAGATCCAGTAAGGTTAGGTGATTTTGGTACCCATTGCATCATGAGTTTCGATATCCATTTCCAAACAAATTTCTTATCATTAGATTTAAAATCAGTGTTAGGCTCAAAAAGGTCTCAATCAAACTTGTTTCATATAACAGGGAGAGATCTCTGATCAAACCTGATTGATACACTTAATGGAAGATTGTTAGGCTCTTTAATGCCTCAATCAAACCTAATAAAGATTTTCAATATTAGTCCAAGTCTGCTCTACGCTACTACATAATTTGTAACTTGGCAGTATGTCAAAACCGTCCTCTTCAATTTAACACGTTTGACAATTTATGTCTATGTTGTTCTCTGTTAGACAAGTTTGAGATAGTTAAGTATTCCATTCTTTGTGTACAGAGCTTGTTCTTTATGAACATGTTATACACTTATTAGAACGTGTCCATGTCCTCATCTAATATTATGAACGTTGGGATCAGCCTGAAGATTTAAGACAGAGTGGAAAAGTAGAAGTGCTACAATTTGAAAAGGGTGAGAGATCTTTACTTATATTAAAATGACTTTATACGTAAGTTAGAGTTTATAAGTTGATTTGCTTGTTTGGGATAAAGTTGGAACAACTAAAAACAAAAGAATAAGACAAAAATTCTCTAGTAAGAAGACAAAAGAGTTGTCCGCTTACAGAAAAGGAAGTTTGTCATCTTATGAGACAATCTTGCCTTTCTTCTTATCCATTGAAGAATCTTCAATGAGATCCATATGAGAACCTACATAAAGAAGCTTTCAAGGTAAGAGAAGGTGTGCACAACTAGAAGAGTACCTGAATTCATGCATGCACATTTAACTTCGACTTGAGAGACAAAAAGCAAAGTGTGTCTAAGCTGCTCTTAGTGAACTTGTCTTCAAGGATGTTTAATGTTCCCAAAGCTGATCAGTTTAGTCTTCTATCAACACTAAATGTGTAAACAGTGAGTGAGTCTTAGTAAGTCATATCGTTGTAACTTGTCTGAGTTAGTATTAGATTAGTAAAACCTGTTGTTCATTCTGTCATCTCAGTTTGGATCTTTCCACAATCCATACTTGTTTAAAGTTAGCATAGTTGTTAATACATGTACAAACACTGAGAAAAATCTATGTGATTTTAAGTAAATTGTATTCACCCCCCCCCCCCCCCCTTTACAATTACTCTTGAGATACTTAGGATAAACTTTTGGGACCTATAATCAAAAATCAAATTCCTCTTTATATTGGAAAAATGAATATTTGAGTTAACAAGAAACTTGAATTTAAAGAATCAGACATATTCAAATACTTTTTTCTGAATATTTGTCTCGTACTAGCTTGTTTCTAATAATACTTATTAGTCTTTTGGGAAAAACACTTATTGTAAGGGTGTAAACGAGACGAGCCGAGTTCGAGTTCGTTAAGACTCGAGCTCAACTCGTTTAAAAGGCTCAGGATCAAGACTCGGGGCTCACGGCTCGAGCTCGGGCTCTCGAGCTCGATTCGTGAATGATTTTTACAAGCTCGAGCTCTACTCGTTTATTATATATCTTAATTAATCTCTACTGCTAATAACGCATTTAGCATCATGGTTTTAAACACAACTCATCATGCATAAGGTATAACTTCACAAAGCAACTTCTTATATTTTAAGACTCACATGTAATCAAATCATCATGTACAATTATGTGTTGAAAAACATATAAAAATGGATTTTGTTTTGTAAATTTTGAATTCTTAGGAACTGGTGTCCCTTGGAAAAAAAAACTGACTCTCCTTCTCTCCTACACAGAACCTACTCACTCCTTGCTATACTCTCCTTGATAACGATTGGCCGACAACCACTGCCTTCCAACAGCAGGCCTCCTACAGCCACCGCCTCCCTCCAACAGCCACCGCCTCCACCCTCTGCCACCCTGATGCCTGCCTTCACACAAGAGGCCAACCTTCCCAACACCAACCCAATAGCCACCCCATCTCCAAACACCAACACCCCACCAGCCACCATTCTACCGCCACGCAACACTCCCAATCGCCGCCATCTTCTTCTGCCACCAGCCCTTCTGCACCGATCCTTTCGATAATCCCCAAACTTCGGCCACCGCCATCTGCGAGCGCTTATCGCCACCCTTATATCGCCGCCCTTTGTGCCGCTCAGTCCACCACAACCCTCAACCCTCCTGTCACAATCCTTCCTCCCCTAACTTTCATTGTGCGGCTCCTCCCTCTGTCCAATCCCAAACCTTCGGCCACCACAATCCGCGCCGATCACTCCCACTGCCCTGCTACCACACACTAACAGAACGACTCATAGAAAATGGATTCGAATTGAGTGATCATCGACGGTAGTATACCAAATCTCATTTTGACTTCTTCCTCTTTTCTCGCTTTACATTTTTCATTAATGGCGACGCAAATTCAATTCGATTCGATGAATAACAATTTCTATGTCTCAATTTCAGTTGTTTAGCTCATGGAAAATAGATTAATCGACTAAATTCTCTAATCAAACATGTATATTCCACTAATTCTCTCTTTTTTTTAAGTGCAAAGTCTTTTTTTTTTCTTTAAATCATTGATTATTAATTTGATCGATTTGGATTTTAATAGTTTTTGATGTATGAAATTTGATGTTTCAATGAGATTTGCGATTCAATTTTGCTTGTAAATAGCATTTATGATTGTATATGTGTGTATGTATTGCATTCCATGTGCTGAAACACGTTGATCTTCTTCTAAGTTTATTGATGATTCTTGCAATCAGTTAAATTTTTCTGTCGAGTGATTTTGAAGTTTACAGAACGTTGCTGAGAGCCACAAATTGTCTTTTAATGAAAAGAGTCACAATTATTAATTGTAGTTGATAATTCCTATCCTAAAGGTAATATAGATTATTCTTCTAACAGTTGTTTTTGTTAGAAACTTCATTGATTCTGCACCGGCCAGGCTTGGGTATGGATTGGTCTGTTGAAGAACAATATAAATTAGAGCAAGGACTTCCCAAGTATGTATTTTCTTCCAAATTCATAAGTATCTTTACTGAGTTTGCTTATTCCTTGATGTTATTCATTTCTTAAGATGGAACCTTTGTTCTTTAATTCTGGTATAATTGATTTACATGTCTGAAGTGTGCATACATATTTGAACAACACATAGAGATTTTATAACTTATACATGTATTTCCTAACGTTTTACTTAAACAATTTTTGGTTCAAGGGATGTCTTTGGGTATCATACTTGTAACATCCTTAGATCTAAATTATTGTAATTTAGATTAAGTAGTTGGATATTTTGTAATTTATATAATTAAGTTGGATTATGAAAAATGATTATGTATCTGGATATTTAAAAAGTTGGTTGCTATTTTAAGAAATTAAGAAATTTGAGAATTTCAACTTTTAGTTATTAAGTATGATTGTTAAAAAGTTAGTGATGATGAAAATTATGATGAAAATCAGTATTTAATGAAACCAGATAAGTTGAGGGGCTAAATGTGTAACTAGCCGAAACTTGGGAAATAAAAAGACTTCTGGTCTTCCATTTGTTCATTTCAACTCAAGAGCTCTCTATCTCTCTCTAAAATTTCTGCTGAAAATCGACTTATTGGAAGCAAATTCGTGGATTAAATCTGGAAATTAACAAGATTCAAAGTGGAAGTAAGAATGTCATTTCTCAATTTGGGGTTATTTTGAGAATAAAATGCATAAATTCGGATTTTAATCTGAGAAAGATGTTGATGCATGTATGTTTAATCAGTTGGAAATCAACAGTTTAACATCTCTGAAGGATTGGAAACAAGAATCAACCGTTAATTCATCCAAAAAGGTAATAAATCTGACTTTTTAAGAGTTTTTGTGTTCTTGTGGGTTTTTCATCATTTTGATCCAGTCTGGACGAATGTGGGTGTTATAAATGGAGAAAATAGTGTAGAAACACCCCATATATGTTTATATAACTTTTCTATGGATTGCATGTGATTAAAAACGGATTTTTGGCAATTTTTAAGTAAAACCCGTAAGTCACGAATACAGACCTGTTGGTCGACTCGGCGAGTCGGTGGGTCGACTCGGCGAGTCACCAAGAACACTTGCATAAATCTTCAAAAACTCAAAAGTGTTGGATCCGAATTCGGTTGGAACTCGAATTCGGATGAGATCCGAACTTAGATGGAACCGAACTCGAAGAAAGAACCGAACTCGGATGGACCCGAACTCGGATGGGTCAAGGTAATTCGGATGGATCCGAAATCCGGCCGAGGATCCGTAATTCGGACCTCGACTCGGCGAGTCATCTAGACCGACTCGGCGAGTCGCCTGTAGTTCATGTGGAATTCGGATGGGGTTTTAAGGACCCGAATTTATGGATAATTAATCACACTTTTGGGATATTTTTGGTATTATATTAAGGCATATAATGAAGGGTTTTTGGGAGTAATAACACACCAAATGATGGTTTTTAATGTGGGTTTCCGATGACGGTTCTGAATGTTGCTTTATGATTTCGCATGTTTATATCTGCTTTATGTTAGTTATTGCCTGTTGAGACATGTTGCTTCATTATCGTTTGGAATTCTACTAACTTGCGTAGATTTAGATGCACATTGATCTTGTTGCATGTCCGTTCTTTTGTTGTGCATCTATCGATGGACCGGCGGGTCGCACCTTTTACTCTGATGTTACTGCGCTATATGACCCGGAGCTGATCTCTCCGAGGTTCTGGTAGGCAGTAAGTCATCCCTGATGTTATGTCAGTCTCAGATGGTTGGTTTATATACCGAGCTTTGGGCTCGTAGGAGCGACGGATCATGTGTGTCGTACTTTGTGTACGTGGAGAGTGCACGACGTGTGTCGTCGGTGTTATTCTTGTGGGCTTCATAAAGATTTATAAAATGTGTAAATCTGTGTATTCACTAAGCATTCGCTTACCCCTCAGTTGTTGAATTTTTACAGGAAAAGGAAAATGTGCTGCCGGACCTTCTAGTTAGGTCGTTTGTGAAGTCTTGGAAGATATATACTACTCAATCGGTAAATGTACTATGGGAGCAATGTTGTAATATATTCTGGATGTTGTAATAATGAATTGAGTGTGTAGACTTAGTATTGGAACCTTGTAGCACTGTAGGGTGTTTGACAAAGTTGTATTATTTTATTTATGTACTTTTATGCTTCCGCACTGTAATTTAAGAATGCAGATCATTATGTAATTTATGTTTGGTGATTAATCCTAGGTGTAATGAAATGGTGGTTATTGTGGCAAGGGTGCCACAGGCAATGATATCAAAGGAGTAGTTCGAGATTCAAGTGTCCGTGAGGTCTTGGTCTCAAACGTTAAGTGATGATATGTAGTGGTTTAAGTAATGATCTGAACTAAGATAGGTTACGATCTAGTAATCATAGGAGATTGGCTATCATACGGGACAATGGGTGGTGTCTTTAAATAAATGACATGTTACTAAACAAGTTGTATGTTTTATATTTCAGAACATGTCTGGAGGAGGAATGGAGGAGGAATGACACCCGAAGAAACAAGAGAACCGATGCTAGCCTTGATGGCTGAGCAAAATCAGATGATTCAAGATCGGTTTCGGGCTCGAGATGAGGCCGAACCTAAGAGAAGGGAAGACAAGAGAAAGAACAAGGAAAAAGAGGGCAACAATGATGAACAAGATGACAACACTAGGTCATCTAACAAGCCCAAAGGTTGTCGACCCAAGGATTTCAAAGGAAATGGGGCCGTGGAGTTTAATGGACTGGGTGACGTTGTTGCCGCACTTGATTGGATAACAGCAACCGAACGGACATTCCGAATCAACGATTGTGCTGAGAAGTACATGGTTCGGTTTGCTACTGCTATGTTCACCAAAGATGCAGTCATGTGGTGGAACTCTATGATGAATGCTATGACGTTGGAGAAGGTTTCTGTAATGACTTGGGCTGAGTTCACTGACATATTCACTCAGCAGTACTGTCCGGTTGATGAGCGCCGAAGATTAGAGGCTAAGTTTATGACTTTGATGCAGGGGACTAAGATTGTGTCCCAGTATGTTGTGGAATTCACGAGGCTGAGTCTGTTTGCGCCTCATCAAGTTGATACTGAAGAGAGGAAAGTGACCAGATTCGAGGCTGGTTTGGATATGGAGATCCGAAGGGTTATGAGTAACGTCCGCTAACCTACATTTGCTGGCTTATTAGAGGCTGCCAGAAATGTAGAACAAATTCTGATCATGTCGGGTTCTACAATTGGGTCTGCCGCCGCTGCTACTAATCCAACACAGCCGTCACCGCCAAAGCGCCAGCGTGAGGGAGGATACTCGGGATCTTCTTGCTCGTCACAATATTTGCCTCAACAATCTTATCGTCGATCATCTGGGTCTTCTGGTCGTGCTCGTGCCTACTCCATCAACACCGAGCCGCAATATTGTAATAAGTGTCATCTTGAACACTTCGGCAAGTGCACTAATGGACGCGCTTGCATTTGCTATGGAGAGTTGGGCCATTTTCAGAGTGAGTGTCCACGAAGAGTCGATGCTTGCCATAAGTGTGGGGTATGTGGCATTATAGTAGAAACTGTAGAAAGAACGCTCCAGCAGCTGCTGCTCCATCTTCAACCCGATCTTCTGGGGGATCTAATGGTGGTTCAGTCAACCGCCGGAACCAGCCACAAAGGGCACCGGCTCATGCATTTCAGATTACCGCGGAGGAGGCCAAGGAGAACCCGGAAGTGGTTACGGGTACGTTTATAGTTAACTCTTTACCTGCACGAGTGCTGTTTGATTCTGGTGCCAACCGTTCATTTATATCTACCATGTTTGCACAACGACTGTCGATGCCTCTATTTAAGTTATCTGCTATACTTAATATTGAAATTGCTAGTAACACTCTAGTCAAAGTAGATCATGTATACTGTAACTTCACTTTAGTATTTGAAGATGTAGTCTTCAATTTGGACCTGATTTCGATAGCATTCAGTGAGTTTGATGTAATAGTCGGAATGGACTTGTTGATTGAGAATGAAGCCCATATAGTGTGTAAGAAGCGTATGATAAAGATAACTACTCCGGAGGGGCGTGAGATCTGTATATACGGGGATTGGAGAAGCGGGGGTGTGTTTGTTGACCATTGCAAAAGCCCGAAAGCTTGTTGCAAAGGGGTGTGACGCCTACCTGGCATATGCTATTGATGCCAAGGCTGAGAAGAAGACTGTGGCCGATGTGCCTGTTGTATCACAATTCCCGGATGTGTTTCCGGAAGACTTGTCTAGCGTGCCGCCTGAGAGACAAGTGGAGTTCCGAATAGATTTGATCCCTGGAGCTACACCGGTAGCTCGTTCTCCGTATCGCCTTGCTCCTACCGAGATGAAAGAAATGATGAAACAACTCCAGGAGTTGTTGGATAAGGGCTTCATTCGACCGAGTTCATCGCTGTGGGGAGCCCCTGTTTTGTTTGCTAAGAAGAAAGATGGCACGATGAGGATGTGCATTGATTACCGGGAGCTGAATAAGCTAACTATTAAGAACAAGTATCCGCTACCGAGGATAGATGACTTGTTTGATCAGCTACATGGGACAAGTGTGTTCTCTAAAATTGACTTGAGGTTGGGATACCATCAGCTTGTTGGGAAATAGTTTAAGTACATTCAAGCTGTTAGTTTAGACTTCTCAGACTGTTAGTAGATTTTACTTGTAAATCCAAAGTTCATGCTGCTAGTTGAAGAAACTCGAGCTGCCAGTGTAAAAGTTCAAGCTGCCAGAGCAAAACTACTCAAGCTGCTCAGATCATGCTGTCAAGAGATTCAAGCTGCTCAACAGTTTCAGAAACAGAAAGTGCTGATTTTCAGGAAACGATATCTACATGAAGATTCCAGCATATCTACTATCAAAGAAGTCATAGTTCGTCAAGGAAACATATCAAGAAGCAATATAAATACAGAGAATAGGTCGTCCTATTAAGAGAGGAGTTTCTGCATATTTTGAGTCTGTAATTGCTTTATTGATTAAGTTTTCATAAGCCTCTAAGGTTGTAAAACCCTAAGAACAGTTTGTGTTCTTCGTCTAATCAAACAGATTAGAGGTGATTGTAATTGATGAATTCAGCAATACAAACAGTCTTGATTAATTCCTGTGTGTTTATTTATTATTGATTCTGAAAGTTTTTGTCAAAATAATTAAGTGTTATTCCGCAAACTTCTTGATTAAACTTTGATTCAAAGCAAGATTATTGATTTATACTCTGATAAATTCAAATCAGTTAGTCTTGGTAATTCATATTTTAGATCCTGTCAAGTGGTATCAGAGCCAGGTTTGTCAAACCAGGTTGTTCAAATCAGGTTTTTCAAACCAGGTTACTCTTTGTTTTTCAAAGTCAAAAACTTTCTTTTAAATTTTTAATCTTTTACAATGGAATTTGAAAATAGCAGCAGTGGATCTGGGCAAGGACTCAAAGTGCCTATGCTCAAGCCCACTGAGTTTGAGATGTGGAAACTCAGGATTCAACAGCATATTCAATTCATTGATTATGCCATATGGGAAGCTGTTGAATTTCCTCCTGTAGTTGATCCAGAACTTGATGATGAGGGGAAACCAGTCAAAACTCCTCCAAAAACTGAACTTGAAAGGAAGGCTAGAATGAATGAAGTGAAAGCACTTACACTATTACAAATAGCCATTCCTAATGCTTATCAACATCAGTTCAAAAAGTTTTATACTGCTCACTCTCTTTGGAATGCCTTAGAGAAGAGGTTTGCTGGTAATGCCAGTACCAAGAGAAATCAAAAGGACCTCTTGAAACAGCAGTATGAAAACTTTTCTGGTGGCAAGAATGAAAACCTTACTCAAATCTTTGACAGGTTCAACAAACTGATAAGTGAACTGGAAAGTGCAAAGGTCAATCTGGATCAAGATGAAGTCAACAGAAAATTTCTCAGATCTCTTGGAGAAGAATGGACAGTCTATGCTGCACAATGGAGAACAAAAGACACTCTTGATGAGATAGAATTGGATGATCTGTATAACAGTTTAAGAGTGTTTGAGACTGAGATTGATGCTAAAAAGAAATCCTTTTCTTATAATCACAACACTGCTCTTCTGTCTTCTGAAAAATCTAATAACTGTGATTCTTTTTCAGGTGGTGATGGCAATTCTGCTGAAACTCACTATGAGGCTTTTGTTGCCAATGATGGATTATTTGCTCTAAATGTTGAAGACTTGGAACAAATTCATCCAGATGATCTTGAAGAGATGGATTTAAAGTGGCAACATGCAATGCTGACCATGAGAGCCAAAAGATTTCTGAAAAGAACTGGTAGGGCCAACTTTCAAGCCAAGACAGAAGGCAAACCATCTTTTGATAAATCAAAAGTGGAATGCTATAAATGCCATAAGCTTGGTCACTTTGCCAGAGAATGTAGATCTCAAGGTCAACAGCCATCAAGGACTTCACAGCCCATCCAAGCATCATCATCCACAGCACTTGTCTCTCAAGAAGACAATGTGTTTGACTGGAGTGATCAGACAGAGGAAGAATTTCAAAATCAAGCACTTATGGCAGAAACATCAAATGTCTCCTCCACTGAACTACCATCTGAGGTAAATTCTAAACTCTGCTCTCAATCATGCAAAAATATGGTTAAAAAGTACAGAGATCATAATGAGAGCATGTGCAAAACTCTAGCTAAGATGGAAGAAAGGAGATATGAATACATGCAGGCCATAGAAGATCTGGAAAAACAGATAAATGATTATAAGGACAATGAGATTCAAATGGGGTATGATAGAACCTATCATGAGTGGGAGAAAAAGGAGCTAAATAAGAAAATAGAATCTTTAAATAAAAAGGTAGAAGAGACTGAACAAAAGGTGTTTGAGGCTAATAAGAAGCTAGAATCTGTTAACATAGATCTAGGAAACTTCAAGTTAGCAAATCAAAAGCTAGAACACCTAATGGAAGTTCAATTCAAAGATAGAGTGAAATCTCAGGTCAATCCCAAAGAAGGAATAGGATATAAAGCTACTCCACCTCCATACAATAACAAGTACATTCATCCAATGAGTGAGGTTGCTGATAGACTTGTCAATGAACCACTAGATGAGTCTATGACTATTGTAGATCCTATCCTTGATGACAGTCCTGAATTAAAGGAAGATAAGAGTCAAAATAAAGACTGTGACACAAAGAGTGCACCCAGAGAGGTCCAAGTTCCCAGTAAGAAAGGAAAAGAGAAGATGAGTGTATGCAATGCTACTCCACAAGTTTCTGTACATTCTAACTGTAACACTGCATCTTCATCAAAAGGAACTAAAAGAGGTAAAACTGTTTCTATCTGCACATGCCAAAAGCATGGTGTTCAAAAGTTTCCTAAACAACAGCAGGTAAGAGGAAATCAGAGGAACAAGAACCAGAAATTGACAGAAAAGTCTGGTGTTCCAATTCAAACTGTCAACAGATGTTTTCACTGTGGAAGGAAGAATCACTTTGCTAAGGATTGTTTTTACAAACCAGCTGTTGCAAAACAGACTGTGCATCACACAAAATCAAATCATATTCAGGCAAAACACTCAAAAGTGAATCCTTCCACAGCAGCTCCAAAGAAAACAGTTGAGCACATATTCTCAAAAGTTAATAAAAAACAGTCCACACATCAAAAACAAGTTTTGGCAAAGCCTAAATCAAGTTTTAAACAAATGTGGTGTGTCAAGGACAAATCTGTTGCTCAAACTGCTAATGCAAAAGATCAGACTGCTAAGTCAAAATCTGATGTTGTTAGTGCAAAAACTGAAACTGTTAGCACTACAAACACAGCTCAAGCTGCTGGGCATCAAACTGGAGCTGCTAGTGAATCATCTGAGACTGTCAGAAGAAAAGATGATCAAAATAGTTGGATACCTCATATTATCACTAAATACTCTCCAAAGACTCCATCAGTAGATCTCACCAAATATAAGAAGTCAAAAACAGTTTTTAGTTATGTCAATGTACAAGGCCAACCCAAAACCAATTTGGTTTGGGTTTACTCCACTACTAACTAAGCTGTTATTTGTGCAGGGCAACCACAGGTCTCCTCATAGAACAAGATGGCATCTGGACAGTGGATGCTCTAGGCACATGACAGGCAATTCTGAATGCTTGTCAAATTTCAAAGGTTTTGATGGAGGTTTTGTTGCATTTGGAGGCAACTCAAAAGGAGGTAAGGTTACAGGTAAAGGTACTGTTAATGCAGGCAACATGACATTCCATGATGTTCTGTATGTTGAACAGCTTAAGTACAATTTATTGAGTGTCTCTCAAATCTGTGACAAACAAAACATTATTCTGTTCACAGATTCTGAGTGCATTGTTCTTTCAAAGGATTTCAAAGTTCCTGAAAAACTTGTTTTACTAAGAACACCAAGAAAGGACAATGTTTACTGCCTGGACACAGATCTCTTGACTAAATCAAATACTTTAAGCTGTTTAATATCCAAAGCATCATCAAATGAGTCTGCTCTTTGGCATAGAAGGATGTGTCACATGAACTTCAAGTCCATGAATGCTTTAGTTAAAAAGAATCTGGTAAGAGGATTACCACAAAAGGAGTTCATTTGTGATGATCATTGTGTAGCATGTCTTAAAGGTAAGCAACACAAAACTTCTCATAAGGCCAAAGAAGTAAATTCAATCTCATCTGTTCTTCAGTTGTTACATATGGATCTATTTGGTCCAACATCTGTTTTGAGTTTGAATAAAAGGGCATACTGTTTAGTCATTGTTGATGATTTCACCAGATTTACTTGGGTTTACTTTCTTAGGTCCAAAGATGAAACTGCTGAGCTAGTTAAGTCTTTTATCCTTAAGATAGAAAACCAATCCAATTCCAAAGTTAAGGTGATAAGATCAGACAATGGAACTGAATTTAAAAATCAAATTCTAAACAGTTTCTGTGAGTCCAAAGGCATTGCTAGACAATATAGTGCACCAAGAACACCACAGCAAAATGGTGTAGCTGAAAGAAAGAATAGAACATTAATTGAGGCTGCTAGAACAATGCTAGCTGATTCAAATCTGCCAATGACTTTCTGGGCAGAAGCTGTTAATACAGCCTGTTATGTTCTAAATAGGGTTCAAGTTGTCCAATCTCAAGGAAAAACTCCCTATGAGTTATTCCATAACAGAAGTCCCCTAATAGCTTTCTTCAAGCCTTTTGGATGCCCATGTACTATTCTTCACACTAAGACTCACTTAGGGAAGTTTGAGAGTAAGGCTGAAGAAGGATTCTTTGTAGGATACTCAACTCAAAGCAAAGCCTATAGAGTATACAACAGTGTGTCTAAAACAATTGAAGAAAGTGCCAATGTTGAATTTAATGAAAATACTGCTAATATCAAAGGCACTGGTCCTGATTGGTTGTTTGATTTAGATTCACTAACAAATTCTCTGAGCTTTGTTGAGTATACTGCAGAAGCTGATGCATACAGGGTTGAAGCTGCTAACACAAACTCTCATGCTGCCAATACAATTTCTCATGCTGTTGGCACAAAGTTTCAGACTGCTGCAGATTCAACAAGTTGGGATGATTTCACCACTCTACCACTTCTGTCGTGTGATCCTCCAGGGGTCCTGAATGCTCCACTTAATGCAAATCCAGACACTGAAGTGCCATTCCCAAGTCCTGACAGCACAGCTCCATCACAAAAGGAAACAGTCCCAGTTTCTAGACTAGCAGTCCCAACAGCTTCTCATGTTGTTAGCCTAGAAACTCAAGCTGTTCCAGAAACTGAACCATTCGCTGGTTCTGATGGAGATGATACAAACCTTGGAACTTCTTTTCAAACAGAGAGAGAGCCCACACTAAGAGTTCACAAGTATCACCCTCTCAATCAAATACTGGGTGATCCAAGCACTCCTGTTCAAACAAGGAAAATGGTTCACAATGAGACTGCTGCTGCTGAACAAGCAGTTCCTGAATTCAGTCTAGCTGCTTTTGAACATGCCTGTTTCATGTCTCAACTAGAACCCAAAAAGGCATCAGAAGCATTAAAAGATTCATCCTGGATTGAAGCCATGCAAGAAGAGCTTTTACAGTTCAAAATTCAGAATGTATGGACTCTGGTGGATCTTCCTAAAGGTAAGAGAGCAATAGGTACAAGATGGGTGTTCAGAAACAAGAAGGATGAGAGAGGGATAGTCATCAAGAACAAAGCAAGACTAGTAGCACAAGGGTACACTCAAGAAGAAGGAATAGATTATGATGATGTCTTTGCTCCAGTAGCAAGAATTGAAGCCATCAGACTATTTCTAGCATATGCAAGTTTCAAAGGATTTAAAGTGTATCAAATGGATGTTAAGTCTGCTTTCCTGTATGGGACAATTGAAGAGGAAGTGTATGTGTGTCAACCTCCTGGTTTTGAAGACTACAAGTATCCAGACAGGGTGTACAAGCTAGACAAAGCTCTCTATGGTCTTCACCAAGCCCCCAGAGCATGGTATGACACACTGTCATCATATCTTCTACAGAATGGATTCAAGAGAGGCACTCTGGACAAAACACTTTTCACTAAATCCATCAAAGCTGAGATTCTTCTTGTCCAAATCTATGTTGATGACATCATCTTTGGCTCAACTAATGATAGTTTGTGCAAATAATTTGAGGCCCTAATGCACAAAAAGTTTCAAATGAGTTCAATGGGGGAACTCACATTCTTTCTAGGGCTGCAGGTTAAACAGAAGCCTACTGGTCTATTCTTAAGTAAATCAAAGTATGTCAAAGACATACTGGAAAAGTTTGGCTATCAAGACACAAAGGTTGCAAGCACTCCAATGGATCCTCATAAACAGCTCCATACAGAAAAAGATGGCATAGATGTGGACATTCATCTATACAGATCCCTTATAGGATCTCTCATGTATCTAACATCTTCAAGACCTGATATTATGTTTGCTGTCTGTGTGTGTGCTAGATTTCAATGCTCTCCAAAGGATTCTCACTTGGTTGCTGTTAAAAGAATCTTTAGATATCTTAAAGGCCAACCACATTTAGGCCTATGGTATCCTAAAGACTCTCCTTTTGAACTAACTGCTTATTCTGACAGTGACTATGGTGGTTGCAACATTGACAGGAAATCCACAACTGGTGGATGTCAATACTTAGGAGCAAGACTGGTCTCTTGGCAATGCAAAAAGCAAACAACTGTCTCCACATCATCCACTGAAGCAGAATACGTAGCAGCTGCAAGCTGCTGCTCCCAGGTAATGTGGATTCAAAATCAGCTAAGAGACTATGGTATGAATTTCTTATCCACTCCTATTTATATTGACAATTCAAGTGCAATTAGCATTGTGCAAAACCCAGTGAAATTCCCAAAAACCAAGCATATAGAAATCAGGTTTCACTTCATCAGAGATTGTAATGAAAAGAAGTTAATCCAAGTTACCAAAATACATACAGATGATCAGCTAGCTGATCTATTTACAAAACCTTTTGATATAGGAAGGTTCACTTTCCTAGTATCAAATATTGGTATGGTAAACATGGATTAATTGGTTTTCATTATTATCTACTCAGTATGCTAATTTAAGGGGGAGACACTGTTCCATTGAAAAGTTGCACAATTTTACACTAACAGCATGAGTATTTTCTCATGCTGCTAGTTCATTTTCTCGGACTGCTAGTTATTTTCACTTGATCTGTCAAAGTGTGCAGGGTATTTGGGTAATTTTCAAAATGTGTGCGCGGGACCCAACTTTTCGAAACCTTTAAAGGTCCCGGTTTCGTTCAGTTGTAACTACCAGTTACATATTCTTCTTCCACGGCCTTCTGCTTTCTCTCTGAACGAATCACACATTCTTCTTTCAAACCCTAAAACCATCGTTTGTTCATCCATGGAGTTCGTAAAAGAACACAACTGCCTCCCATACACTCTGAAACATGCTGAACTCCAACCGTTCCATACAATGATGGATTTCCTCAGGCACTCCCATATTCATCATGCACTATCCATAAACCCTACTATATACATCTCCCATATAGAACAGTTTTGGAACCATGCATCTGTTCAAACCATCAATGGAGTGCCTACCCTCCTTTCCAAGATTGATGGAACTGATATCCATATCACTGTGGAATCCATCCGACATCACTTGCATCTTCAAGATGCCACAAGTATAACCGACCTAACCCTTGATGCTTTACATACAGGTCTTTTCAATATCGGTTATAGGGGTCCTGCTGATTCTTTTACTTTCTTAAAAGCCCATTTTTCTCCTAAATGGAAATTTCTTGTACATATACTTCAGCAGTGCATTAGCCCCAAAAGAACTGGTTGGTCTGAATTTTCATCTAACATTGCCACTGCCTTAGTGTGCTTTTCAACAGGCCAACGATTCAATTTTTCCAACATGATTTTCAGGGGATGTTAAGGCATCATTCCCTAAAGAGTGGGAAATTTTTGATGTATCCTAGATTTTTAGCAGAAATCATTGCACACACCTGCACATCTTCTCATTTACATAAACGGATACATGTTTCCCACAGACACTCACTACCCTCTATAAAGAGACTTTTAAAACATAGTGCCAATTTTTTGAGTGTTGATGTTCCATTGCCTTCTGCAATGATGAACATCATTCCACAACACAGAGGAGAGGGTCCTGAGCAGGCTCAGCCCATCATTACTGCTACACCCCCAGGACCCCAACCCCCTCCTCATGATACACAAACTCCCTCTGATCCTTTTGTATAACCAACACGCCCACTCAGATACTTATACAAAAGAAAAAGGGGACCAGGAGCTCCTTCCTCCTCCTCCCATCAGCAAGAGCCATATATCCCTGTGCAGGAGGATACTCCTGCACAGAATATCCAAAGGGAACCCATTGAGGAAACTCCCATCCTCTCTCAGGAGGTGAACATCTCTTCAGAGATGGTTCATAAGGGTTCTGTGGCTGGCACTACTGATGTCTCTGCACAAGAGGCACAGGACAGTGCCAACATAGCTAAGACCATGCCCATGGCAACAGCAAGTGTGCAAACACATGCTGGAAGTCCCCAGAACCAAGAAAAGAGGGGCCCAGAAGTTTCTACCTCTGGTCTTAATGTCAGTGATAGATCACAAACACCTCAGGTGTTCTCTGATCTTGAGGCTAGTCTGCAACAAATGCTCTTAACGGATCCCAGGCTCAAACCTGTTGTAGCTATGTTGGACCATCAAATGTCCATCATTGCTGCACAGGGAGCTCAAATTTTTGCTCTCAGGCAGGCAGAGGCTGCACAAAATAAGCGTATGGATTATCTACACAGAGGCTTCACTCTCTGTGGAAATAAAATTGTGAAATTAGAGCAGATGATTCAAACCCAAGGGGCAAAGGTTGTGGGTCCTTCTGACCAAACCAATGCTTCCAAAAAGGGGGAGAATCAGGAGGTTCCCAAATCAGTCCAAGCAGCTCCAACAACAACAGTCCAAGCAGCTCCAACAGTTCCAGTTTCTAGGCTAGCAGTCCCAACAGCTTCTCAAGCTGTTAGCCTAGAAACTCAAGCTGCTCCTTCAAAAGCCACTGGAGTTGTAATCAGGGAAGGTATTCAAGCTCCATCAAGCACAGTCCAAGCTACAACATCTGCTACAAAAGACAAGGGCAAGGGCATTCTCATTGAGTCTCCAAAGCATAAATTTTCCTCAAAAGAAGCCCAAATTGCCTTTGA